>OX393565.1:19512490-19537490 GCA_947652115.1 Blastomussa wellsi
TTTCTTGTTTGTTAATATTTACGCCCCAAATAAGACTCAAGACCAATATCGTTTCTTTGAAAAATTAAATAAGAACATTGATGACCATGTTGTTAGCACAGAGCATAGGATAATTCTCGGGGGAGATTTCAATGTCACACTTGACTCTGACCTTGATTGTTTTGGCGGCAGACCATTCAAAAAAGACTCTGTCAAAAATACACAAGATCTGTGTTTGGATTTTGACTTAGTAGACATTTGGCGGATACGAAACCCGGAAACGCGACGTTTTACATGGAGAGAAAAAACCCTTTTATCCAGAGAAGACTTGATTATTGGCTAATCAGCGACGTTTGCCAAGACGAGATTGAAAAGTCTGATATCATCCCGTCGATCAATTCCGATCACTCAGCAATCTTTCTTTATTGTAACAGTATAGACAAATCAGAACATGGTCCCTTCTTTTGGAAGTTTAATGCTAGCCTGGTGGACGACGAAAACTTCGTCACATTGATAAATGAAAGCATACCTAAATTGTTAAATGAGTTTAATAGTGTTACTGATAAAAGATTGTTGTGGGACTTAATTAAGCACAGGATTAGGCAAGTCACAATAAAATACAGTAAAGAAAGGGCACGTGAAAGAAGAAAAAAGATTTCTGATATCGAGACTTCACTAAGGATATGCGAGGAAAGATGCAACGAGTCACCAACAGCTGAGAATCAAGAGGAGCTTGAAATGCTGAAAATGGAATACGACTCAATTTATGAACAAATAGCAAAAGGCGCCATAATTCGATCAAAAGCTACTTGGTACGAGAAAGGTGAAAAAAGTAACAAATATTTTCTAAACCTTGAAACGCATAAAAAAGCTAAAAGCTCTGTTCGTAAAGTTTTCAATAAAGAAGGAGTTCTTATTACAGATCCTAAAAAGATTTTACAAGAAACTCATGATTTCTATTCTAATCTCTGCAAACAGGGTCCCCTCAGTCCATCCGTGGGTATATTAAATTCGTTCGTAAAAAATCCTAAAATACCTAAGATTTCCAATAATGGCACAAGAATATGTGATGGAAAGCTAACAGTCGATGAGTGTTATAAGAGTCTCCAGCTGTTTGAAGGTAACAAGTCACCTGGAAACGACGGTTTAACAGTCGAGTTCTACAGAGCGTTTTGGCACATTTTAGGTGGTGTTATGGTTGAAAGCTTAAACTATTCTTACGTCTGTGGCGAATTATCAAATTCCCAAAAAGAAGCTATAATTACCTTAATCGAGGAAAAAGATAAAGACAAAAGGCACTTGTCAAACTGGAGACCGATTTCTCTTATCAATGTAGATGTTAAAATAGGTTCAAAAGCTATCGCAAAGAGACTAGAGATTGTGTTACCTAATATTATACATTACAACAAGTGTGCTTATGTCAAAGGGAGGACCACTTTCGATGCAGTTAGAACGATTGAAGATGTTATGGAATTTACTAAAAGATACAACATTGAAGGAAAAATGATCTGTATAGATTTTAAAAAAACCTTCGACACTGTAAGCAGGGAGTTTTTATTTCGTACACTGACTGCTTTTGGTTTTGGACCATCATTTATACAATGGATCTACACGTTTTATAACAAAATCTCAAGTTGTGTCCTGAACAACGGATTTTCTACTCAGACCTTCGAAGTTGAAAGAGGAGTAAGACAGGGTGACCCCCTCTCCGCTTATTTGTTTTTTGTAGTTTTAGAGATTCTATGCATCAGCATACGCAACAACAAGGACATCCATGGCTTGTAGTGGACAAAGAAGAAATTAAATTGGGCCTTTTTGCTGATGATCTGACTGGCTTTCTCAAAGATGACCTCTCTGTTGAACATTTTCTCAAGGTTATAGAAGATTATGGAAGTTGCTCGGGCCTCGAAATTAACCATGAGAAATCAGAAATATTGTTATTAGGCAATCCCGCTTATATTTCAGAGGAAGGAAACTTCGTTCCAGACAAATTTCAGAATATGAAAGTCAAGAAATCTGTTTAAATATTGGGAGTGAACTTCTCTTATGATATTCAAGCCAGAAATAAGCTAAATGCCGATGAATTAATTAGCTCTATTCAACAAAAATTACGAATCTGGATGAGGAGGGATTTGCCTTTTATCGGAAGAATCGTATATATAATGTGTATATGTTTGTCTGTGTGTGAATTAATTATTATTATAATTTTTTCTTTCTTTCTCTGTACTAACTTAAGTTAAAGTGCATGTTTCAACTGTATGCTATAATCGGAAAATCAATAAATATCATTAAAATACAAAAAAAGAGGAAACCAACCGCCGACTTGTTGGCTCAGTTGCTAGAGCGCCGGACTACCGTGCGGGAGGTCGCGGGTTCAAACCTCGGTCGGACCAGCACTCAGGGTCTTCAATTAACTGAGGAAGAAGTGCTGCTTTTGTAACGTCATCTGCAAATGGTTAGACTTTCTAGTCTTCAATAAGGACGATAAATTGAAGGTCCTGTTTAACAATGCTTGGTCCCAATAACTCTGTGGGACGTTAAAGAACCCACACACTGTTTTGTTTGGGTGGGTAGGATGGGGCACCTTTCATAGAACCTTGAGTCCTGGGCAGCTTTGCACAGTAGAATGGTGAAAAACAAAATAAAACAAAACTTTGAAGCTGATCCTGGTGGTGCTTATGTTTTGGAGTGACATCATGTGAGCTGATAAGTGAGAGTGATACTTCATATTTGTTTGTGTGGGGTTGTGATTTTATAGAACGCCAACAATATATTTAGCCTTGCTGAAAAAAAAAATAGCGTAATCACACTTTTTCATAGTGTTTTAAAAATAGTCAAATGGCAAATCTGAATAACAGTAACCGAAAACCTGGGAAAATGTTCAATGATTAATGCATAACATATCAAAGATTAATTGAACGAGGTTGCGAAAGCACATTTATAATTAACTTAATCTGAGTGTCGCTTTATTAACTTTATTTTTTATTGCTCGCTTTTATGCAAATGATTATCGGTAATAGACATTGATAGCTGGCGATACATATTGTTTTCATTAATGACACAACAAAGAAAAAATAAATAAATAAATAACCATTGTTAACTTTCATTACTTGAAGTTCTTTGTCAAGAATATTTATGATAGCTCAGATAATCATTTATAAATAAAATACTTTTCAATAGCTCCCAAAGAATTTCAAGCTGTTTGTTTCAGAAAGGTCGAATCCTGAAAGAATACACTACAAGATGAGAGACCCTGGGAACGAGGTTGTATAGAAAATTGCCAAAATGACCCAGCGCTTTTTCTTCTGGTCGTGTCGATTTTCTCGGGCCAAAGCCGAGAATTTAACACAATAAACTAGAAGGATGAAACTTAAATATGATATATAGCATTATATATAAATACGTATACTAGCATTTTTATGAGCCTATAACGTTGATCCATATGTTAACTTGTTCCAGCACCAAAAAAGCCGTTATTTTTGGCAGGTCATCAGAAGACTCAAACTTTGAAAAAAGGCATACATTTTACACTTTTAGAAAGACAAAAGGCCCTTCTTCGAGTTCTCAAAATTTGAAGCCTTGGATTCTTCTCATTGTTGTGTACGACCTTGTTGAAGTTGTTCGATTTTTCATTGATTTTTCGGGAGGTTTAGAAGCCGCCTACCCGTATTTTGAACTTTTCGATTTTTCAGAAAAACGAAAAAGCCCCAGAACTTTCTAATATTATTTTTGAAACTAGTTCACCAAAGGGGTCCTTCAGGCAAAATAAAATGAAATTTGAAACTTCGTTCCTGTCATAGATTTTTTCAAAATTACAGTCATCAGCACTTAAAAGACCATTATTATATATATAGCGACAAATTTAGGTAATAAACCTTGCAGATAGAATTCTATATCTGCTATATTTTCACATGTGAGAAAAGCGATACGTCCAATCAGCTTCGCGTATAGCTTTCTTCACATGTGAAAAATATAACCAATCAGCATCAAGAGTAGAACGACCTAACCAATCAGAGCGCGGGAATTCAAATGGTTTCCAACGAGGTTGTGAAAAAAAACCCGCTGCAAGTTTGCAAGCTCTCGAAGACAGTTTAGGTTTGGCTACAAATTTTGTACTTTTGAGAACTTTATGGAAAGGAAAGCCATCAGAAACACGCCAAGCAATGGAAATGCTAAAATCATTCTCCAGGCGGAGCGAAGACAAACTAAATGTCGATAAGGGAAAGCCAAGAAATGAAAGACTTTCATTGTAGCTTTAATGCAACGCAGCCGTGGACGTTCTAAGAAAATTCAAGCACTCTTGGGAACACCAGGGTAAAGTAAATATTTCACTTTTGAATATGGATTTACGTCGTAATTATTGTTGAATGAACCGACTCCTTGTGTTATCACAACTTTTGTTCAAACATTCGCCAGTTGATTTGTACGCAGACTCCGCAGTAGTTGATTCACTTATGGCGACGTTTCTCGATGCGATAGCAAAAGCTTTTCTTTTAAAAAGTATTAACACAGTGTGTTTTACACCGCTATTTAAATAAAGTTGTCGTCGCCGTAATTTTTCTTTTCTATTTAAAAGAGATCTCATCCATCAGAATGCATTTGCAGCTTTGCTTTCCTCGTAGCGCTGCGTTTAACTATTTACTTATAGACTAGAAAAAATCGCTTTAAGTTTACAATGGTTGAGTACTCGTTATATATGATAAACAAATTACAGCATGGAAAGTGCTTTGTACGGATTATTATTCACTCGTCGCAAAACTTTGGAAAACGAACGAGTGAGCGCAGCGAACGAGTGAGTTTTCCAAAGTTTTGCAACTCGTAAATAAAAATCCGTACGTCGCACTTTCTATGAAGTAATCTATATTTATTATCCACATACTTGGCCAAATTGATCGTCCAAATTGATCGTCAAAACGCACGCTGTACGGGCGCAACGGCCCTGAAGCTGATTGGTTCATGCGATGAATTAAACCAATCAGACTACGTTCAGACCGTTTGAAGCGGGAAAACCATCGAGGTGCGTACGAGCGAACAGCAAGCTTTGAAGTTCAGTTTCACACAAACGCATAGTCTTCAGACAAAGACACTACGCGGGCGCCAATAAACAATAATCCCTCAAAAGGTCATGTTAATACCCTATTATCAACCCAGTTGATAAAACCAAATTATCTTGTTATACTTCCCACCAACGTATTCAAAAGAAGGTTTCTGCTGACCAGCATCACATTACCAGATCGCGGGCTCAGATTGTGAACTCATCGAGGTCACTTGGTTTTTTAGTTGACCGCTGACCAGGTATTGGTTTTCCATTGAGTGCGGGCTCAGGTCCGATTTTTTTCGTTGTTGCTGGCAATATTTTGTAATTTTCATGGACATGCTCAGCGTAATTTCTCAAATTGGAGTTAAAATTTTTAATTATT
The DNA here is from genome assembly GCA_947652115.1 of Blastomussa wellsi. Lineage (NCBI taxonomy): Eukaryota > Metazoa > Cnidaria > Anthozoa > Scleractinia > Plerogyridae > Blastomussa > Blastomussa wellsi. The sequence continues at coordinate 19,517,890 of OX393565.1, forward strand.
CTTATTTATTTCGGCTGTGGAATCTTTCTTCAGTACAGTTGCACACGCTAGGCAATTTCACAAATTATTAAGATCGAACCAGCAAAAAACTCGGCTCGGCTTTTAGGCTTGGCTAAATCTATATATTAGCTAGCACACGCTAGTCTTTTAGGTTTTTGCTGTCAGTACATGGTTGTTGTTGTGGAATCAAGGAATGCAACGAAAACTTGGCGATCGTAATTTTTAGGACAGTCGAAAATCGTGGTCGGTTATCCGTTTTAAGAACACCGTAAAGAGATTCAAGTGCTGACGTTTCGAGCGTTAGCCCTTCGTCGGAGCGAATTCGCTCCGACGAAGGGTGGAAACGTGGGTGGAAACGGTGGAAGGGTGGAAACGTGGCCAATTGACATTATCAACCCAGTTGATAAAACCAAATTATATTGTTATACTTCCCACCGACGCAGCACCACAGTTTCTTTAGAAACTTACCCCCTCTATCCGTTTTAAGAGTTAATCAATCGGCTTGAAAACGGCAACACGTTGCATTTGCATCGCGTCATGGCAACTTTAGCTAATCTGCACTAGTCAAAAATTGCTATTACTATCTATCTCTAGTGCAGCCATCGCCAATTAGACTTCACCTAGCAGATTCGCTGTTAAGCAGTTAAATTTGACTTTTTCAAGAAATAGGCAAGCTAAATTCGAAAAAACCTTTATCTTTACACTCCGTCGACAATAGTTGCTACCAAGATAAAAGTGTTTTGTTTTGCAACTGTTAATACCAACTGCTTAATAAACCGTTATCCAGAATAATCTGACAATTAAGCCAAGGCCCCAGGGCCAAGTTCCTTTAAAATTACGCAGTCGTAGATACACGTCAATCCCTACCCAAACAAGCCACAAATTCCAACTTCTCAAAAACAGCATTTTTTTCGTACATTTGTTTTAGATGATTTTAGGAAACACTGGGTTTAACCAGGTATTGAATGCAATAGTGCAATCTACAAATTAAAACTCATAAAATAAGTGTTGCAACAACATCAAACAAAACACAGATATATTAATTTAAATAAGTGTTCAACCGTGAAATAATTTTGTTTTGAAATGTGTTAATAACAATACAGTTGTTACGAACCATCAAACAAGTCGTAACGACTTGTTAAAATGAACAAGAGCGTCTAGCTAAACCAGCTTCAGCCGTCGTTCCCAAAATCATTAGTAGGGGGCGATCCAAAATGCAAGCTCAAGGTGGGCGAATTGTTGTCAACCCAACTTTCCAAGACTGGGAGTACGAAGATAAACAGCCAAATTTTGTGACCCCGATGAAAAGGCAGATCACGTATCATGTAGAAGAAGAAATCGGCCCTACTGGAACAAAGGATGATCCATGGAAGCAGGACAACTGTTATAACGATATCGATTACAGGACTGCGAGGTCCTCTTCGGGATCAAATTGCACAGTATTGACGCTACTTAGCTTTGTGTGTTTGATGTCCATTGCTGCTCTTGCGCTCACATTATTGATGCTGCTTGGGATAATCAGCGACGGATGTGGATGTGCCGCAAACGGTCAGTACGTATAAGTAGCTACATTGATATTGACAAGCAGACAAGAAATAGTATCATGATCTTACATTTTCTTTATACTATAAAGGGTGTTTCTTTTATTTAATTGTGTATATTTCTCTAAAATACCCAATTTTTCTTATTTCTGACGCTTGGTATTTAAATTTTTTTTTAAGAATTTTAAAACTATTTTGTTGGTAATATTACTCTCTTTTCAACACTCACGTACGCACCGAATGAAAACAAAAGAATGCAACAACAGCGGAACATAAAGTGCTTGATGTGCAAATCTGTTAGAATATTTTATTTCTCGATAAAACCATTCAACTCTGTTCGTGCTCCTCCTTTTATTGGACATTGAGTTTTCTGCTTGAAAACAAAATAAAGGAAGTGATATGCGCTTATGGGTCGAAACTTCAAATGTCACCAGTTTTCCAAGTTTAGCAATGCTAAACTGCTATTCGTATTATTAAACGACTTTTCATCACAAGAATTTCTTTCTTTGACGCCATTTTTGTAATTGTTTTTAAGTTCTGATCACACGTGGACTAGTAAATAATTGATCATAATTCAGTAGCGTGAATTTAACGGACATGCTAATCTGAGCACCTCTGTTGGTATCAATATAAGATTTATTTTGAGGCATACTGGTCCAACTCACTTTTGTTTTCCTTGGTAAACACGGGATCGTGAGAACCTTCTCGTTCGTTACAACAACGAAATCATAATAATGATAACAACAATACCTTGTTTCTCCATTGTCAGGTGTAATTTAACTTTATTGTTTCTTTGGGATGTGTTTTTTTCCTGTTGTTCAATCGACCGTGGAGTCGACATCATAATACAGACCAATTCCGATATATTAAAGGGCCATTGTCACAATAATGCGCATGTGCAGCCTTTATGAAGGGAAAGACCGCAGACTGCCATATGTTGCTTAGAGTGATTTGGGAGATTGAAGTGACTGTCTCGCGACCGGTTTCGATGCATTTTTTGTCGTCTTTCTCTACGTCCCGAGGGTGTTCTCGTAATCGGTCGCCTAGTCGTCTCCCTGTTTCGCCGATGTATAACTTTTTGCAAAGAGTGCAAGTTATGCAGTAGATGACATTGGGTCCCGACATCTTGGGTCCCGATATTTTGTCAACGTTGTGAATGAAAGGGCATGTTTTGCATCTTGCGCTACCGCATTTAAAAGTTCCGGGTTGATCACTTGTTTGGAATGCACTTCTGACTAAAAAGTTAACTATGTTTTTGTCGCGTTTGAATGAAATTAATGCAGGTTGCGAAAAGATTCTACCAGTGTCGGGATCATTTTGAATTAATTTAAAGTTTTTGAGAATGATGGATTTTACTGCGTGGTTGTGAGGGTGAAATGTGAGGGTGAATGGCATTCTATCGTTGTTTTCTCTCTGTGACGTTTGTAGTGCTGATTGTCGATCAATTTGTTGGGCGCGATGATAGCCCGCTTGAACAACAGAAGCAGGATACCCGTGTTTGCCGAAGAAATTGCACATTTCCTCTGATTTTAAGGAAAAATCAGAGTCGTCACTACAAAGAAGGCACACCGACGCATAAACCGTTGCCTTCGATAGAAACTTTGATATCCAGGAATGTTAAGGTAGTATCGGAAATTTCCCAGGTATATTTGAGGGCAGGATGAAACGAATTAACAGCGGTTATAAATTGATTGAGATCCTCCCTGGTGGAAGAGGTAGCGCCGATACAGTCGTCAATGTAGCGACGATAGAGTTCAGGTTTTTGGACCGTTGTATTGATTGAAAAATTGGTGTTCAATGTAGCCTACGAAAAGATTGGCGTAGCTGGGTGCAATTTTGGTACCTATGGCCAGGCCTTCGAATTGTTTGTAATAATTGTCCGCGAATGAAAAACAGTTGAGTGTTAACACTAACTCAGCCAGGCGGAGGAGTGTTTCCGAGCTTGTTTCCTTAGCAGTGGGTAATCAAAAAAAATGTTTGAGGGCTAGAAGACCTTCGCCATTTGGGATGACGGTTTAAAGAGATGTAACATCCATAGCGATCCATAGCGATACATCCATGTCTCCGCCCAGGAAATTGAAATCTCGAAAAATTTGAAGTGCGTATTGACTGTCTTTAACGTATGACGGTAACGATCTGACAATTTGTTGGTTAGTGGAGGTGAGATCTTTATCGACTTTAGCATAAAAAGAGGTGTCAGAAAGTTGCCACAAAGTTTCTTTTTGGTAGAGGTCGGCACGCCAAACAGCTAAAGCGCCGCCTTTGTCGGCTTTTTGATAATTATGTCTTTGCACTTACTAAGGCCTTTTAACGCCGCCCTCTCTTCCGAAGAAAGGCTGGAAAATTTGGTGCTACGATTGAAATTAAGTTTATTGATGTCGTGACGGCATTTTTTAATGAAACAAATTCTAAAGATAAAAACTGGCCCTCTGGGGGACTCCACCTCGATTTTCGAGTCTGAAGTGTTTCAAAAGTATCTTTGTCCGAGGTGTTAGAATCATCCTCTTTGTCTTGGAAAAAGGCTTTCAGTTGAACGCGGCGAAGGAATGATCCGGATACTGGTAGAATTTTTTCGCAACCGCCATTAATTTCATTCAAACGCGACAAAAACATAGGTAACTTTTTAGTCAGAAGTGCATTCCCAACAAGTGATCAACCCGGAACTTTTAAATGCCCTTTCATTCACAACGTTGACAAAATATCGGGACCCTAGCGATCTATCAATATCACTGATCATTTCATCTGTACCTCAGCCAATATCATCTACTGCATAACTTGCACTCTTTGCAAAAAGTTATACATCGGCGAAACAGGGAGACGACTAGGCGACCGATTCTGAGAACACCTACGGGACGTAGAGAAAGACGACAAAAATTCATCGAAACCGGTCGCGAGACACTTCAATCTCCCAAATCACTCTAAGCAACATATGGCAGTCTGCGGCCTTTCCCTTCACCAAGGAAGCACGGAAAGCCGCAAAACTCTAGAACAAAAATTTATTTTTCAAATCGGCACTCGCAATCCTCACGGTATGAACGAACGCTTTTCATTCAACTAATTTATTCCGTTGTTTTCACGTTACCAGGCTCCAACCAATAGCTAAGCTCCATCTTTCTGTATATAAACCACACGACCCACAATTCCTTGATTCGCTCCGACGAAAGGCTAACGCTCGAAACGTCAGCTCTTGAATCTCTTTACGGTGGCCAATTCACATTATCAACCCAGTTGATAAAACAAATTATATTGTTATACTTCCCACCGACGCAGCACCGCAGTTTCTTTAGAAACTTACTCCCTCTAAAACAAAAGGAATTATTTATTCAACCCTTAGCCTCGATGCAAAATCTTTTGTTTTATTCCCCCAAGCCTCGACGACATGTTAGAATAAGGGAATGATATGACTCTCGAAAAGTCATTTTATTATCATTATTATCAATATACAAGGTCAAATAACTTCCTGATAACTAACAAATTTAGTGAAGTTTTCAAGAATACAAGTAAGAACTTCGTGCTGTAAATGTTAATAATAAGAAACCATAATCATGTGCAACGGATCATTTATGTTTTAGCTTCTCCAAAGAGTCTCGCAACTGGTTCAGACAGCGCTATATTAGCTAGGATCAAGGTCCTCGAGGAAAATTTCACAAGCCTTCAACTGGTTTTGGTAAGTACTGGTCACCTACGAAGGCGTTCTTTGGCTCGTGATGCAAATTTTCCTCGTTGGGGAAGAAGGATTGCGTGATGAGCCAAGATAACGCCTGTGTAAGAGAGTAGGAAAGGACAGATATATTGATTTGGTCAAGTTTGAAAAATGAAGTGAAATCTGCCAAAAACAAAATGCAAAGAGTCCGTTACCGCGCGCTTTTTTAGACCGAAAGGGGCATATAAGGTTCAAGGTTAAACACGTTTTATGGTTTTATGGACTTACAACATTTTAATAATTACTGTGCTTTGCACGGATTCAGAAACATTGTAGCGTTATCGTCCGGCTGATGCACGATAAATTATTGGCAGCTGTTTCACCAAGGAGTTAACCGCAACGCAACTGAAAATCTATTGAAAGAAGCAAAGCATTCCGGCGTGGTGGGCTGGGTACCCCCTTAAACTTCGGTTAGGTATGAAAGCTTAATCTTTGTTCGATTGTTTGTTTGCTTGTTTCTCTGTTTGTTTTCTGTTGTTTAAATTGAAGCTTGATTTACTTAGCTATACCATATATATATTGTCTAAGTATCGACATCAATTAATTTCAATGTTATTCCTTGATCTTTAGTTTAACGTGACTGCAAAAAACCTTCAGACAACAGACAGTATGATCTATGATCGCATCAGAAACGCTACTTCAACAGTTCTTCATAAGGTAATTTGAGGCGGAGTCATTGAATGTGGTACTGCTGTGTTTCCACTTCAGTTAATGCCAAGGTGGTGCAGATTTTTTTTTTATTCCCAAATATCAGGATTTGAAATCCCCTTTAAAGCCACACAGGGCTACGCGACGCGACGTGGCGTGATTTGGCGTGACGCGACGTAACGCAGATCGATTTGACCTTGGCGACATGACCTTGTACTGCCATTGTGATAATTCTTAGGAAAATATAAACATCACTATTTAAAGTCCAGAATTGAAGCTATGATCGAAACTTGTGTAATTTCAAATATTTTATTTTTTTCTCTGTAGCTGAACGCAACGGAAAGTCAGCTCCAGATGAGTGATATTGACTTAGCTTCTTCGCTGAAAGAGACGCAATCCAATCTAACAACAAAGGTTTGGTACACTACTTTTAATTAAAAGTTTAAGATATCCACCATTATTGGTTTAGAGGTAATGGTATCTGAGCTCATATACCATTGCCCTACAAATATGGTAGGTGTACGCATAAAATAATGCATTTTTCACAATGTGTGTACAATATTTTGGGGGCGTTTTTAATAAAACAATTATTCAACTCGCGCTTTTTGGATATGAGATGGTTATAACCAACTCGGCGCTACGCACCTCATTGGCTATCTACCATTTCATATCCAACGCGTGCTCTTAAAATAATTGTTAAATATCTACTAATGGTTGTAAGTTAATCAGTATTTCGATGTGGATCAAATTCTTGTTACGAACGTTTTTACAATTAATTTTGTTTCTGCAATTGTTGCTGCTGTTATTGTTGTTGCAAGAGGTTACTAACATTGTTATTGGCAGAGCATTGACTTTTTTTAAAAAATATGCTTTGTCCGCTTTGTGAGCGTTAACTTTTCTTTTTTTTTTTAACATATTTTAATTTTTTGAAATTACAAAAGTGGAAATATAGAAATCTGAAGATGCATGGTTTTGGGATCATATGTTTCACTCTATAAGCTTACTGCTTGTTGTGTTATTTTTTTGATTTACGTAAAATCAAAACTATTTTTCAGTTGCTTGACTCTGAGCAGAAATTACAAAACACAATTGAGAATACAAATCGAACACTGGGAGACAAGGTAAGCACGTGACCAATAAAATCATTAAATCACCAATTAAGCAATACAATGATCATCGTTTAACTTCTCCTTTGAATGTCATAAAGCTTCATAGAATAACATCAGGCATGCGAGAAAAGAGAATGAAGAAAACGATCATAAAGAAGCGAATTTCGGACAAACAATTTAAGCAGATTCTCACAAACTGTATTCGGCCTTGTGAGAAGAATGCAGTTGGGAGAATTTAATGTTTACACTGTTTGTTTTCAGCTGACGTCAACGAAGGGACAGCTTCAGTTGATGGATGAAGAACTACTTCTGAAAGTTCAAATTGTAAACTCGTCACTAAGGGAAAAGGTAAAGGCGAAAAGCTTTGGAGCTTCGCTATTTTAAAGGGCACCTCGGATCTTGAAACAAGTTGATGTTAAGTTGTCTAAAATAGTGCCTAAATTACAAATTTTACGGGATGAGGGAGATACAACATTTCATACTCATAAAGCGAGAAAAAAGATAATCACTTTTACCCGCGTGCCGCCACTTGGCATTTTATGACGTCAGTGCGTTGTCCTATTGTTTCACACCAAAGAAACTCCATTATAACAATAAGGGCAACTCACTGATGTCATACAATCCAACATGGCGGCGCACGGGAATTTTAAAAGTGATAATCTTTTCCGTTTGATCGTTTTGAAATGTTATATTTCCCTTGAAGTTGTCTGGTAAAAGTAGACACTATTTAGACTACTTAACGTCAACTTGTTTCAAGAGCCGATGTTCCCTTTAACGCACTTTTCGAAAAGCGATAAATCGAGTGACAGCAGCAACTAGATCAATATAATTTGGTTTTATCAACTGGGTTGATAATGTCAATTGGCCACCGTAAAGAGATTCAAAAGCTGACGTTTCGAGCGTTAGCCCTTCGTCGGAGCGCTCCGACGAAGGGCTAACGCTCGAAACGTCAGCTTTTGAATCTCTTTACGGTGGCCAATTGACATTATCAACCCAGTTGATAAAACCAAATTATATTGTTATACTTCCCACCGACGCAGCACCACAGTTTCTTTAGAAACTTACCCCCTCTAGCAACTAGATCACCCTAACAACTTGTTGTGCTAACTAACTAACGGTTACAAGCAATACTTCAGCAAACATTTCTTTATAGCAGATAAATTATACTATTCGTCAACTCACGCGTGCGCAGATAGAATTCAATACTTATCGAATTTTCTCAATTGAAAGCCAGGCCTCGAATAAAAAGCGGGTTTCTAAGGTGGAGTCGTAAATAAGGCCCTGAAGTATTTATCAGACCTATATAAGCTGCAGGCATAACGGAATGATCTATGTGTGTCCAAAATAATGACGAAAAACCAATAGACCCTATGCAAATATGGCGGCCGCTTTTTTGGCCCCAAAAAGAAACATTTGTCAAGAGAATTAAGACGGAATCCATCAGAACGTTGAGTAATATTTATTTAAGTTGGACAAAAATCGAGTACCAGAATAATTTAAATCATATTGTGTTATTTTTTCCCTTAATAAAAGGTACAGATGTAAGTAATTATTTGGATAACACCGACAATAATTTCTTATCAGAGCCCGAGAAAATGAATTTTAAAGATCCCAAGCTACTGGCAAAATCTTATGTGTAGCCATTTTTTAAAATCGTCTTTAAGCGATTCAGTGGAATTATAGTGGGACTTTGATGTTGTTAGAAAAGATTTCTTTTGATAAGATATTTGAAGCAGTAACTCAAAAGTTTGCAATTAGGTGTAAATAATTTTGGTACAACAATTTCTTATCAGAGCCTGAGACAATGAATTTCAAAGCTCGCAAGCTATAGGAAAAATCTCACATCTTTTAAGCGATAAAGTGAAATTCAGTGGAACTTCGAAGTTTGTTTTCGATGTTTGGTGTTGTTAGAAAAGATTTCTCTTGATAATATATTTGAAGTAGTAACACAAAAGCTTTGCAATAAGGTGTAAATAATTTTGGTACATAATTTTGTCCAATAAATACTCGAAGTCCTAACATGGCGCCGAGGCTTAGGGGAATAAAAAAAATAAGAAATAATTTATTCATCCCTAAACCTCGATGCAAAATCTTTTGTTTTATTCCCCCAAGCCTCGGTGGCATGTGGGAATATTAATATATCGGAACTGGTCTATTACATTCCCTTAAAGATTAAGTCAATCGATATATGGAGTTTTGAGGCTATACTTCTAATCAATGTAAAGTTATAGGACCATTTATATTGCCAAAAACATGAAAGCGAGGCTAAGCGGGCCAGAGTAGAGTTTTCCATACAAATCTCTTAAATTGAAATCAGTCACAATTTTGCAAGAATTTAACCAAAAACACTGAATCTTCTCAGAGTAGTATATTATGCCATTTACTTCCAAGTGACGCAATCGGAATCTTAACAAACTTGACCAGACTACAAAGAACAATGGCAGCCATTTTTGCATAGGGTCTATGCTTCATGAGCAAAGAGCTCAAATAAATTACGAAAGTCAAATAAACGCCTGGTGCACACAAGGCCAACTTTGAAATAAACGCTGTAGGGGGGATGGGGGGATGGGGGGCATTTAATCCAGAAAATACGGTTTCTACCTTATCTCTGCCACCAGTATTCCCTTTCAGAATATCCGTTCTTTGTAAATTGACATTCTGTTTATTGTTCTTATCTTCCTAAACCGAATGAGAATAAAAAGAATCACGGTCCCTCAAGAATACAACCATAGAGGTTTACTCTAAATCTTTTCCAACCAATTCGCACAGTAAATAAAAGGTTCGATTTAGTGCCCTCATTCCAATAAGTGTAAGTTACCGTTCTAGCAAATGCGGTTCTCCTCAGAACGCGCGCCCCGTCTCCAATAATTGCTTTTTAAATTCAGGCCTCGAAAATAAAACAAGCGCTCTCGGCGCTACATGGAATTGTTGCAGTACATTATGTATAACCGTGGGCGTAGCCAGGATTTTTCAAAGGGGAAGGGGGGTCACACCCATTGTACTCACCAGATTTTCATGTCGACATTCACACTGTGTTTTACTTAAGGTAAGGTAAGTCTGCTGTCGGGCCTAGTGGCCCATCAGGCCGGAGCTTATCCCCGGTTTCCGAAGCATGAAGCGACAGAGAGTATTTCTACTCCCCCTGGATGGGATGCTAGTCCATCGCAGGGTACCCCCCAGCAGTAAATTCGCCGGTACCCATTTGTACACCTGGGTGAAGAGAGGCACTGTGAGAGTAAAGTGTCTTGCCCAAGAACACAACGCAGTGCCCCGGCCAGGACTCGAACCCGGACCGTCCGATCCAGAGTCCAGCGCACTAACCATTAGGCCACGGCGCCTCCCACTTGTTTACTTAAAAAAAGTCTCACAGTGTAGGGGGGGGGGGGGGAGGGGGGAGTCACGAGAAGCCCAGGACCCCCTGGCTACGCCCTTGAGAACTCAATTTAAATGTCATTTTTTTACTTCGGAAAGTCTATTAAGTCTATAGTTTTGCAATTACTTTCATATACTTTGACAGACGGACTTGAAAATGATCTTAACCCGACAAGGAGTCAATTAATGGCCTCTGATGCTCTCGCTGTAGTTTATACAAATATAACGTTAAATGTTTTGTTTGTAATGACACAGCGCACACTCTGATTGGTTTCGTTGTGGTTTGCCGATGCTGCGTGAACCCCCACCTTTGAGGGAATTCTAGTTTCTGAGACGTCATGACGTTAATAAATTGATCGATCCATCGATCCATTGATTGATTGATTGGCTGACTGACTGGTTGGTTGGTTGATTGATTGATTGATTGATGTTAATAAAATATTTTTTCTATTACTTAGATACGAAACCTGGACCGGACTTTCCAAGTGGTATTTACTTTAGCCAATCAGACGCAGGAGAAGTTGAACAATTTTACAATTAGTACAGAGACTTCCTTTAAACTGGTGAGGAGTTCGTTTATAGAAATAAACTGTTTTCACTAGGTAAGTTTGACGCGATGCAAATTAAATTTTCAAAGTTCAAACAAGACACAGAGTAAACAACCGGTACGAACAAAAAAGACAATTAGGGTTCTGAGCTCTGAGTGAAGCCTTCTTTCTGTTCTTTGTTAAGTAATGGACATAAGGGTTCCTATATAGCCAATATGTAACACCGTCGTGCAACTTTGTAGAACAGTTCTTGATTATTGCTAATACAAGCTTGAAGGCTTGTGTTAATATCGGAGTTGATGTTCGCGGGCGTAAATATGTTTTTAGCCCGACTCAGACTCATTTTAGACATTTTAGCCCGAGCCGTAGGCGCGGGCTATAATGAACTCTTAGGAGGGCCAAAAACACATTTACGCCCAAGAACATCAACTCTATTACTGTTATAATAATTTCAGAGGGCATTGAGAACAGCAACCAAAGAAAGTCAGTCGGCGTTTATTTTTGATCGAAAATCAGGCTAAAGATATTTACGAACCTTGCCAGAAAACCTCAAAATTCAATCATGTTTAACGCTTAGAACAAAATTTGCTCTAAGTTTTCTTGAAGTGAAAGATACAAAGTTCTATAGACAGCAAAGAAATAGCTATTCAGCGTTGTCAAAATTAATTGTGCAGCAAACAGTGAGCTGGATGTTTGGCATTGAACGAGTTTCGTTCGATGAAAACAAACTTACGTTCACCGTGAACGTAAGTTTGAAGGCTTCAGTTCGGCTGCCTGGATTGTTCTTCGAGTTTCCGTAAATGAATTCTTCTTTATCTAGCTGAGAAGAGTGAGAATTTGCTTCATTATAATAATTTGTGACCCCTTTTCCAAATTGATTATCCTAGAAAGTTTCTAATTTTAAATGTGTTGTTGTTTACAGACAGCTACAGAGTTACAAGAATTAAGGGCGGATTTAAATTCAACCAGAAATGAGCTTCAAGTTGGAGACACTGATTTGCTGGAAGCATTGACAGTTGTCAACACAAATTTGTCAACAAAGGTATGATGATTATGCTTTTGTTTTGTTATTCTTTGTTCGTCTGTCCATCTGTACGCGTCTGTGTGTCTGTCTGGTTGGCTTCTTGTCTGTCCGTTTGTTTTTTTTGTTTATTTGTTTGCTTTTTTGCTTGTCTGTTTATTTGTTTGCTAAATAATCGCAGAGAGTTTTCTGTGCCAAACAGTTATAATAAAGAACAGTTTAATGCAAGGCCATGCACAACATAAATAAAATAGGATGCAAGTCAGGTCTTAACTGAGGCCATTTCCAGTCTGTACTGCGCAATCTCCACCTGCAATGTTTATCACGCCTAACACGATGAAATGTAAACAAACCAAAATGAAAATTACGCGTAAAAACTTACCTTTTTCTTCATTATTAACATCCGATATCCTTGCAAGACAATAATAAAGATTATTATATGGCAAGGAAAATCCGAGTGTTCTGATTGGTTCTTTCTTGGTCGGGATTTTACCATACGGACCGTTTCCATAGAAACGGTTCTAAGCCGCATCTTTTTTTCTAAAGTGGTATAATTTGAAATTTGTAACTAGAACTAAGGAAAAAAAATATACAAGTACTCTAATATAAAAAACGTTTCCAAAACCGTGGTAGCTTGTTCTTCCTAAGATGCTCACGACATCAAAACATGTTACGGCGGAAGCCCTTTGAATTCACCGAAAGTGTGTTTTACACAGCATGCATGCATCACCCCAGTGCCATATAATAAACTACTTGCTCGAGCTTGCTCGAGCCGTACTGGGGAATATTGGCCCTCAGTCGTTTTTGTACGGACCTCGCTGTGCTCGGTCCGTACTGCCACGACCGCGGGCCAATATTCCCCAGTACGGCCCCCACGCTCGGTTAGTAAGAGGTTAGTAAACGAACCTCGACGATATTCCAAACCGACGTTTCAGCTCTTTGCTAACTCCCAAACAAAACGACCGGTCGTAATGGCGGACTCAAAAACGTTATGTACATAGTTACCGAAGTGTAACGTATCAACGAATTCAAAACAGAAACGTAAACAAATCCCGAGACTGCGCAGTACGGACTGCAAATGGCTTTTAAGTTAGAAGTAATTTGCAAAAAAATACTTTTATCAGTGTAACATAAAGTCACCAACTAACAGCAAACTGTCACTAGATATATGGATCCATGTGAGCTGCCAGGTGTTGTTTAGTTACAGTTATTAAGGTGGTCTTCCACACAAAAAATTACTTTTTTATAAAACAACTTTCGGGGACAGTTTTGGTGCCAAGTTAAAGAACTTCACAGCCAGACTTCAAAAATGGGCTTTTTCGGGTCACGTGCCAATCTAGTTAATGAATAATTAATCCCTAAATTCTTAAAGGGGCTTTCATCTCAATTCAAAGGCGACACACCACAATCTCAATGTTGGCTCCCGTAATAAATATCTAATTGCCATAACCGTTCATCAGTAGGATGCCTAAAATGCTTGTAATTCCACAATTGGTTTCGGCTCTATCAAATCACGAATGGATGGCACAAGAAGCATGGGATTAAGTCTATTCTATTCCTCAGTAAGGTTTCCGTGCTCTGAACCTCAAAAAAACAGAGTTTTGAGTAATTTTTTTCTTTAAAATGAGAAAAAATGAAAATTTTAACCAATATTAGTTAATATTAACCAAATAGTTGGGCAGGAATTCGAAACATCGGACATATTTTAGGTTCAGAGCATAGAGAAATGTGTTCTTTACTAGCCCTGCAAATTTGAGAACATTTTAAAACCGGGGGAATAATAGGCGTGTCAAATAGAAATGAAAAGGACGTTCAGTACAACGATTGCAGATCTCTCATTCTAAAAGACGGCAGAGCTTTCCAGGCAAGTATAACTGAACTACGTTGAATTGTATCCACTTTGTAGGCACTTTTTTCCTTGTAAACAATTGTTGCTATGGGCGTTGCTATGCTATAATACAGCTACCAGTGTGCAGATTTCTTAAGTTAAACAAAAATAAAAGCGGAATTAAAGCAAAAGTTTCACAAATGTTTAGAAATTTCAATTGTTCTAGTTTTAAAAAAATTGTTTATATATTTGAGTGGTAGACCACCGTAATATTGTTGCCTCGCTGTCATTGAAACAGGCCTCCGTTCTTTAAACATTTCAGATTGACAGTCTAGATTCTGATGCAAACCAGTTATCATCAATATTGGAAAAAACACGAAGCGACCTTGATAAACTTAACAAAACATTGGATAACACTACATTAGAGGTTAGTTTTGTTAAAGATATAGTTGGAACTATCTCTTTGTCATTTTTCGACCTTTCTTTGAATTATTCCGGTCACCTCCTTTTCGCAGGCACGTATTTAAAAAAAAACAATATCTCAATAAAGACCCTAAGGTTATCACTCACTGACAATTTAGTTAACGAAAAAAAAATCGAAACAATTTCAAGTATCCGACACGCGAAGAGAAGGCAATCTGAGTGTGTGATCGAGCGAGCGGTGACTGGTTCTGGTTTTACCTATGATTGGCCGACAAAGTGGCCCGGGCCTTACCATTCAATTAAATGGTCATACCGCGGGGAAAAAATATATATTTTCAAAATATATTTTCTTTCTAGTCTTTTTTTTAATAAACACATTTCAATCGATAGCTCCAAGATGATCTTCTGTCACTGAGAGGGAGTTTAAATTCCACCGACGAAATTGTTCAATCCTCCTTTAGCAACTTAGACATAGAAATTGGAAAACTGAACACTACTTTTTCACACCAGGTAAGACGAACTATCTTGTATGATATTGATGTTTTATTGCATGAGAATATTTTCTATAAAATCTATCATGATGTTATTTTAAGTGAAACTGATGTGATGCACAGTAATGGGACAATCAATGGACTTTTGGAGGGCATATAGTTATTTGTGGCCCGAGTAGCATAATTTGCACCCGAGTGGAGCGAGGGTGCAATTGATGCTACGAGGGACACAAATAACTATATATTCGATAAAAGTCATGTGATTAGAACATTATTATCGATATACGCAGCAAAATTGAAATCCGGCCTCGTGAAAGCAGGCGCTCTGCCGCGCGCAAATGACTCCAGGCGGGCCGCTCTATGGATTTGTGCAGATTATATTGTTTAGTTCAAGGGAGGCAGCGTGGCCGAGTGGTTAGGGCGCCGGACTTGAAATCCGGAGGTCACGGGTTCAAGTCCCGCTCTGACCACTTAGCTGGAGTTGTTTCTTGGTGGACCCTACTTCAACTCCTCGGTCATGCTTGTATATAGCCAACTGGTCCGCCTCCCGCCAGTTGGGATTTTCAAGCTTGTTATGTTTATTTGAAATATTTGTTTCCCTCAGTTTGAGTGGCATGTCTGAGAATTAGCTTGATTAGCTAAGTGCATGACCACTATAATCATTCATTTGACATTTTTTTGACATTTTTTTTTTGACATTTGACATAGAAATCTCGAGCTCATAATCTATTTGTTGAGGTGGGAGAACCCTAACTACAAAACGGTTGCTATATATGACTCCTAACCATCATTTCTTGGGTTCCCTTTCAATCCAGGGATTAGTTTTTTGCCATGCTTGTTCTATTGGAGGCTGCTTTATCCTTTGGCAGTTTTGACCATATTTGGAAAGTCACGTGACCGGAACACATAAATGGTTAAAACACGAACAGCTTACATTTTTCTCGGATGAAACGAAAGCCAATGGATAAATTGCATTCAGATGCAAAATTTGTAGTATGGATTTGTGCAGATTATATTGTTTAGTTCAAGTTTGGATTTTATTTGGCCTTGTGTATTGATAATAATGATAACCACATGATTTTTTTCTCGCTGCATCGTTTGCACCCTCGCTCCCCTCGGGCGAAAATGATGCCCGGGGGGTACTCCCCTTTATTAGGTTTATAGGTATGTGCAGTCCCAAAAGGTATGGTTTTTGAGCCGTTTTTGTCTGAAAACGGGTATAGATTTTGGCTTTTATGATCTGAAACTGGGTATGGTTTTTGGGAGAACATTTACGAAAGCTTATAAACATACTTTTCTTCTCAGTAACTGGGACAAGTAACTGATGAGAGAGAAAGAGAAATAGATATCATTCCAGTTAAATTTTACCTAGTGGGTGTACAACAGGTGTATATTTTCAAGGTCAAGTCTGAAAACGGGTATGAAAAATGGCATGCATTGGACTGAAATAGGGTCTGGATTTGGCGATCCTGGCGGCACACCCCCACCAAAAATTACAAGGAGTACCCCCCGGGAAATGATGCTACTCGGGCCATAAATAAACTATAATTATGCCCTCCGAGAATCATGTGATTGTCGTTATCACATGACTTTTGGAGTATCTCTCGAGTGTTTGATATATTTTCTCAATCAAGAAATCAATTGAAAAATCTATGCTAATTTAAAAAATCATATTTCCAAATCACGGTCGTCACGCTTGCGATTTCCTTTGCTTCACTCAATGAATTATTAATGACTTAGTTTTAGAGATCTATTTTGGAATTTCACTTTTTATCAATTTTAGCAGAGATCAATAACTGAAACTTTTTTTGCCTAATTTTTTGCCCAACTTTTCGTGTACGCAAGACGAAAAGCTCCGCACAGGAACCATCTTAATAAGCTGATGCTACGTTTGGTTAGCAAGCATTCTTTTTCCCATATATAATTTGGTTTTATCAACTGGGTTGATAATGTCAATTGGCCACCGTAAAGAGATTCAAGAGCTAACGTTTCGAGCGTTAGCCCTTCGTCGTCCTTCGTTCGTTCTTTTTCCCAGGCTGTGTCTTAAAGTGCACCTAACCCCTAAATTTAATTGCAGCTGGAAGAAATGTTTATACTACGTGAAGTAAATTAACGCAAAAATTTATTGATTTGTGTGACTCCTCTATTTTTTATTTGGGGTTGAAGTCGAGAAATATTTGGCTCAAGTCCGCGTCAATATGGGACCTGGGGCGAGTAGAGTTGTGTCGACGTAGAAAGGAGAACCGCATGCGACTGCTTCCCGTGTTGCTTACGATTTTAAGTCTAGTGTACCCTTTTGTCAGTCGCTTGGCATTCTTTATTTCTCTCAGATCCTCTCATAACGAATCAAATAACAATAGTGAATTGTAATGGTTTATATAGCGCATTGTCCATAGAAATGCTCAAATGCGCTTTACATTTCTAGTCAGGGTGAGATCGGATATCCGCATGTTAAGGCGCCTATGACTAGAACATCTAACCATTTGCAGATGTAATTACAAATGCAGCACGTTCTCCTCAGTTATTTTAACTCCCTGAGTGTTGGTCCGATCTGTGACTCGAACCCGAGACCTCGAACCCGAGTGCTCTACCACCTGAACAAACCGGTAGACTGACCAAGCTGTCGTTCTCCTTTCTACGTCATAGCAAATACTAGCCCCATTCCCTCCAATTACTCGGAGTTGAACCAAGATGGCGGTAATTTTGCAGCAATTTTTCAAACTTCGGAAAGTTCTAAAAAATCGTAGATTTCAGCAAATTTAAAACTTTTCCCACTACTTTACTACAAGTATTGCGAAAAATCATTCACTGATAAAAACAAAATTGGGGTTAGGTGCACTTTAAACATTGTGGCCATATTACAGTTTAAGAAGAAGTAAAAACATGGGAAGCAAATCAACTGACGTCACATTAGAACGGAAACTAAATCCGACACCATAAGACATTTGAACGATATTCATAGTTTCTGAGACAGCCGAAACGCTTTATTTCCAACGTTATTTGTCAACTCGATTTTTTTTTATTTTTTTAATGATTACTATTTTAGATACAACTATTGGAACAGGAGGAAAAAAGGCTTCAGAGTCATCTGATCACATTAAACAGTACTGCACTTCAGCAGGACAGTGAGGTATGGAATAGCAGACTCATTTCATAAGAAAAAAAAAATAGCTACCGGACTGTTTTCCTTGAAACTCTTTTCCATATTGATCATGATTAGTCTGACATTTGCTAAGCCAATGACATGTAATTTTGATAGTTGTTGTTGTTGTTATTTTTAAAAGAGTCTGAGTAACTAATTTCTCTAGCTATTGTTTTGTGCTTTAAGTACTGTAAGCACATTGTCACTTTTGTGTGTATCCGACCTCATTCACGTGGGCCCTTTTCTGTCCCATTTCAGACCAGGTAATGATACTCTTGAAAATTCTTCCCTTCATTTTGAAATCATCGATTGCATCTGTGACCATCTGTTGTCATATTTTTGGTCAGCGGTGTTCCGCATGCTCAATAAAGAGGAGGCCCAGTTCGTGAGTGGGCCACCATGTTAAAATCCAGTTCTTTGTAGCGTGTTGTAGTGTGTTGTGCATGTAACCGAATATAATCGAGATTTCTTTAACCCATCCGAGGGTTTCTCGGTACTCAACAATATGAATGAATATTAGATGCGTGAAGAACAGATCTCAGGAGAATATAACTCCAACTTCAACTTGAATGAACGAATGACTCTTCATTTCAATAGGGTGCATAATTACAGCCAGGAAATGGTCTCCCTTATGGCCCTATGAAACTAAGTTGCAACATTACTAGTTAAAGACATTTTAAAAAAAAATACTAAAATAACAAAATTCTAAGATATATATTAAGAAAGCATATTAAGAAAGCAATGTGTCCCTTAATGGGGGAAATAAACATCCCTTACCGTAGCAAATAAAAGATGATGCATTAATAAGAATCTTTCTTTTATGAATAGAGGGGGTAAGTTTCCAAAGAAACTGTGGTGCTGCGTCGGTGGGAAGTATAACAATATAATTTGGTTTTATCAACTGGGTTGATAATGTGAATTGGCCACCGCAAAGAGATTCAAGAGCTGACGTTTCGAGCGTTAGCACTTCGTCGGAGCGTCAGCTCCTATTATGAACCCAGTTGATAAAACCAAATTATCTTTCTTTTATAGATACCTTTTTAATTTCCTTCATTAGATCGATCACCTCAGTTTATCCATCAGTGTTGTACATGCGTTGGCTAACAGAACAGAGGAAAATCTCAACAGTTTAAAAGCTGACACCGAAAATTCTCTCATTTCGGTAAGAGCAGGTAACATTAATGGCAAGTCACAGTCGGAAAAAATAACGATTGTTTAATGTTATTCCTTGCTTTGATTAAGAACCGCTGTGCACGCAGTCTACACTGAAAAGGGAAGGGTTTAAAATTTGAATAATTTAAATTTAGCGCTAAGAAAATAAAATTGCCGTTCGAGGACAGGACATGAGAACAAACCACATGCGGGCCACCCGATCTTGTCCGGTTCAAGCCCAAACTGACGCTAAACCGTCATAATTCTCACCTCGAAAACGCCGGCATCTGATCGAGCACAGATTTCTTCGTACTTGAGCCGAGCTCGATCAGATGCCGGTGTTTTCGAGGTGAGAATTAACGGTTTAGCGTCTGTTCGGACTTGAACCGGACAAGGTCGTGGTCGCCGGCTGTTGTGCTGCCTGCCTTGTCTCTCTTTCTCTTCTATATGATCAAGGGGTCGATAAATTATCTCGCGAAATGACGCCTTAAACGGCTCAGAACGGGCAAAAAATAGCACACAAGACTCAGTTATTAACATTTCACCTCAACGTTTATTGAACATGTAGGATAAACTTAGTATTGTTACATTTATCTAGGTTAATACCGGGCTCGACAATTTGG
>OX393565.1:19544990-19649990 GCA_947652115.1 Blastomussa wellsi
TTTTTAGCTCTTCGGTCAAGCAATCTGTCTTCTTTCTTAGGCTTAGCTGAGTTTTGACTTTGTCTGCTCCCTGCATTAACAAGACAGCATTTCCAGTGCATCGTTTGGTGCATGCTCCCTCTTCCTCCTTACAATCTGCGTGTTACGTGTCGCTTATATCTGTCATGGAATCTGCATTCGTCACTAGCGAGTTGGTGTCGCTCATTTCTTCTTCTTCTTCTTCTTCTTCTTCTTCTTCTTCTTCTTCTTCTTCTTCTTCTTCTTCTTCTTCTTCTTCTTCTTCTTCTTCTTCTTCTTCTTCTTCTTCTTCTTCTTCTTCTTCTTCTTCTTCTTCTTCTTCTTCTTCTTCTTCTTCTTCTTCTTCTTCTTCTTCTTCTTCTTCTTCTTCTTCTTCTTCTTCTTCTTCTTCTTCTTCTTCTTCTTCTTCTTCTTCTTCTTCTTCTTCTTCTTCTTCTTCTTCTTCTTCTTCTTCTTCTTCTTCTTCTTCTTCTTCTTCTTCTTCTTCTTCTTCTTCTTCTTCTTCTTCTTCTTCTTCTTCTTCTTCTTCTTCTTCTTCTTCTTCTTCTTCTTCTTCTTCTTCTTCTTCTTCTTCTTCTTCTTCTTCTTCTTCTTCTTCTTCTTCTTCTTCTTCTTCTTCTTCTTCTTCTTCTTCTTCTTCTTCTTCTTCTTCTTCTTCTTCTTCTTCTTCTTCTTCTTCTTCTTCTTCTTCTTCTTCTTCTTCTTCTTCTTCTTCTTCTTCTTCTTCTTCTTCTTCTTCTTCTTCTTCTTCTTCTTCTTCTTCTTCTTCTTCTTCTTCTTCTTCTTCTTCTTCTTCTTCTTCTTCTTCTTCTTCTTCTTCTTCTTCTTCTTCTTCTTCTTCTTCTTCTTCTTCTTCTTCTTCTTCTTCTTCTTCTTCTTCTTCTTCTTCTTCTTCTTCTTCTTCTTCTTCTTCTTCTTCTTCTTCTTCTTCTTCTTCTTCTTCTTCTTCTTCTTCTTCTTCTTCTTCTTCTTCTTCTTCTTCTTCTTCTTCTTCTTCTCCTTCTCCTTCTTCTCCTTCTCCTTCTCCTTCTCCTCCTCCTCCTTCTTCGATACTCCATTCAATGTTGCCGATACGATACGATACGTTTCATCAACTTCTTTTTCTTCTTCGATGTCTTCCTCATCTGAATCTTTCACTTCTTCCAGTGCTCTTACTGATGTGAGCACCACATTTTCTGTCCGTCGTTTTAAATTTTGAGTTGATGTTTCCCTCTGCTTGCGTTCGTTATATAGGGTGATGGTGATGAACTGTGTCATACACTACTATGGTAAATATTTGT
This sequence comes from Blastomussa wellsi, assembly GCA_947652115.1. Classification (NCBI taxonomy): domain Eukaryota; kingdom Metazoa; phylum Cnidaria; class Anthozoa; order Scleractinia; family Plerogyridae; genus Blastomussa; species Blastomussa wellsi. Next base: position 19,546,289 of record OX393565.1, read on the forward strand.
TTGTGTTATTGTTGTCGTGGGGTTAGCTCAATTGGTAGAGCGTTCGCTTTGCAAGCGAAAAGTTGTGAGATCGAGACCTGCACCCTACAATTATGTTTTTATCATTTTTTAAGATACCTCATCCATTTGACGAAGAGGTCTGGTTAAAGTTATTAGAGATCGCGGAACAGATTGTGAACAACCGACACGTCATAGACAGAGGCGAGATCTACTCCTACCACGAGTTGGATGCAACGGGTGAACTATACATTGAAGAAATTTTACGTAGGTTTTTTACTTTTGATATTTTTCACCCGCGATTTATTCGTCGGTATGGGTTTATTCGCACCGTGTATTTTCATTTGGATTTTAATTTCATTTGTTGGAGAGTGCTGTGTTTTTGTTTTGTAGTAACATGAGTTGGTATCATTTTAGTTCGGATCATATGTGGTGATGATGATTTTCGTTTATTGTTTTTTAGGTAATTTTATCGCAGAAGAATTATCAATGCCAGAAAGATATTGTACTGATTTTGTTTTTGAATGTGATTATTCGACTTGTTTTGATTTGGACTTTTACGAGCGTGATTCTGTTATTTTTTTGAATCGTTTTATTTTCAATATCGGAGATTGTAACCCAACGTTGTCTCTCGTTTTCCTGGGTGGTTTTGTACGCCAGGTTTGTTTTGACAGATTTCGTACTGCTTCTATTATGAATGACTTTGTTTGGCATAGAGAGTATATACCGTGGTTGACTGACGAAACACGATATGAAAATGTAATTGAAATGTATAATTTACGTGTTCTTTTCGTTACCGGAGATGAAGTGTGGATATATGGACGCACTCTTTGATCAAAGTGTCTTTCTTTAGGTGATTTTGTGGAAATGCTTTCTGACAGGAGATTTTTGCTCGATTACTTTGATTTTCAATTTACATGGATGGATGGATCGGTGTTTTTTTCCTCCCGACTGTCTTATTTTCCGTTCTCTGCGTCATGCGTGCCGTATAAGACCAGTTAGATTGTGAGAGGCAATGTGGGAATTGAATTTGGTTTTATCCACTGGGTTGATAATGTCAATTGGCCACCGTAAAGAGATTCAAGAGCTGACGTTTCGAGCGTTAGCCCTTCGTCGGGAATTTAGTTTGTTTTTTTCGTTGTAGGTCATTTCATGGACACTGTGTTGTTTGGAAGATTACAGTCTTCCAATGTTGTATTTGACATTCAAAACTATGATCGATTTCGTTATATCAATTTCATTTTTGGTTTTCCCATTTTACCTGTTACGTTATTTTATGCTCGCATAACTTGGTACGAATGGATGCGAAGACAAGACACGCAGTAGTTGTAGTTAAATTGTAGTTTTTAATAAAATTGTGTAAAAAGTTACAACAAAGTAATGTTTAAAGATGAAGTATCAACTTGACTTGTATGGCTTTTTTGACAATCCTTTCTGTTATGGTCTTGCGCCCGGGTAACTTATTGATTACTTTCATCATCTTTTTGTCTGCTTCCCATTTATCGTTTAAAGTCTTTGCATGATTGTAATCGATGTCTTTCTGTTTGGTAATTCTGTCCAGTCGATTGCCTAATAAACCTTGAATGTCAAAACTTCCTCTTTTCATTTTTTTCTTTGCGTTAGTCCTCGTCTTCGTCGTCATCGTCGTTCCAGGTTTTAACTTCTCTGCTTAACTTCCGTTTTTCTTTTTTCTTCAATTTGGCGGTTCATCATCATCTTCGTCATCATTGTCATCGTCGTATGCGCTGGCTGCTGCTTTCTTTGTACTGGATGTGCTTGGTTTGAGATTTTCTTTGATCTTTTCGAATCTTTTTTGTTTGCTTTTTTGCTATTGTAGCCACAGGAGTGGAAGGTTCCTTTTTTGTTACTTGTACAGCAGGTTTTTTCTTTGTGCTTTTGATGACTTGTTTCAATATGTTTTCTAAAGGGGTGTATAACAAGGCGTCTTCGTCATCGTCGTCATATTCCCCTGTAGCTGATGTGGGTCCCGTCCGCAAGGGACCCTGTCTGATTTTTTGGTTAACCGTCCCATTTCTCTTGCCATTGGTTTGATTTTTTTGACGGCGATACCTGGAGGAATGCGTTTGTCTTGAGAAATGAGTTGTTTTTCTGCAGACATGCGAGCCGCTTTTTTTAACAGGTTACCCTCACCTCACAAGTAGCCCTCACTACCCGCAGTGTAACGGTGAAGTGGAAAGAGCTGTCAAGACCGCAAAGACTTGATAATCAAGTCAGAAGATTCATACCTGGCACTACTTTCATACTGGCACCTGAGAAACCAACTCCCAAGCTGCCTAACTTCGAACAGCTGCGGAAGTCTGAGAACTTACAAACATCAACAAGCTGAAAATTACAACAAACACCATCGAACATCAGTACTTCCAGAATTAAATCCAGGTGACAAAGTTTGGATACCAGACAAGAGCTCCCCAGTAGTGGTGATTCAAAAATCCCCTCAACCCAGGTCATACTTTGTCAAACAGCTGTTGTTCCACCTACCCGACTCGGTTTGTGAACTTGGACTCGCTGTGTAGACGTTTAGAGAGACCGATCTGTTTTGTTCATGTTATTTGTTTAACCGGACAGTGACTATTGATTCGCCAGATTTCCCATTTCAAGGCTCAGAACGTCAGCCTTATAATATTACAATGTTTTTTGTCTAGAAAGGGGGATGTGCGGTTATTGATTAACTTGTCACGTGTTAAGTATCATATTTACATAGATAGAAACGCGTATTGTGAAATGATTTAGAATCTAGGAACTTGAATAAAAACCTTACACGAATAAGGTCCAATGTCAGCCAAAACGCATGATATCTGCAATCATTTTTACGGCAAATGACCCAAACTCCGGACTTTTTCGCAGAAGTGCACGTGTAAAAATTGAGTTTCATGAGATGTATGCGAATAAGGACCAATGTTTGCCAAAACACATCCCATCTGCAATCGTTTTACGGCAAATGACCCAAACTGCGGACTTTTTCACAGAAGTGTAAAATTGAGTTTCATGAGATGTATGCGAATAAGATCCAATCTTATTCAAAACACATCCTATCTGCAATCATTTTACGGCAAATGACACAAGTTGCGGACTTTTTCGCAGAAGTGTAAAAATTGAGTTTCATGAGATGTATGCGAATAAGGTCCAATGTTATTCAAAACACATCGTATCTGCTATCGTTTTATGTCAAATGACACAAATTGCGGACTTTTTCGCAGAAGTGTAAAAATTGAGTTTAATTTCTTGAGATGCATGCGAATAAGGTCCAATGTTAGCCAAAACACACCCTATCTGCAATCATTCATTGCCATTTAATCCAAACTGCGTACTTTTCCACAGAAGTGTAAAAAATTGAGTTTCATGAGATGTATGCGAATAAGGTCCAGTGTTAACCAAAACGTATGATGTCTGTAATCATTTTACGGCAAATGACACAAACTGCGGACTTTTTCTAGAAGTGTAAAAATTGAGTTTCATGAGATGTATGCGGATAAGGTCCACTGTTAGCCAAAGCGTATCCTATCAGCAAACATTTATTGCCATATAACCCAAACTGCGGACTTTTCCACAAAAGGGTAAAAAATTGACTCTCATCAGATGTATGTTCCGTATCCTATCTATAATCATTTTATTCTGTTATGCTGAAACTTTTAGTAGCTGTTCCTTTATGACCATTTATCTTTAATAATGCCGAAATTTCGATGTGTCAATCATGTGCCTAAGATGTTTGAAATTGAGGGTAAACTACGTCCGAGGGTTACAAAGGCAATTGTTGCATCACGCAAGTGTCTTTACCTTTTTCCCTCGGCCTTATAATCGGACAGTGTGTTATGGAGCGTTCATAATTCATTTATTCAAACAATTTGCCAAGGGTAGGTGAGACACGAAAAACCGTTTCGTCCCCTACAATAAGGATGGGATATTGAAGATATTTTTCGAATCTGAAAACCTGGAAGGGGTGGGTCATCAAGAAAGATCAGCTTACACCGATCATAAAATAAGCCGTGTATATCTTTTTCCACTTCCATCTTAACTGGTGTGCATTTTCACCAACACTGCCTTCGCTGTATGTACTCTCACTTTTAGCCTCACCCATTGGTTCCAACAGGACTGCCAGACAGTGGGGGCATCCCATAGGATTGAGGAGCGCTTTTCCATTAACGTACTACTGTGAACATGTTGAGTGATTTTCGTTCCTGTTCAGCTGACACACTTCTGAGCCTCTTCGTAAAGCTTAAGTCTTACAGGTGATTTAAAAGCTCTGATTTTGAAATAAACTATTTTGAACATTCTCCTTCCCCTTTCTAAGACGAAAAGTTTTTATTTTCACCCTTGGCACAAAGGGGGTCTAGGTACCCTTTCACATGAATCTGTATTACTGTGTAACTGTTTCAGTTTTTTCTTGGGCGGGGTGGGGTGGGGGCGCATTTGGTATGTATTGCGAGTCTGTAGCATTGGGGGTTCACTGAAAATCAATTTGAATGGGGGTAACCCGTAATAAATTATTTTAAATTCAAAAGTCTTCATAGCCACCCACCCCATAAATTATGAACGTTCCCTTAATTTCTGGACTATGACTTAAGGAACATCACATTTTTGCCTGTGTGCATTCTAAGGAAAGCCAGGTAAAGGACCAAATGCCGTTATTCAAATTTTGGCCCTGTCGTCTTTTATTTTAAGTTTTATTTAACAATAGCGATTTACTTGCAAGTAAACGAGTCTAGAAATATGAAAAAACTAATACACAGATGCAATCATAATAAGTAAGGCAACAAGCTAGGTCAAGCCAATGTATTATATATACTAATTTCACCCTTGATTTTAAAAAGCTGGTTTAAAATGCACTTCCATTAGTTAACTCCACGACTACAAACATAAACATTTCATTGCCATGGTTTTTATTAGGATGCCTTTATATATCTACATAACCCAAACTTGTACACCAAGCACAGGGAGCAGAGGAGTTATGCTTGAAACATCAATAAAAGAAACGTCTTACTGCTTCGTTGTTGTATTTATTCTCTTAGTTAAAACCTCATTTGCGAACCAAACATACGTATATTCATTTGCGATCGATCGTTCCGAAATGCCATCATTCTGAATAGTGTCGACCGCTGTGCATTCAGTTGGACGAACTGTGGGCGCCAAAGACGCCACAGCAGTAAGAATAGAGACAAGGGATGAAACAGATTTCGGTCGAATTTTCGTCCCCCAATAACTCGCTACATATTCAACAAACGAGCCCCAGTTTTTGGATTAGGCATAGTATTTACGTCAACTTTAAGCTACCTAAACCATTACGATGAAAGGATTCATGAAACAGGCCTTTGGCGATCGCTCATTTCGTATTGACAGTTGGCTTTTCGCACGATGTGCACCGCAACATACTGGTGGCGGAAGTACGTAATATGAGGTGTAATGCGCTTGACCGGAAGCCAACAACAACAACAATTTATTTCAGTATTCCCATATATGGTATATGAATGAGACTTCCGCCACCAGTATGTCGCGGTTCACATTCGACGAGTCACGTGGTACTATGTTTCATCCCTTGTCATTTTTCTTCTTGGCACTTCGTGCCTCGTTCGGAAAGCTTCGCGGTCGACACTATTCAGAATGATGGCGGTTCGAAACGATCGATCACAAATGAATATACGTATGTTTGGTTCGCAAATGAGGTTTTAACTAAGAGAATAAATACAACATGTTTCAAGCATAACTCCTCTGCTCCCTGTGCACCAATTACTTATATTCGTCAGAAATTGGCCATTTCACCAAGACCAGAAATGGAAATCATATTATGCAAATTTAGCAGTCACGCCTAAATTTCCTTATTTATCTTTCCCTCACAACAGACACAAGTACAGGGGTACTTGACTGATATTCGAGCATGCAAAAATTCGACCGACTAAAAACGTGAAAGCAGTACAAAAATATTTCTTAACTGTGAGCTAATTAAGATCACAAAGAAGAAACCTTGTACTCAGTCACTCAGTTTCATTATTAACAAGAAAATCTGAAAAAGTCAGTTGGTTGTTTTCAAATACAATTGTCTTAACATGTGGAAAAATTCACATAAAGTCATAACAAACCAACAATGCACAGATAATCAGTGTCTGTAAAGCAAGGTTAAATTGATGCTAACTCATAGAGTCACTTGAATAACAGAATGGGTCTATTGATTAAATAAACAGATCGTCAATGTTGGCTAAATTAGGAAAGAGCAAATACATGTATATGAAAATAATATTATATATTATAGAGGGGTAACTTTCTAAAGAAACTGTGCTGCTGCGTCAGTGGGAAGTAGAACAACATCATTTGGTTTGGGTGTTGTTTGTATTTGTTTATGAAGCAGGGTTCCAATTCATTCATCTGTGCAACACTAATGTGCAGACATAAGAATTAAACTCCCACTAAATGTTCATGTGAATCATATAAATATATGATTCACATTGTCCCAGAAAATCAGGTTAGAAATGGGGGATGGGGTCTGAAAAATATGGTCCCTAATTTTAAAGGGAGGTGGTTCCAGTTACTATTAAAATTGCAGCAATTCTACCAGAATGTCTAAAATATAATGTTCATTCATTTTCTGAGGTTCTGCAAGTCAACCCTCCAATGGGGGAGCATGCCCCTTGACCTTATTACTTTGTTATGTTCTGAATGTCACCAACTTCACCCTATTAACAATTTTGTTGCATTGCAACAAAGCCCCTCAAGGAAAACATTTATTCAGTGCACTTGCGATATTATTACCATCGTAATCACTTTACAGTGTGGTGATGGGTTCCGAATGTGTTAGCATTAAAACAGCATGCAACCGTTGTTGCCTGATTCCTGAGCATTTTGCCCGAACAATGTTGACAATTTTCAAAACTTTCAACCCACTCCCCCTTCCCCTCCCTCAAATCTCATATGACTATGCATTAATATCATCTATGGTGCCCTAAAATAGCATTTCTGAAGTTCTGTAAATCTAAATTTTCATGGAAACAGGCCCCAGATCCCCTACTTTATTATGTACATTTATTTAGCATTAACTCAACCACATCAATTCAATTGACACCTACTAAACAATAATGCAGCCCAACAATAAACAGTTAAGTGTGTGTGAAAAATAATTGCTATTATTATTGCAATGTTATCTGATATTACACTGTAGGTCTTGCTTTAGAAGTTTAATTTTACTTTGGCGGTTTTATGGGGCCATCTAAAAACGCTTGGATTCTGAGGGGGAGTAAGCTACAGGGTACATGTATAACACGCTTTAAGCCATTGTCTAGCAGTGGTTTCTTTCCTAAAAAAGAAAAAAAAATTAACAACAACAAAATGTTCATATTAATAATGGTAATTGGGGACCGATCGTTTATTACGTTCCAGGGGGCGGTGGTTTTTTAAAAAGTGTGGTGTTTGTTAACTGTACCGCCCAAAAATAATTGCTTAAGAAAATTATACTTCCTTCGCAATTCTAATTTTAAAAAGTGTACCCCCCCCTTTCTGACCATGCTTTAAATAATGCAAAATTCTTTGCTTCGTTCCTCATACATGCATATTTTTAACCTATTTTTTAATATCATTTTTATCTTTTCTCTTGTTTATTGCTTGTATCCTTGTTTGTAATAAGTTTAGCTGTTTTTGTGTGAATAAAATTATCATTCTTTTTTATAGTTTAATATACCTGTAGGTAATCTAGTGGGTTACGGTACATAATATGGTGCATGATAAAGCCCTGACACGGGTGTGCACATTTAGTATGGCGACTATCCAGTAAGGCGCGGGGTCACCCAACGAGTGAGGGAGTCTGTTCCTCACTTTGTCTGTTCCCCAGCGCAAATGTTGCTGGCTGACAAGCAAAGTGGTTCATTATATGTTTTCTCATGGGAGTTGTTACTGATAAAAACAATACTTCTGCGCTGGCCGATTGAGACTTGGAGGGGCGACTAAAGAAACTGCTTGACGAAGGCTTGAATCTCGTTGAGAAGAGTGGATTTCAACGGTTTTCAGTGCCATTTCCGCACGTTTGTTGTTTGTTCTATTTGCTGGCTGGCAAAAAAAAAATATGGATCATGTTCTGGCAAAAAGGTACAGATAAATTTTAACCAGTAACACTCAAGAATACCTGTAAATGTTTTAATATCACATATTTTCATTCATTTGGATAAAAGAATGTATTTTGCCACAGTTTGTTCGTTGGTTACCCCTAGAGGCAGAAATATCTCTGAATGTCAGAACTACAAATTCCAGCCCTTGAAATAGAAAAAAGGTAGGTTTTGGGAGCGAGCACGAGCGCAAAAGGCGCGAGTTTCTTTGGGGGTCTGCTCCCCCAGAAAATTTTCTACAAAGGTAGATCTCTAATATGCCATTTCCTGCATTCTGAAAGGTAACATTTCTAGGATCATCCAAGTTGTAAAACTTAGACTTTTAGATAAAAATGTACTCCCAAAATGGATCTTGTTTACAAATTTAACCCCCCCCCCCCCCCCATCCCCACCCACCCACCCACTGGGACGTAATAAACGATCGGTCCCTTATTTCCCGCAGTAAAGTGGAATCAGCAAATCATTCACACGGATCAGAGCATATAACGTGTATATATTAATTCCTAAATCGCCACAATTTGTCTGTCATGTTGAAGGCAATTCGGACGCCTTGCCGCCATTGTTGACGATTTTGGTGGCTACATACCCGTAAAACGTAAGCATCTTGTAGACTTTTTATTCCGTGCAATCAAAGTTACCCATTTTTTTATTTTTTAGACCAAATTAGCAATGAATAATTTAGGTCAATCTATATAACATGGGAGATATCGGTCTTTAAATAATTAGTAAATTCGTCAGTCTTGAAAGCAACCCAGAGGTACACTTTATTTTGCTCGTCAAAATCAAAACTTTTCATTTTGGCAAAATTTTTGTCACAGAGTGATAGCAAAGAGATAGATCTTTAAGGCAGTTCAAATAGTTTTTGATGAACGTTTGTGGTATTGCTGGAGGTAAAGTGGCAAGAACGCCTTTGATCCGCCATTTTGGTTCAGGTTTGGGATCGATCGAAAGATGGCATGTTCGTTATTCCCAAAGTATAAATCTACAGAACTTAAAGTTATCTATTTGGTAGTTAGGGCCTCAAACCTGGAGTACATGCAAAATTTCAGCCAAATCGGTGAGGTACCGTGGCCGGCCCTAGTTCGAAAATTACCGACTATTCCTTTTAAACATCGCAGCGATTGCCCAGGACTGGGAAACACCTTTAAAAAGATAACTTGCCTTCGTTATAAAAGGGAATAAATTACTCCAGTCTGTGTTTTGCACTACGATGTGCTAAAAACTTTGGATCGTGATTTGACAGCAATTTAAGTGCTCATGCAAACAAGGCTTGTAATGCGGCATTTTATCATTTACATAACTTGAGACGCATTGAGAAATATCTATCACGGGATTCGTTAATTACTTGGTACAGGCTATTATAACCAGCCGTCTTGGCTATTGCAATGGTTTATTGTTTGGCTTACCAATGGCGCAGATCGCTAAATTACAGCTTGTAAAAAATGCAGCAGCAAGACTTTTTCTTGGCTTTGGAAAGTTTTCTCACATTACACCGGCGCTTGACGAGCTGCACTGGCTGCCGGTTTCTTTGCGTATTGCTTACAGGATTTTACTTTTGACTTTTAAATTTATTTATGGCCTTGCACCAACTTATCTTAGCGATCTCATTAGTATAAAATCGAATTCATAATATAATCTTACGTCTAGTGGTAAGCTCTTATTGGACCATCCCAAGGAAAAGATGCCCCGTGCAAAATTTGATCATGAAAAATCATGACTTATCATGACTCCTGGTCATGACAAGTCATGATAAAAATTAGCATTTTTTAAATGCTAATGAGGTTGTCCTGTCATGACAAATCATGATAAACCTGGTGTTTGTTCAGAATAAAATGTCAAGAATTGTCCAAGATCTTCATGATATATCACGACTTTTCATGATACATCATGACTGCTCACTTGGAATGTCCAGTTATGACATTTTGGCTTGTCATGACTTTATATCAAAATTTGCATGTCATGACACCATCACTATCATGCCATGCCATGACATGGAACGTGTTGTGTTGTCATGAAGTGTCATAACATTTTCATGAGTGTATTCAAGCATTTTCAGCGTGACGGGCCTTAGTGTGGCCACCCAAAAAACTTCTTGAAAAGTTATAATTAGCCAATCAGAGAGAGCGAATTTGTTTGAGCTGTCCCGTCTCCTTGCAATGTTCAAAGCTGTTGTCATGAAAGTGACGAAACCTGTCGAATCGCAATTGTAAACATTAGGCTGTATTTTGACAAGGAGGCAGGACAACTCAAACTTCACGCTCGTTGATTGGCTAACTAGTCAAAAAAGTTTGTTGGGTGGCCAAACTAAGGCGTGTCGTGCTGCATTATAAAATGCAAGCAGAAAAGAAAAATAAGTGCCAGTTTGGATATCACATAATCTTTATTCGTAACCATATAGATGGCAACTTATATGAAGAAAATTTCAGAAATACTTTGAAAGACTTAAGGGCACTTGGAAAATAAGTTTAAAGCACTAGGCTGAGTTGGATAGGCTGAGCCAGATCATTTTCAGCAGCAGCTCCGAAACTCTGGAATGGCCTACCTGTGGAGCTTCGTCACGCAACATCACTTGACAGTTTTATTACTTTATTTTATTTTCACAGTAATGCATTTTTTAATTTTCTTCTTAATTGTAAAGCGCCATTGATCAGAATATGTAAATATATTATATAAATTAGTGAATTATTATTATTATTATTATTATTATTATTATTATAATGATTATTATTATTATTATTATTATTATTATTATTATTATTATTAACTATTACTTTTATTGAGAGTTGGTCATTTTAAATAACTGAATGTAATGATTACGTGATTATTTCGAATGTTTTTAAAAATTTGATGATTTGTAAATAGGTTTTCTGATGAGATTTTAATAAAATTCTTATGTGTATAATTTATTATTATTATTATTATTATTATTATTATTATTATTATTATTATTAGTATCATCATTATTGCAGGTGCGGCTTGAACAAAGCCACGTTCACTTCATTCATACTCTGGAATTGATTGAAAATCATCAATTTGAACACTGACTCAATAACCATGTCCATTTCAAGTGACGTTATGCTTTGGTCCATGCCGAGTGATAAATGGTCCATTTTTCGGAATCATCTCCCGGGTCCTTGTAATTAGCAGTGTGCCTGTTGTGATGTACTATTTCCCACTGACCCATCCAGGGACCCATAATGGTGGTGTCAAATTCAGGATCGTTGTCCACTTTGATTTCCTTCTGTCGTCAATTTAATAACAACAAAATAACATTAATTAATTAAGAGTCGTGTAGAATAAAACAGTGTAGGTATAAACTATTTCATAGGTTCAGTAAAATCACTCTATGCAAAACCTTCACGTTCACTCACATAAACCATAAGCGGCAAATGTAGAGAAGAAAAAAGGGTGTGGGGTATGGAAGGGGACGACTCTACCCGTATGGTAAAAACATTTTTCCCTACGGGCCCCAAAATATTCCATTACCAAAAGAGCCAAAAATCATCATGCGCTACTGATTAAACAGTAGTATAAACAGAAGTAAACTATAAGCGGCAAGTGAAGAGAAGAAAAAGGGGCGGGGTAGGAGAGGCGACGACTCTAACCTTGTGGGCAAAACATTTTTCCCTATGGCCCACAAAATATTTCATTACCCAAAGAGCCAAAAATCATCATGCACTACTGATTACATTACACCTCTGTTACACTTTTTATTAACCCCAAAGCACAATACATCGTCCTCGCCCACACATTCAATAGCCTTTGGTTATTACAAGTCAGCTTACAGGGAATTTAGTGTCCGATAGCCCGGGGCTAGTGGATTTTGCCATCGGGGTAGTGGATTTTATCCTTCACTTGCCCGACGGGCAAGTGAAAGTTTTCACGAATTAATTAATTTATTCATTACACTTCTGAGATTTTTTCGGGCTAGTGGAACTCCGGGCTAGTACAACCTGGCTACAGCTTGCCCAAAGGGCAAGTTGGAAAATTGAACTTCCCTGTACCCTGTTAAAAGTACTAAAAGTATCTGATTTGTAACCTTATCCAGTTTGGACTGCACGCCCACGTGACCTTGCTGTAATTCATGTCTGTCACTTGATGCAAACTCAGTCCAGTCAACTGTGAAGTTTGGGTCCTTTGAGGTACGCAGCAATATGTTTTTCTAAACAAGGCCAACAAGAATAAATGAGTAAACAAAAACAGCGGAAATTAAGAAAGATGTAAGAAGGAACGAAGAACGCCTTCCTTTGCACGAAGGATGGTAATTTCTAAAGTGGTTTCGTATGTCTTCCGAGGACCGAGTTGTTCTGGCGTGAATTTCAGCCGCATTTCTAGTTGAGCGCTTCGGTAATAACTATTCACTTCATCATCAGACTCAATTTTTCCTTTCAGGTCTCAGATGCTTCAAAAACGGAGAAGAACTGTGCAGATTATTACAGCGCAACGCGCCTTATTATGGCTAGACTGTTCACAGTCCGCTATTTTTCTTTGATCGGCAAACGCGGTTGTTAGAAATCTACACATCTGAGGACTTCACAATCTTTATTTCCTTCAATCTGAGGACTGTATAACTTCACAATCTCCGTACAATCCTGAACTATCAAGGTAAACAATCTTTCGAAACACTCGTGTTTTCTCTCACGTTTAACAATCAACATCTCCAACCTTCTCACTCTCAAGCACATGACTCAGCTGTCAATTAACTCGAAGTTAAGCACGTGACCAGATGCATAACTCTACGTGCAACGCAATTCATAACGCCAACTACGGATTTCAGACAGCGGCGAATGAATCGCGAGAGAACTGTACTCCAGCGCAAAACGTGAGGCACGAAGGGGTAGGGGGCAGGGCCCGCTCGCTGTTTTTTGCTCGCGCACGTTCTTTAATTTGCCTTGAAAAAATAGAGCGGATGTGAACAGTCTACAGTGTGATCACCCACAAAACTTTTAGCCAATCAGAGAGCGCGAATTTGTTTGAGCTGTCCCGCCTCCTTGCAATGTTCAAAGCTGTCGTCACGAAATCCGTCATGGTTTTAACAAGAAGGCGGGACAACTGAAAAAAAATTGCGCTCTCTGATTGGCTAACTTGTAAAAAAAAGTTTTTTGGGTGGCCACACTAAGGCGCGTTGTGCTGTAAGTCCCTGCAACTGTATTTTCGTTTAGACATGTGCCTGTACCTTGAGGCCATAAAACCCATTGGGCTCGTCCGGTCTTTGCCATCTCAGATCCATACTCCATCGAATCTTGTCTGAGAAGTTCTCCAAACTGAAAACCGAAACACATATAAGTAAAATACTATTAATATCCGAATAAACATGTTGAAATAATAACGGCAAAATTCACCGTGGTTAATTTGCTTGCAAGGCGGTTTTACCTGAAATTGTTTTGAAATAGCCGAGGAGGTTCAGAGTTGTACTGACCAATCATAGCCGAACAATTTGATGTGCAAGGGCAACTACTTACAGTACAGTGGAACCCGGTGGTCCCGGTGAATCGCCCATACATTTTCGTACAAGAATACCCCGTTAATGCGGCCAAAACAAATACAGTGCTCGAGAAACAATATTTAACGTAATGTATCATCATGTTAAGTCAAAGAGGTCGGCGCCTTTGTTTTTGAGAAGGATATGTACGGTCAAGCCTGTTCTTGTTTCGATTTTAGAATCTAGTTATGTTCATCAAAGGGCCTTGCCGTTTAGACCGATTTAGCAACAGGACGGGAACGTCAGTTGTGGACGCGTTGGAGGGCTCACAGAATAGTCTGGATATGACTCTTTTTCGACTTTCGACTGGCCATCTGATGCGTGCGCCGCATTCTGGATGTTTATAAAGGAACTTACAGCTGATTAGAATTTCAAAAGTATCTGTGAGGTCCATTCATGAAATACGGCACCCTAGACTGCTCGCAGTCTACGGTCACCCCGTTGATACGGCAAAATTTTTATGGTCCGTTGGTAACAGTATAACGGGGTTCCACTGTAGTTCGGCGGTTGCCAACAGTGGCGGAAATACGTGTCAGCAATCGGAGAGCTCTAACCCTTCTCTCATTGGATAACGACAAACGGAAGCTCGCAATGTACGTTAAAGAGAATAACACGTGTGCTTGTTTCAATTACAGAGTCCTGACAGAAAAAAAAAAAAAAGATGCAGACCGTAGTAATTACAACACCAACCTTCTGTGAGGAACCAGGTTGTTGATAAACAGAACACCTCCAAATGGAACTTCACAAAGAACAACGTCTTTTTCAAAGTTCACATCTACAGTATACAAAAACTGTGTTAAGAGAGGTGCGTTTTCAGCGCAAAACCAAAATAGTATTTTTAAATTCCAGTCTTGCACAGTAATTTTTAAGGAGTTATTGATAGTAACCCCTATTCTGGAGCTATTTTCCAGGGAAACCTAAAAGGCAGGGGCGGATACAGGATTTTAAAAATGGGGGTGGATAAGGAACGGACCATTAGATATTCTAGGGGGCGGGGGGGAGGCGTGCAGAAATCCCCCTCAAAGATAAGATAAGATAACTTTATTTATACACGGTATATCCGTCAGCTTATTTAGAGGTATTTATGGTAATCAACTAACTACCTATCTTCCTAGCTACAAAAAGGTGTAAAATACAAAAGAATAAAAACTGCTTTTCATGGAAAAACATACCTAAAAATTTCGCTTAAGAATCATAATAAAAATTTACTTAAAACTGTGGCGACTTAGTTTTGTCTTCAACTTGCTTAAGGAAGTCGCTTTTCTTAATTCTGTGGGTAAGTTGTTCCACAACTGAGCTCCACTGAGCTCCAAATCATGCAAGCTGTCAACCTGAATGGGGAAAATAAAAAAAAAATAAACAAAAATCATGCAAAGCCATGGCTTACCAAAAAATCTAGCACAAATGCTACTCCAGGAAAAAAAAAGTCGAAAAAGCCGAATCCAACCCACACCCCTAAAATACCTGATGGTCCATGACTAAAGAGACAGCATTGGTTTATAATTATACTGTTACAGTGTAGTGACATCGTCATGGCCGGAACCGCAAGATATAGAACTCAATTTGAACGACGAAACAACTTCACTATTAGTGTGTCTTGTTAGAAGATGTCTTTCCTCCAAATTCAATAAACTAAGAATACCATACTTACAACCTGATTATTGACTGAGGAGGGAAGCTGACATCATTCGTCTTGGATGCATTGCCATGTACTTATCGCATACCTGGTCGCAATGGATGCGAACTCTGTGGCCATGCATCGTAATCACAGCTAATTCTGAAAGCCTTCCGGCAATCATTGTGCTCCCAAGCCACGTATGTACCCTTCTTACACAGGATAAACTATTTGTGACTTTTCTTGCTATATATTATTTCATTTGACTTTTAACAAAGAGATGGAAACAGATTTGTTTTCTATTTCACTTTTAATAGCATTTTTGTTTATTTTTACTCTAAAAAGGGAGGTGGAAATCCACCCAATCCACCCCCCCCCCCCCCGTATCCGCCCCTGAAAGGAGTTATATAGGAGTTATAATTATAACTCCTGTTGTCAATTTAACTTCCCAAGGTGGTGGAGTTTTTCAGTACCTTTTAAATTTTTCTTACTCCAATTTTGGAGTTAAAACAAGTCACTGAAAATTACTGTGCGTATAGGTTGAAGAAACTTGTGCCAAAATTAACTGCTCTACCACTCAGCAATTGTTTTGGTTATGAAAGGGCCAGCGATGCATGACCAGAAATTAGAATTTGACCCCCAAGGAAGGCAATTCTGGGTGTAGCCCAAGATTTTATGACACCAAAAATATCGTTTTTAAGCCAGATTGTTTTAGAAATGCAACACAATAGGACAGGGTCTTTCATTTCTTCACATGCAGCCCTGAAAGAGCCCCTCAGCTTGACAACAAACATTATTGGCATTTCGTCCTGAACACCCTAGTGTGACCAAAATCTGTAATTTGTGCACCTTGGTGAAATGAAGAGAATCCTGTCCATTTCATTCAGGAGTCCCCCCTCCCAGTGCTGTGGCATGACGAAACATCTTAACTAAAGGTTTAAGATTTTACGGAGCATGTCACAGTGTACTAGGCAGACAAGTGACTCTATACATAGAATGTGAATAAATATTTACCCAGTGTCTTTTTCATTTCCTCTTCAGCTAAGTCCACATACCATGTACCTCCAGCACAGCAAGTGTGTGTTGCTAGGATACCTTTCTGGTGACCTCCACGTGCCACCTGATAGAAAACATATTGTTATTGCGCTGGACTCTGTATCAAGAGGTCCAGGTTTGATCCTTGGCCTGTCCACTATGTGCCTCTCCCCACCCAGGTGTATAAATGGTACCAGCAAATTTACTTCTGGGGGTAACCCAGTGATAGACTGTCATCCCATCCAGGGGGGAGTAGTCACTTCACTTCATGCTGTGGAAACTGTACAAGTCCAGCCTGATGGTGCACTGGGCTTAAATGCAGACTTTACATGCAAAAGAGACTACCAATACCGCAATATTACCTCCATACATCCATTTATCTTGTTTGCATCTATCAGTGGAATCCATGCTGTTGGCTGAAGGGTTTCACAAGCCACTGGTGACAGATAAGCGCAATCTGCAAAGGTAAAATAAAAATCCTGACTTTATATTAATTTTATACAATACATTTTGATTTGTTCCTATTTTAATTTAACACTGCACATCCCAGTTACTATACAACAAGTCCTCAGTATAGAAAAACAAATTTTCTTACCCCGTGGCCAGTAATTGTAAGTAACATAATAATTAAATGGAATTTAAGAATCCTGATTTAACAAAAGTTCTTCATAGCAAACATATTCTTGTCAGTCCCTTGGCCCTTTGTTATCTCCACATTCCACAGGCTGAATTTGAAACAATTCTCAACTTTAATTATTAAACAATTCGTAAATTATGTTTGGAAAACTTCTTACCTTGGTGCCATGGAACAGTTACTTGAGAATTTTTTGGGGTCTGCCAAGAAGTAAAAAAAAAATAATAAAAAATAAATAAATAAATAACAAAACATTATGCAGTCAAAAAGCTCCTGCAAACAAACACTCTTAGGATCAGAGAGAAATAGAGAATTAAAGAAGGGGGCGGTGAATGGTCCCTGAAAATAAGGGTCTCACAAAATGTTACTCAGATACTACAAGTAAGCACCCATTTCAACCCTCCTGTCACCCACTCCCCCATCCCTCCACTACCCCCCCTTGCCAAAAAAAGGATAAAACAAAAACAGAGAGAGAGAGAGTTCACTAATTGTTGATGCTTAGTGACAATGAGATTGGAATTGACTAAGTACTACGAAGAGACTTCCTCAAAGACTGAGTTTCTTTGAATTAGTATTTAAAAAAAAACTTTTAATGGACAGTTAAAATTCTGCTTTGGTGCATCTTCATATTGTTATTATTAATAAAATTGTTTTGTTGCAAAATAAAGTGTTTAAGTTACTTCTTGCTGAAAATGGTGAAAATTCAATAAGCATCCAACCTCAAATAAGCACCCACTCTCAAGGTCGAATATATACAGTAACCCTGCAATGGACTAGCATCCCATCCAGGGAGAGCAGGAATATTCTCAGTCACTTCATGCTATGGAACCTCAGGGATATTAAAAGTAAGGTGATATGGGCCACTAGACTCGATGCAGGCTTTACCTACAGCACCCCTTAAAGACAGGCGTTAAAAATGAAGTTTGGGTGTGTAGGTGGGAATATAGCTAGGGCACTGTTTGTGTTCCTACATGTACATGTATGTGCCTTGATCTGTGGGATGCCCAATTCCCGTGGAAGTTTGCCTGTGATGCAGCCTTGGTTGGTTAGTTTTAAGTTTTATTTACCTTTGTTCTCAAGTTCCACACAGGGTGACCAGCTATTTCTGGTCCAATGAACTGCTCTATGACATCCAAGAGTCGTTTATTGGTCCACAGTTCCTGAAAAGCCTACGAATAAAAATGGAAGATTTAGAACATAAATTTCCCTTTCGTGTTTTAAACACACCATGGGGGAATAAAATCCATTTGTCATAGAAGACTAGATACCACTTATATGTAACATATCATGTACATAACCCTGGCACCCCAATCCTGGCCAAGATAACTGGTCTCATTGAACCAAAATTTGTTCTAGTTCTGTGTTTAGTAATAATTATGTCTTTACTCCTTCTTTGATGAATGTAAATAGTATTGGTTTCCTAAGGGTGAATGTTGCCAGTTTTTATAGCTTAATTAAGGGTCATTAACAAAGTAGGAAGGCTCTGGAAAATTACACAAATATGCAAACTGAAAGTCATGAGAAACCACCACTATTGTCTATGCTGCACCTTTGGCATAACTCCATTCTTATGTAGCAGAACTGCAGCTCCTGGGAACTCTTTCTCAATCAATGTCAGTCTTTCATAAAATGAAGCATCCTCGTGTTTATCTAAGTACAGTACGAATAGAAATAAATAAATGTGTTCTGTTTAATAACTCTTTAGTATATTCTCAGCTCCGACTATTGCATTTCTAGCTTTTTGATTGGCTAAAAAACTCCGACTATGAGCCAATAGTCGGAGTTTTATGTCATATGGAAAATAGGAAGTTGTATGCTCTTTCCGGACGCTTTGTAAAATTGTGGAAATAAAAATCGGCGGCAAAACCCGGTTTGAGAATTTACTAAAACAATTTTTCCATTCGCCCTTGTTGGATATGAAGTGATTATAACCAACTGGCGCTACGCGCTCGTTGGTTATTTTATCACTTCATATCCAACAAGGGCGAATGGAATAATTGTTATATAGTCTAAGGCATCACATTTATAGTCCTCAACAACAACAACAACAACAACAAAGTCAACATAATTTTTACCCTTGATTTTTCCAGCATTATAGAGCTTTTCTGCTAGTTGACTCACAAGCTCACATATTGCAGTAATCACAGGTTCCAATTCATGCCTTTCAAAGAAGTCTGGTATCAAAAGGAATCCCTGTATATATACAAAAATGATAGGAAAAAAAAGATTTTCCAAAACCTCAAACAGATGACCCACCAAACAGTCAACTCACTTCATACGTTTCAAGTGAAAAATGAACTAAAAAATAAAACAAAAAAAATGAAAAGAGGTGCAGTAACACTTCTGTAGGCATGTAAAAGGGGTATCAATTTTGTATCAGAGGTATATGAAAGCAGGGATGCAAATAAACGTCGGACACTGGACAATGGTCAACCAAAATTTGCCAATGTCTAATGAAATCACTGTACTGCAACCTATTTTTTATCTTTTTCTTTAATTATTGTATGGGAAACAATAAATAAATAAATAAGCAAATAAATAATATTGCAACGATGGACAGACGGACGACGGAGCTTCATATTGCAAACCCAATACACAAGCCTGAAATTTTAGAACCCAAAAAAATTTCCAAAAAAATACCAAAAAAAGTTCGAATAAATATTTTTTTGATCCACTGATCGCAACGAAAACCCGAAACAAAATCTTTGCTTGGAGATAAGACCCAAAAAAATGTGCGTATGTTTTTAAGACCTAGAAAAATAGGTAACAGATCCCTTGACCCCAAAATCCCACCTCTAGAGCTTGCAATATTGAGCCACATTAGATGGGGTAGTACGGGAGGGTCTAAACCTTCTGCCTTCTGTACCCTTTACCCCCACCACCCAGCTCATGTGCCTTCTTTAGTGGATTTTGCCTCTCTGTTCTATTTCTACTGCAAAATGTAATTTCGGCAATTTTGCAAAATTTTTGGTGATAATTCCTGGCTCCTGCCACTTTGGGAATCCTGCCTCCCGCCTTCGACCGCCTGCCCCCCCCCCCCTCCCACTTCCTGTACTCCCCCCTGTTCTACTGGGTTTCAACCCATTGCCTCTGCCTCCCTCCCCCCCCCCCCCACACCCCACACACACTTTCATATAAATTATGTGTTGGATTCCCCCCTCCCTTGGGAACACACTGGTGAACTGTGGGAGCGAGGATATGGACTTTTGAGATTCCCTGACCACTGAGAAAAAAAATAATGAACAACATTGAACATCTCTTGCTAATTTATCCCTAGGGAATTAAAACTTTTTAATAAAGGAGTAACAAGGTATTGACAAATTATAATCTAAATGTGGGATATACCAAAGAGTACATTATGCCCTTTTTAAAGGATGTAAATAAACTTAAATTTTGGAGAATGGGTTTACTTTACCTCATCGAAGTACTGCTTGACTTGCTCATCAGTTAGTTGTCCTGGCTTCTTCTCGATCTCTGACAAGAGCGACTTTTTCGGCGGATTTGTGAAAATTTCCGGTTGTGTAGAAGTCACAGGAAAAAATTTAAGATTCCAAATTGGAATAACATTGGTAAACATGTGAAATGATAATCCAATGTTGGTATATTATTGGTTATTTTATGGGCTACCAATAATACACCAACCTTACAACAAGGATGTAAATTTTGATATCCCAACATAGGCACTTTATTGGATAGTAATTGGAAAACCTAACAACACCCATACCAATAATGGGAGATTATTGGAATCCCCTAACACATTTACCAATAAAATACCAATGGTATCCCAATATTAGACAACAATTGACACTTAAATATACCAATATAGGTATTTCATTGGACAATGGTTGGTTGATCTGTCAACATAATTACCAATATTGGTAAATTATTGGAATTCCGGAACACATTTTCCAATAAGATACCAATGGTATTCCAATTTTAGACAACACTTGATACTTACATATATCAATATAGGTATTTCATTGGACAATGGTTGGTAGATCTGACAAGATAAATACCAATACTGGTAAATTATTGGAATTACTGAACACATGTACCAATAAGATACCAATGATAATCCAATTTTAGACAACATTTGATACTTACATATACCAATATAGGTATTTCATTGAGCAAGGATTGGTTGATCTGACAAGATAAATACCAATACTGGTAAATTATTGGAATTCGTGACCATATTTACCGATAAAATACCAATGGTATTCCAATTTTAGACAGCATTGGACACTAAAACATACCAATTTAGGTTTTTCATTGAAGAATACATGTAGTTGGGAGATCTTATAAGATAGATACCGATACTGGTAGATTATTGGAAATTCTGAACACATTTATTAATAAAATACAAATAAAATTTATTAATGGTATATGTATGCCAATTAATTTCAATGTTACGGACATTTTCATGGCTAGTTTAATACTGTATTGAGATAAATTGGAACTGGTAGATCTATATCGTAATATATTTGGCAAACATTGGAGCATGTACTTATTGTACCAACACTGGACAATTAATGAAATTGGAGTTTCTTTATACCGTACATGTTGTAGTCTGTTTGGTGTAAAATGATACAAAGCTGAATACTACATGTACACCCTTCAGTCATGAATCACGCCAAGTGGTAAACTGGATCACCCAGTCACCTGCAACAATGCCAAGAATACTGTCAAACACAATTTCTTGATTTCTAGTGCCCTCTGGCACCCACATATTGTCACCATCTCTTTTCTTGAAAAACCGGCCCGTTACAGTGTGCCTTCTGATATTAAAAGCTACAACTCTGGCTCTCCAGGTGGTGTCTTCATCGTATCCTCGGACAAAAACCATGTCATTTACACAAGGGTAATATGGAACAACAACAGTTCCTGGTGTCACTGGAAAAATGCGGCGCAAGTAATCTACCACCAAGTAGCTTGGGAGCCCAGCCACATCCTCGTCTTTGGCAAGAATAACTTTGCGACTGATGTTTTCGACACGGAAAATGCTTATCTGGTTACCTTCCTGAACTAGGCGCCCCCCATTGTCGGTGAAGCCCAGACTTCGAAAAGACTTAGCATTCACAAAATACATACTATGACCAGCAACAGGAACTCGGAAAATTTTCTGTAGCTGTACAACAACTTCACCATCACGATGGCTGACAACAATTGCATTTTCATTGACTCTGTACAACAAACCATTAAATCCATGACTTGGCTTCCAGATACTTCGATAGCTTGTAGCACTATCCTGGATTTCATCATCAGCAACACTACAAAGGTTTGCAATTTCATGTTGTAGGTGATGGGGCAGTACATAAGGCTTTGGAGCTCCAACTAATACACCTATGGCATCACCTTGATTGCGAACAGCAGGACTTGCTTTATACAGCTTCTTTGCTTGATCAATGGACTTTGCCCAAAGCTGAAAGAGAAGATAAATAACATAATTAATGATAGTGAATTTAAACTTTCCCTAAAGCAGCATCTACATGTACAATGAAATCAACATATATGATATACTGACTACGCAAACAACTGTTTAATTCTATTAGTTTCATGAACAACAAATTATCACACGTATGACAACATTGTTGTTAATGCTGATTGTTACCTACGCAAGAATAAGCACCTACCAACTGCTCATTTGCACAGTGTGGATCATATGGTTGAAACTCTTGCTCACTCCTCATCTTAATGAACTCACGTCTAGACTCGGCAGATGCAAAAGTGCACTCTACTCTTCTCACTGCTCTCTCCTTTGTCCAGCATGAATAGTTGTCAAGTCCGCTGAACCTTTTAATGTCATCCTTGAAATGGAGAAGGTTATGCACAATAATGACACAGGCAGTCGGACCCCTCCTTTCTTCCAACAGAACAGCATATCGCAACGCCATTTCATGAAACGTTTGTGCATCTTCCTCACTCCATCCATTTCTAGCATGATTCTGTACGAATTCTACCAATCGGGCAAGGCAAGACCACTCCTCCTTTTCCCTTGCTGGAAGAAGCCCTCGAAACACCACCTCCGATGCAGGAAATGCAAACTTTGAGAAGTCTTCGGCTATATTTTTGAGGAAATAGACACAATTCAGCAAGGCATACATGTCACAGGCATTTTATGCCCTTACTAATAAATGAAAGGAAGTAAATTGAAAGCGGTATGGAATGAACATCCACAGTACACTTTATAACACTGACAAAAAATAAGTTATTTGAAATGTTCAGCATGCAAACAATAAAATTTACCTTTCCAGCGTCCAATTGTTTTCGTCAATTTCTTTGGGTACCTAGATGACTTCAGCTCTGAAAGGCAATTCAGATTAAAAGGCTATCTTTATATGCATCCTGTTAACACAGATAATTTTGATAATCCCCTTAGTGTCCATAAACAGGGCTTCCCTGTATTAGCAAGTCAACTCAATCTTTTCACTTGTACTGGTACAGTAGTGCAACTGACTATTATCAAGAAAACAATTGTTACTGACAGTTGAAAATGTAACTAGACAGATACTGCACACAGTGTAAACTGAGCTGCAATTGCCAATGCTCACTCTGTTACAAATTTAAAGAATAAAACAACAACAGTGAATTGAAAACTTGACAGAAACATACCACTTGGCCATGGTATGTGGTCAAGTCGGTCATCTACTACGGACCAGTCAATACCATTTGTGTCATCATCTAACAAGTCCAGAAGAGCATTTTTCACCACGTTTAGAGAGATGGTATGCATTTCATCATATACAATGCTTTCATCATATAGGAAACCATACAGGGGGTAAAGCCTGTGTAACACAGATAGACCTGTATAACCAGTGTCTCTCGACATCCTCTGCCTTACTGTCGACCTTTCCTCTTCGTCAATGTCCCGTATTTGATCAAGTTTGTCAATAATACTCTTCTTGTTTGCTGGGAATCTACCCTGTTCACGGAAACCTGTATAGTAGTAGTGAGAGCTCTCTCTAACGTAAATACCTTCATGTATAAAAGGAAGAATAGATGCACATTACATTAAATTCCTGAACCTAATGGTACCAGATCCAAGTTTACAGTTAGGTCACACTTCAAACAATACATGAAGATTGTGTTAGAAAAAAAGATTGTGTAGTGGTATGTGTCACTATGTTGGTAATTACCCTACATTAATTTTACTACTTTTTTTTTCACTGATTCTTGTTCGAGAGAGAAACTGTTTAAAGTGGTCTAATGTACTCTACAGGTGGTGTAATTTCTTTGTTTTTCATGTTTGGCATGCTTCGTTTGTTCATGTTTGGGGTACATGTAAATCATGTCAAGACTCGTCACATGATATTATCTAGTATGCATTTGTTTTGAAGTAACACAAATAAAACACTTGCATTCAGTTACAACACTAATAGAACAAAGGACATTAAGGGCTGCAGTTGCTTCCAGCGTCTGCCGTTAATACAGTTATCCACAGATTTATCATGCAATACTTATGACTGAATTTTATTCTCACTTGCAACACAACAGCGACGACAACCACACTTCCCCATTTTTACAAATTTGCCAACTTCACATAGTCCATTGTGGTCACCAGACCAGCACAGAATTATGTCTTATAAGAGCTGGTCCTTTTGGCTTGCCACAAACTGAAGCTGCGCAGCTAACTTGGATTCCTGTTGATATAGCAGTAACATACATATTGCATCAGAGTGACTGACTACCTCTTGTGTAACTTACTGAACACTCTTTACTGCAATGTATTCACAGTCAAATAATTCAGTGAGGGTGATATTACTTTCAGCTTCCAGTGAGTAAGCCCAGAAAGATCTAAAAGTTTACTAGAAAATATCATTATTCCTTCCAGAACTCTACTGTAACGGTTACCTACACAAATTCATTTCAATATATAAAGCTGCAAATTACCATCAATGAATCCATCTTCAATGTCCGTCATCAGTGGGTCGAGAAATGGATCCAAGGATATAGGACGCTTTTTTGGGAGAAGGTAAGAGGGTACAAACCCTACCACGTACACTTCATCTGTACTGCATCTATGTTCTTTGGACATGGTTGCTATAGTAATTTCAACAGCTCCTAGTTATAACCAGAAGCAAAAAGGCTTACTTTGTACCAATAATACACATATTTAACAGTGTTTAAAAATTAACAATATTGTTCTATGTCATAGTTAGACTGTGTAGAACTCACCTGACCCTCGAGACATGGATGAAAATGGCTGCCATCCATCCCAGTGAGCTAGCAAATTAAATAAAAAGTACAATATTCATAAATTTCTGATGTTTGCTCTGAGCCAGACAAACAACAAGTCTAAATGAATATGCCAGAAGACTATGTCCTTCCAAGAAAAATTCCCACCGTGACAATCTTTTTGATTCAGCTATCATTTTGTGTATTAAATAACCACTACCGTCTCGGTTACATGTACAAAGTATAACACATAAATAAATTATTGTTATGACCAACCCAATTGCTTTCATGAAAATGTGTGAAATTCCTTGTGTCATAAGAGAAAAAAATCATGCCTTAGCCTATTAAGTACTGTAGGCGATTCCCCAGACTCTGGAAATTAAGAAAATCTTAAATATCAATAAATATATTCATTTGATGAATAATTATTATAAGCTTACCAACATTTTAACCCCAGAATCCTACAATTCTATTGAGTCACATCTTTCATGTCTGATTTTGAAAAGTAATATGCATACCATCATAAGCTAGGTTCCGTGGGTCACCTCTCGTTTTCTTTGGAATGTGATCAAAGACATTGAAGCATCCAGGGCATTCAACTTCACGTGTTTCACCATGGCCGGCACCTTTGCATGGAGAATTATTTAAGTGCTCAGCTGAAACAACAGTTTTGCAACCAGGTGCCGGGCATTTAGTTGGCAGTGTCCATTCTTTATCGGGATCCCAAAAGTAGGACAATTTTGCAAACTGTGTACCATCCCAAAATTCCTTTTTTAAATGCCATCCCCAGTCCTCTTGCCTTTCAGGAGGCAACCAGTGTTCCCTGTCTTGCCAATGTGCTGTCATCCTCTCACACATTTGTTCAGAGGCAAACCACCTTTTCACTTTGTCTTGCACACTCAGGTAATAATATGGAATTGTTCCTTGTTTTCCACAGTGGGGGCAAACATCTGTTTTGGACTCCAATAGTGCATACAAACAAGGATGACTAGAATCCAGACAAATGTAGTATAACTTGGGTATCTTAAAACCAATGTCACCTAGCAGGGTTTGCACATCTTCCCATGATGACGGCCAGTGACCTTGAGCTGCTTCATTGTTCTCACAGTGCAAGTTGGCCCCCCATTTCAAAAGATCTTCAAATGTGCTGATTGAAAATCCAACAGTTCCCTTTATTTCCACCAATTTTAGTACAGCTTCCCTAATAAAATCCCTCATACCATTTGCTTCTTCTTCAGCTACATCGGAAAGCGTGTCCGACTCACTCTCTGATCCCTCGCCCGAAACAGACTCGCTGAAAACATCACCCGAATGAGAACTGTCAATGTCTGACACCTCTACCGCCTCCGTTTCATCATCGTCCCTTGCACCACCACCAGCCAGCAAACAGGAGGTCGACGAAAAATCAAATTCGGCGTAATAGTGCGAGACGCTAAAACAGTCATTGGAATTGTTAGTTTCTGAAGAAGTTGCGATCACTTTGTTAGTAGAAGGTTGAAGCGGGTTGGGTGCAATGTCTACTTCTACATCATCCGCATTAACATCAGAATACCTGGCTCGCTTTTGCATATGGCGCCATGCGACCATCGGGTAAACTGCACGATCTTCGCACTTCTCACAGGGGCAATGAACATGGCTTTGACCTTTTGACGTAAAATAATTTGCCTCTGGGGTACTTGAACATTTACAAATACTGCGTTTTGCTGCCATACTAACATCGACATTTTGCCGAAATCTCGGCATGCAACTCCCACAAGATCATGATCCCGCAGACCGCCATGTTGAATTGTCGGCTCGTAGTTGTCAGCGGTACTTTTCGTCCCAGTACTTCTCGATGCGCGGAAAGTTGCGCAGTGGTTTCGCGCGTTTTTGTGACACCAGTTCAGCTGAAGGATTTTTCACAGTTTTCAGGGCGATAAATGGCGGCAGAAATTCTTTCTCCACTTCCTTCTTCTTGTGATGAATCAGAAGAAACCGTTCCTGAATCAGTGTGGAGGACGAAAGATGTAAAATGTGGGTTTTAACAGTAGTAAGAATGCGTATTGTTGGATTTTAACGGTGGAAAGACACTCCTAATGTGCACGAGTTTCCAAATCAGTAAGCTTATTTGTGTACACGTCACGTATTCGGCTGTTTGCTCGGTTTACTGTTTTCTTTTACCATGTTAAACTTTAAATAACAGAGCACATTTACAAAGCTTAAGCTATTCCCACGCCGCGGTAAGTCTTTCGAATAGAATTATTGCAGTCACTGCTGTTGTTTTAAAATTCTAATGCATTTGTCTAACAAATCATTAGGCTGGACAGATGGGGAAGTGAATAAGTGGCTGTGTTCCATCGGGTATGAGGAAGAAGCTGCCCTTTTCTCAAGTAAGCTGTATATTCATGAGCGACCATTGTGTTTGTAAACTACGGCCTAATCTTAAAAGCAGTAATGGGGCACTTGTATTTGATTCTACCCAGTATAAGCATGACGTACATACATAAATACATATTTCTTCTTTTTATTTTCTCCTTGTAAAGGGCATCCAATGTAAATGACTTAATTTTCATTATTTATATATCAGCTGCAAATTTATCAATAGGCAAGATGTTACTGATTGAATTTGAGGTTTCTAGACTGCTAGAAATGGAATTATGTTCTTCCATTTTCAGGGTTTTAAACAAGGGTTCATCCTTGGTAGCACAGCTATATACACCCTGTACATACCTCAGATATGGAAAGTAAATTCCTTGGCATGGTACTATCTTGTCATTTACTTGCATGCAGGTTCATACTAATATTTCTCTTTTCCAATTAATTAAATTTACAGATGAGAAAATCACTGGTGAAGCATTAGTGGCAATTGAAAAAGGTGACTTAAAAGAGTTGGGTGTTGAGCCTATGGGACGTCGTATTGCACTCATAGCAAAGATAAGTGAATTATTTAACACTCCAAAACAGGACAAGCATCCAGATGTGGTGAAAAAATCAGAGAACGTCACAGTAATGAAGAAAAAAATAACAGTAGAGGACAAGAAACTGTGGGATGCCAAATCTAAAACAGCATACCTGGAAAAGTAAGCATAATTTTAAGTACCTCAATGATTAGTGGTGATCTATTGATTTAAAGTAATCTGATAAAGTCTATACTTGTGTAAGAGTTCATATTTGTTGCAACTTAAAACATTTTAATGTTCTGTTTATACTCAAATTCAAATTTAGCATGGCTTGGTTTCTAAATCAACAACTCTTCTTAATTGTAGGACGTCACTCATTGTTCGAGAGGCAGGAAAAGTATGGCCTGGGAATAAAAAAGTACACTATAAAAACAGCCAGACAGAAGCTTTAAAATTAGAAGAGCTGGTGTCAAGACTGGAACAAACATGCCAAATATCACAAATTGGCTTTGGACGAGGTATGTTTTGGTAGAGGTGTGGATAAAAACAAGGGGAAGGCCATGACCTACCAGTTGTCATCAGGGTTGTCAAAAGTAGCTACAGTAGCAGCATGTAAGAATCATCACCAATTTCATGTTTTTTTGGGTGGCTACTCTACTGGCCATTCTTCTTACATGCAGTCTTAAGTAAAAGATGGCAAAATCAGGTAGCTACTTTAACAGTATAGCCAGTGACAGGTAATTAAAAACTTTCTCAATTTGCGTGTTGAAGAATTCTTGTACTGATCATTTGGTTGATAGTGCAGTATGTCTAAAAAAGCTGAGTTCTGAGTACTTGCTGTGGACATGACTGTCAGTTAGGAAATGCCAATAACTGAAATTTATTTTGTTTGTAGAGTGCATAAGGCAACACATTATACAATGGGCACATGAAAAAAACAGGCGCCTCAGTGATGGTTATGACTATGAGGTAAGCTGATAATAACAAGTGGACTTGAGCAGTACTTTTAGAGGATTTTTCTCATAACAATTTTCTGTTCAAGGACTGTTAACTTTTTAATCTTTCTCACAGTTCTACACTTTGACTGTAATGATGACCTCTGCACAGGTTATTGAAATGTGTGTCACTGTCAACAACAGGACTACAGTCAGCAGGAAGATAATATTTCACCTACTTATGACATGAATACTAGGTTGAAACCTTTTATAAGTAGTATCAATATTTTTTAAACAGGCTGAACATACACCTGCCAAAAGAGCAAAGAAGACAAAAGATGTTGACAGTAGTAGTACCAACTCTGAAGAAGGTAAAAAGTAATTTTCAAGGTATATTTTCCTTATAGGTGACATGATTCTTTGAAATGGTAAGATGTCCACAACTGAGTTAAGAATTAATGTTAGGAAATACTAATCAATTTTGTCAATAGGATGATACCAACACTGATTCTTATTACTTTTTATTGTTCTACAACTAGATCTTGGTCCTTCCCAAGAATCAAGCATTAAGGAGAGTGCAGAACTGGAAGACATTACAACCCAAAGTTCTGTCATTGTGATGTTAAGTTATTTTGGTACTAGCTCAATGCGCAATATAGTTGTTACAAAACAATTGTATCCACTTGCAAAAGGGCTTAATGTTAAGTACAGATCCTTAGGCAAATATGAAATGTGTGTTCCTTTGGCTAAAGCTCTAATTTTGCAAGGTTTTGTTGAGGTAAAAGCAGAACCAGGGCAACAGATCAACTACCGTTGCTTAAAAAGGAGTAACATTGTTGTTGTTAAAAAAATGAAAATTGTTAAACATCAGCCAAAGCATGACAGCTTTTCAAAAGAAGTGGGGACCAAAGAGGAGGAGGAGGATGGAGATGAAGGAGACACAGACTCTGTAGGCACTGGTTCATCTTCTGTTTGTGATTAAGTGTTTGCTTCAGAGTGCAAGTGTAATAAAGAAAACCAGATGTCATGTTGTGTTGCAGTTATTAAAAGTTGCTTTCAGAATCATGTAACTTCTTTATCAGTAAGAAATTTTATTAGAAATATTGTATGTAGTAAACATAATGCTTGATGCCATACATTTATAATGGCATGCCTATGGCCTGGTCCGGTTGATGGCACTATCCACCCAAACAACCAGGCGCTGATGTTTAGATTTTTTGTACATGTTAAACAGAACCTGAGTATACGTCGGCACATATAATATTAAACCACATTTTGAACGGTGAATGTTTGTAGTGTGTTATTATTGGAAACTTCTCCTTTAGTCTAAGGTACTATTCCAGTGTTGCAAAAGGTTCCCAGCATCATCTTTGCATTTTAAAACAGCATCCCATTGTTTGAGGCCTGTTTTCCCAACATTAGTATTTGAAAATAATATCGCCATATTGGAAGAATAAATTCCAACATTGGAATAATACATATAGTATACCAATATTAGGGGACTGTTTCCCAACATTGGGATATTAAATATTGACTATGTACCAATATTGGAGGACTGCTTTCCAACATTGGGATAACATATATAGACTACCAATATTGGTGGACTGTATCCAACATTGGGATATTAAATAGAGGATACCAATATTGGAGGACTGTTTTCCAACAATGGGATATTAAATATAATATACCAATATTGGAGGACTGTTTTCCAACATTGGGATATTAAATATAGTATACCAATATTGGAGGACTGTTTTTCCAACATTGGGATTATTAATATAGTATACCAACATTGGAGGATTGTTTCCCAACCTTGGGATAATAAATTTAGACTACCAACATTGGTATATATAACATTTTACCAATGTTGGTATTTCATTTTCATTATCCAATGATGTCCCAACCATAGACCAACAATAGTCCAATCTTCTCCCAATGTTGGAATCTTATTTTTTTTCCTGTGAGTGTAGGCTGGCATTATGAACAAACAATAAACAAGCTTATTTTAATGTAAATGGCTGGTCTCTCTTTAAACTAAAAAAACAAAGAAGTTACGGTAACTTTTATAACATTAACAGGCAATATTGCGACATCGCGACTATATATTTAGCCGTTGGCGAAACCACTGCTCGCAAGGGGTTGATCGGGTGTCCATTCGTGCATGTCAACGTGTGTTAACGTCACGCAAATCACGAGACCGTTCTTCATTCCTCACGCACCCCTCGCCAAAAAAAAATCCACGAGGGGAATCTGGTGCGCATTTTTGTTTGGAGCCCTTGTGATCGAGGAGCATAGAAAAGACCTACAAATTCCGTTCTCCAAAGCAAAACCCGTCAGTATATAAATTTCCACACAGCACAAAGCCGGACAAAACAATTCCAAAACAAAACTGGCGCGCGGGGACTGTGAATCTGTAGGGAGAACGCTTTTAATTTCTCCGCGGGCTCAAATACAATTTGTAAACATGGCGCCTGGGAGCAAGAGATCTTGAAAAATGGCATTTGCAATTACCTTTTCTAAGCTAATGACAGACTTTCATTCTCAAATGTCCGATGAAATGATTTCTTGAAATGTTACGTTCCTTGGGATAGCCTGAATTGTGGGAATGGAGAGGACACAAGGTGAGTTTCAACAACAATTTGGGGAGGGTTCATGAACAAATGTTCTCGAAACGTAGAATTAAGGAGTGAAGATCTTTCAATTTTGTTCTCTTTCATTTTCTACACTACTTTGATGTGCTCTCTCGCAACATCATAAACCACTGTAAAGGGTGAAATGGCCATATTTGAATTATTTAAATGTCTTTTTATTCAAATATTTGAATATAATTTTTTGGTATAATTACAGTATTTGGAAAACAGAATTTTTTTACTGAACCACAGGTAGCCCAAGCTCAATATATGAGCAGCTCTTTATATGTTGACCTTTGTGTTGTTACGTGACTCAAGCGATTTGCATATTTGTAAGGATTTGTATGGGGAAAATAACGATTGTTTCTGTAACCTTTGAAAATGTAGCAATTTAAAATCGTCTCACCTTACTTTAGTTGTGTGGTTTTTCCCTCCTGTGTGGTCTTCAAGCCGATTTATGGCCATTCTATTGGTTTTAGTGGAACCGGTTTTGCTCTCTATGTATCCTTTCCCAAGGTTGGGTACTCTGACGAAGCAGTCGATCCGATCCGCCGAAGGAAAACGGCCTTAAATTCACTCCAGCAGCTCCAGTTGCCTCCAAATTCTGGGTAGATCACGGACGATAGTTACTTTTTCCATCCGTGGTCTTTGCTCGCGTCAATTTTTCACAGAGACCGAATAAAACATCGGCAATCTCTGAAAACGTTCCCGTTTTAAGCCAGCAACAGCGGCTTTGTTCAAAATCCGTGCTACCCAAACGGTCGAAAGTTAGCTTAGCGACCCGGCCTAGGACACAAATTACTTCCACTCTGGGTGGGCGAGAGTCCATTGCTCCCATTGAAAATCAATACCCTCGGACCCTCTCGCCAAACCCGGAGTGGAAGTAATTTGAGTCTTAGGCCGGGTCGCTAAGCTAACTTCCGACCGTTTGGGTAGCACGGATTTTGAACAAAGCCGCTGTCGCTGGCTTAAAACGGGAAAGTTTTCAGAGATTGCTGACGTTTTATTCGGTCTCTGTGAAAAATCGACGCGAGCAAAGACCATGGATGGAAAAAGTAACTATCGTCTGTGATCTACCCAGAATTTGGAGGCGACTGGAGCTGCTAGAGCGAATTTACAGCCGTTTTCCTTTGGCGGATCTGATCGACTGCTTCGTCAGAGTACCCAACCTTTGGAAAGGATGTATAGAGAGAGCAAAACCGGTTCAACTAAAACCAATAGAATGGCCATAAATCGACTCGAAGACCACACAGGAGGGAAAACCACACAACTAAAGTAAGGCGATTTTTATTCAAATTGCTACATTTTCAAAGGTTGCAGAAACAATCGTTATTTTCCCCATACAAATCCTTATAAATATGCAAATCGCTCGAGTCACGTAACAACACAAAGGTCAACAGCTGCTCATACATTGAGCTTGGGCTACCTGTGACTGAACTTGTGAACTTGTGACTTACTGTATAACAAATGAGTTGATTAGAAAGATTGTGTAATGCACTAGACGAAATTGGCTTCCGCAAGGCTGAGGAGTCGACATCAGAACAAGCGAATACAAAATTAACCTTAAGACACACTGTAACAGACTGTATCCTGTTCCATAAGTAATGTTTACATGTATGCTTAAGATCTTAGCCATGGATCTTTATCTTTGCCTTTATCTATGTGTATATCTGGCGAACCATCAGTGTGAGATTTGCATGGAATGCACTTTGGTAAAATGCAATCCTGATTTGTTGAACCTCAAGAATTTGTTATACATAATAATCCAGGAGTTAAAAAAATGCTGGGTTAAGATCACAGTTCTTGATTTTCCTGAGTTAACAACTTTTGGTTTGTTTCAGCTGGGAGATTTAGTATATTCGGCATTGAAAAAAATCAGGCTTTGCAGGATTTAGACTCCTGGATAGAGTTTCTGTAATCTTTGTACTATAAATTTATTTCTGAAAAAAAAAAAAAAAATGCTACCATTTTTGCAAAGTTTACAGTTGTCTTGCACAGGTGACGCCAACCCTGAGCACATGCACGTATATATATTTGACATCGTCAGAGTTGGAGCTTCCTCAGTTAGAAAATAGGACATATTGGTGTTCCACTGTAGTGGAAGCTCAGAATGGCAGCTTCATACTGGGCTGTGTACATTTGTGCGGAACATTTCGACGAATATCTAAAGTTTGGAATAACACACATGCCTGAAACCTGGATAAGTGTATTCTTTATTTATCTTCTATAATATCGTAGTTTCTTGACTGATCTGTCCACTGAATAGCTTTCGACTCATTTTTCACATGAGTGAATACGCTCTACAGTGAAACTTGCTTAAGCATTCTTAACTCGAAGGTCATAGCACTTAGGCCTTTGGAAAGATCTATGATAATGTGTCAATTTTAGTTCTCTTTTTTCAGATTTCCTTATTGGGAGAGACATTGTTTTGGCTGAATTAGAACCACTGAGTGACCTCCTTGGTTCTCTCCCACACAAGGCACAGTTTCGCCCCAAGAACTTAATGGGCCATGTGTGGGAAAAAACAAAAGAACATGGAGTAAAGAATCTGTTTCACACCTTGAGGGAAAGAACTCAGGACAAGACCTTGGTTATTGAGTACACCTGCCTGGATGTCTCTTTTGATGCTATCGTGCTCGGAACAAATCTAGGAATCATTTTCCTGTATGATCGGGCTTGCAAGAAATTGTCAAGGTTGCCATCAGAGGTTTGCTCAACATTATTTTGAGTTGTTGGTGAAGGATAAAATTACTGTCAGTAGTATTCAATAGCAGTGTTGATAGCAATTTGTGTTTGCTAATCAGAAGCAATAGGAAAAACAGCCGTGACTTACTTGCGCAATGTTTCCTGCACTTCTTGCCGGCTACTGTACTTGTCCGAGAAGACATACATGTAAATCTCAAGAATCCATTAAAATTGATCCCTCTAAGATGACTGTTTATAGCTACATGTACATATTTGTAGATTAATTCTTAGTGAACCGTATACTGGTATTAAAATATATTGTTTTGTATTTTTATAATTTATGACGGTTCAGGTCACTCGTGAACAAGCCAAGTGCATACGGCTTTTGTCCACTCACAGTTACACTGCTGTAGGCTTCAACAGTGGTCTGGTAACCATCTTTACCTTTGTGCTGGCTTCACAAGGATTTGGCAAGGTACAGTTTGGATGAATTTAATATGTATGCACCGTCAACACTCTCTTAATGGGCCCTGCTGAAAGATGGGCACCTCTATAAGATATGGAAAACTGTTGTTGGAGTCCCTGTGTGGCATTATTATTTTTTTTAGTCTTTGTACCACAGCCACCATCTTGGATTTGACAAACTGTAGACTGGCATTGCATAATTACAATACAATACATTTTATTAAATCCAGAGTTACTAGTTATTGTAATTTATGCCCAGAAATTTAACTGGCTAAACTTGATTTTCCCCTCTAGACCAGTATCTAGACCGGTTTCGTTTTGTGGTTAGAAAGTTACACTGTACAAACAAAAACATTGACTATTTTTACTCAAAAGTGTGAATTACAAGGAAAAAAGTAAAGAGAACAAGCAAATGGTGGCAATTTTTGGATTAGCATATTGTTGTTCACAAGCAAAATGTTAGTGAGTACACACCAGCTACATTTTTAGCCTTCTTATTTGGCCATACATGTATAATATAAATAAACATCTGATTGGCAGAGCTTAGTTGGTCTGTATAGGAGAATTGTGACCCCGGTCATGTGAACAGACCAAATGCAGTGAGGTCTGTACTCACAACCTCAGTTGAAATTCTCCCATACAAACCTTCTGCTCAGTTAATAAGAGCTCTCTCCTCCGCAGAGGCCTCTTTCATTGTCGGGGAGGGGAATAGGGAGAGGTGAAAAGAAAGCGCGTGGAGGCTGGGGAGAAGGGAATTCGGAGTGCGCACACGCTCCCCGATTTTTCATTATTTTTTTCCCTTCTCCCCCTCCCCGGAGACTCAGTGGAGGAGAGAGTAATAAGAGCTGAATATTTTTAATTAATTTCTCTATTGTGTGCAGTGCTTATTCAGGGGTGATGCTTAATTGGGTGTGGTACCTCATTAAGTGATTACAGTGTAAAGTAACAGTACACAATATTTCTCTCACAGCCTCAGACCATGCATGTGAGTGGAGCACATAACAGCCCAGTGACCTGCCTGGAGTGGTCTCCTGATGGCGAGCTGCTGTACAGTGGAGATGTGCTGGGCACAGTTTATGTTACTGTCATCAAGTTCCAAGAGGTAATCTGGAGTCCAGGCCACTAACCATCATGTCACTGTGGCCTGACCCCTATTCATCCAATACAAAATAATATATAGATTTAGCCAAGCCTAAAAGCGGAGCTCTGTATTTTTGCTGGTTCTTAATAATTTCTCTGAAATAAATAAGAATAATTAAAAACGTCAACTCCAATTGCAGAATTTCCACTGAGAATGACCATAAAAATAAAAAAAAACTGCTGCCAGAAGAAACAAAAAAAAAAACGGACCTGAGCCCGCGATCAATGAAAAAACCAATGCCTGGTCCGCGGTCAACTTCTAAAAACATGTTACCTTGACAAGTTCTAAATCTGACCCCACGATCTTGTCTTGTGATACCGGTCAGCGTATACCTTGATTTGACAGCTGTCAATTGATCATAACATGGATGTCCAATACCAAAGATGTAAGATTGTAGGCTGACAAGGTATTGACAAGGCATAGCTACCCCAATGGCCGCCATTTTGTGCGACTTTGTCGTCATCGTAGGGCGCACACGCCCGCGATCCATGCCACTGGCCATGTCGACCATGAAAACTTGAATGCACGGTTGTCCTTTCTATGCATGCAAGATTGTCCTTCTCCTATGGTTATGCGGCTCCGCTAAATGCGGCCCTTTCGGCCGGTGGAGCTCCACTATAAAAAGTCTGCACATTAACCCATTGGTCCATTATGCCACAGTGTATCCTGGTTTCCTTAACACGAAGCGACCAGGAATATTCCTATCCCCCCCCCCCCTTAATGGGAAGCTAGTCCATTGTAGGGTCCCCCTAAGATTAAATTCGCCAGAATCCATTTCACATACACCTGATTGAAGAATAGAGTGTCAAGAACACAGAGCAACGTCCCAGCGAGTGCTCGAAAGTGGACTGTCTTCTCTGGACTTCAGTGGAGCATTTTATTTACAAATCTTCAAACGTCCAAATTAAACATGCAAAACACTGCTTAGGGGTAATATAGTTATCATTCCATTTACAGTAGTTTCAATATATTACGATAAGCATTATAAGAGCGAATCTTTTTCCGGTCACGTGCTCTCAGGAGTATGCAACCAGACGAAGATGTCAGGCCAGTTATCTTGTCTTGTTAGGGTCTGACCCAGACTGCCATGGTGCTGCAAGAAGCATCTCCAGTGGTCCAGCTTTCTTATTCATGGAAAGCTCTGTTGATTTCATCTGAGAAAAGAACAGTTCTGTGGGACTTTCATAATGAAAAGGTCACTCAAGTTGGACAAAAGGAAAGAAAAAGGTGATTATACAAACAACCTTTCCTGTGAACACCAACTTTTCTGCACTTCTTTTTGACAACACACTCGAGCTGCCTTTTAATTTGTACAGGGACAGTTGAGTTGCTTAACACTGGATTGAAAATGTTGAAAAGAAAAACGAATATTGATCAATTTTTAGGTATAAAAAGGTTAATTAATATGTACACTTGATATTCAGCTGAAAATTTCCCACAACAGCATGCTCTCTCCTTGGCTACTTCAAGGTCATATGACCTCTAACAATAAATAAATACTGTTTCCCTCCAACATCGTAAAATCTACAGTGTAACGTCAGAAGGCAATAGTGCCTCAGAAGTCTCGTTTCACCGCTCGTTCTTGGTTATGGTATATCAGAATCGTCTGGTCCCTTGGGAATTAATTAAGTTTTTTTTCACTCGAATCTGAACATTGAGGTTCTGGGGAAACAAAATTAGCTGATAGGTATTGATTGTTCTTTAGCCCTGGACGATTCGGTGCCTTGTTTTATCCACCATCAAGAGGGACATCAGACGAGAAGTTGGAGAGTTCACCAGACATCTATACGTCTCGGCCTGGCCTACGGTTATGGACTGCTGATATCAACGGCAAGGTCTCTGCAACTCTTATGTACAAGGGCCTGACCAATGAGAATCCTCCGGGTATTAACATACTAAATCCCCCTCCTGCTTGTTTAACAAAACTTCCCACGGACTACCAAGCACAGTTCGGCCCTTTGAGACTTTATCACGGGCAGTTCTTTGTCACTTGGGATGTTTCCCGCCTGTGGGTTCTTGACACGTCCCCCAGCGCCTTAGTAGGTTACCATGGCAACCTGGGTGACATTGTAGACGTTAGCACGGCTGGTCACGAGATCTACGTTTTGCTGCGTGGAGGGGAGCGGCTCTTAATGAAATTGTCGTTGATTCCTAAACTGACCAATCCTTTGCTGGATGTTGTCGCACTTTTGGAGCGCAGTTTCAAGAGTGACGAGGAGGATAACATCAAGCAACAAGGACCAACTGTTGAAAATAGAGAGGTCAAATCAGAAGCAGAAACCACCAAAAAGGTTTGCATTTAGCTTAAAATTAAATTTATATCGCAAATCTTCATTTTGCATTGTTTCCTTGGGATACATGGAAGCAAAAATGTTTATTAAAAAGATGTTTTGTTTTTCCGACAGTTTCCTGTTTGAAAAAAAAAATACCCGCGTGCACAAACTGGGAAACGTTTAGCCAAACAATGTTTTTCAACAGTGCTTCGACAGCCATGTTTACTCGTGTTTGTGTTACTTCCCACGAAACGTGCCATGTAACACGTCGAGTTTTACTTAGTCTGTTACAGCGTGCGTTGTAAATGTAACTTGTTACCTTCACATTAGGGTTCACATTAGGGTTTCAGTTCTTCCATTCTTAGCTGTCACATCCTATTGAACCCTTCAGTACACAAGTCAACGTGATCCATGTTACATTTTTGCCGCATTGATCCCTAAGTTTTCTCGACCTCAATTAAAACACCCAATACAGTTTTCATAGCTTTACAACTTTAACGCTCAAATACCAGGCTTTATGCGTGCTCAAAAATCACCAGATCAATCTTTTCAGATCTATACTTTATAACGGTCATACAGCCTGCTCGTTGGTTACAATTTAATCTCAAACATGTGCTTTTTAGGAAAAGTCCACAGAGCCTTCCCCGAGTGAAATCACCGATTCGTCCCCTAGCTCACCCACAACGGCCAGTCCAGGGACTCTCAATGATCCTGATCCTTTTAAAAAGTATCAGGAGATAAGGCACCAAGATTTTGGGGAGATTGTCTTTCGAAAAAACAGAAAATCGAGGAAGAAAGCTGGCAAAGGTATGTTCAACATGCATGCAGCGGAGAGGGCAATCTACGCTTAAATTCCATATTCCTTTCATGGTCGTGCAACTTGTTTTCCAATTGCAGATCCCGCGCACAAGACAGAGTCACAGTTGCAAGATGATACGAATGATCAACCAGCTGCAAGTGATACACCAAGCGATCTACCTGAGTTTTCTCTTTCTCCTGTCCCAGATACCGATTCCCCTGACCATTCTGACCCTGCCTCCAAAAGACTTTCCAACATCTCGTCCGATTTCGACTCTGCTGACCGAAGCAGTTTGACGTCTTCTGGGCAGAACCAGGACTCAGAGGGGGAGGGAGGGGAGGCTTCTGCACAGCCTCATTTGATGGTCGTTCACGTTACTCCAGACGGCACGCGGGAAGAACACGGAGTTCACCATGACTCCAGCTGTGCGACATGCGTGACACAAGGAAATTCGAGAAATCAAGACGTGACATCACCGTGTAGTGACGTAACGTGCGTGACTGAAGCGAACTTGCGTAATGTTACAGATGGTGTGGTGACGTCAGAAAAGACGGACCAGCCAAATGTATCGCCCGCTTCAACTAATACTTCCGAGGACACGTCGTCGCCTGACAGCAGTTTGTATATGGATTCTGTGTCTCTTTCAACAAGTACGATAACAGAAGACAACGTCAGCATAGATGATGTCACGCTCAGCCCAGAGGAGTCACACAACTCTGACTACTTGCCGGATATATACTCTAACACGCCGGTTAACATCTCCGACGCCACGTTCTCGGATGTCTCGGTTGAGAGATCGCAGCGCTCTAAAACCCGACCCATTAAGCTGTCTGGGCGTGGATCATCGTTGTCGTTGAAAACTAGTAGTGACGGCCCGACGGACTCTGAAGGTACTCCTCCGGTGTCTCTGGATACGGAGGGTGCCGAGGAACTCGGTGATATTGCCTCGTGGTTGCGGACTTTCTCAAGAAGGACCACCAGCGACCTTGAAATAGTGAACCACGAGGATGCACCTCCTCTTGAAGGGTCCTTTTCGTCCACCAGCTCCGGTTCCTCGTTGCCGAGGTCCCCAGGTTCCAGCAAGCAAGGCCTGCGTTTACTGGCAGACAGCTGGGCGGATTATTCCCCACCCGGGCAAGGGTGCGTCCAGTTTGTGGCTGTCTCCGATAGGCATATTTGGTGCGTGACAACGTACGATCGCATCTACTACTGCCCTACTCATTTTTCTGTTGTAACATGGACTCAGCTTAGGGGCTCAGCGAAAATGATAGCTGTCGATAACAGTGGTGACGTCATTTGGAGTATTGATCGTAAGAATTACGCGTACGCTCGAACTGGGATAAGCGCCAATCATTTAACGGGAAAGAAATGGCAGCCAGTCGAAAAAGATATGCGTTACGTGGCTGTCGAGGGGGCAGTGTTATGGGGAATAAAGGTAAGTCATTGTCGAGTGCTATCCTGAAGTTAAAGAGCTACGTCACGAGCTAATTTACCCTTAAAATATAGGAAACCTTAAAATAGTAGTTTACTAAGGAAGAAAAACATCAGAGTGGTGATACAAAGCCAAAAAGGGGTAAGGATGCTCAAGGATACAGGATTGATTCGGATTACAAATAATGAATTTGACAAAGTTCGGCTTAAGTTTTCAAAGTGACAAACCATGATGTAACGTAACGGATGGTGGTAAGAAGAAAAAAAGAATACAAAAAAACACCGATTCCTCTGCAAAAAAAATCATCACTGCAGAAACATTTCGTATCTTGTATAATTTTTCTTGAGCAGTGAATTTTGTCCGAAATTTAGCAAGGGAGTGAGTTTTTTTTTGTTGGAAACGGTTTCATTCATGAGCATTCTTGTTCCTTTGGTTGTAATAATAAGGGGATTTTTTTGGAACTCGGCGCATGTTCAAGCTAATTAATAGCGTTGGCTTATTCGATTCCATTGTTTGAGAAACAATCAGAAGCGTGTGGAGGACTCTTGCAAGAAATTTGCCTTTGGAACGTTGGAACATACGTGTCGTTGGAAATCGAATTAATTGTTGGCCCGTACGCAGCCTGCGAGGAAACCCACGTTTGGGTCACCAGCTAGCCCGTAGGATATTCTCGACTCGTGCACGGTACTCGCTTTTGACAGGTTAATAAACAGCGGGATTGACTGAACCGCATAATAGTTTGCACATGCGCTCTTTTCGTCAACTTCTGATATTTCCCTCGATTTGAAGTTAACATTCTATATCAAATGAAATTCTCAATATAGCGTGACAGGGCCAAACGGGCTAGGTTTTTGGTCGATAATTTTAGTTGAAACCATGTGATAGCAATGGAACGCATTTAAAGGTCCCTCGTAAGCGGCGTCTTTGCTTTTGCTTACATGTGAGAGTTTCAGTATTTATTATCTTACGCGGAGCGTGTCGAAACGAAAGAGATCACTGAGAAACTTGCTAAAGGTAATTAATCACTTCAGGTTGCATAGCTTACAGCAATGCAATGAGATTTAGGTTCAACATACAATTTCCAAAATGTCGATTGCGTCCAAAATGGCGGAGGCTGACTATGGCCCTTTAACATTTCAGTTTTTCAAGAGGCCGTAAGATTGTTACTTGACATACCCGCTTTCTTTTTCAGTTGAATGGCGATGTTTTCGTGAGAACAGACGTTTCCAGGGATCGCCCGACAGGGAAAGGATGGCGGACTATACTCATGGACACTAGATTTGTGCATGTCTCATCTTTTGATGGGCTAGCTTGGTTCTTGGACAGGACAAACTGCGTCCACGTGTACAAAGGTAATTCGTACGCCCGAACTCTTACACCCGAGTAATCGTACGCCCGAACTCTTACGCCCGAGTAATCGTACGCCCGAACTCTTACGCCCGAGTAATCGTACGCCCGAACTCTTACGCCCGAGCAATCGTACGCCCGAACTGTTACGCCCGAGCAATCGTACGCCCGAACTGTTACGCCCGAGCAATCGTACGCCCGAACTCTTACGCCCGAGTAATCGTACGCCCGAACTCTTACGCCCGAGCAATCGTACGCCCGAAAGCCTGAACTACTGTCTTCAAGTTTGTCTCCGTAATCCCTCTTTATCTTACTAAGATGTACCCATCCTTATATATTTTCTTTTTATTATTACTTATTTACGCTCGTTCGTGCGTTCTTTCGCTCGTGCGCTCGTTCTTTTGTTCATTTCGCCGTTCCTTTGTTCTTTAGCTAATTTGTTGTTCGTCGTTAATAAGTATTTTGTTACCTATTAACGTTCGTACCATAGTTACTATGTTCGTACGCTCGCTCGTTCTTTCGTTCATTTCATCCTTCGTTCTTTTGTTCATTTGTCCATTCCTTTTGTTTCGCTTGTCGTTCCTCGTCTTCTATCCTTTAAACAACAACTTAGTTCAATTATTGCGACAAAGTTTCGCATTGAAGTAGCTGTCTTTGCAGACTTCATCGATTAGTTTCCTCGAGTCTTAGTGAAATGGTTTCGTTGTTGAAATTCAATGTCCCTGATGTTTTTCGGTATTTAGCTCAGTAGGTAACTGAATGGTTTAGCCTGTTTTCTTTTTCGCCATAGCCCACTAACCGAACGCCTGGGAAAGGCTAAGTGTGTGACTGAGTTTTTCTACGGGACAAAAAGGTGCAGTAGCATTGATAGGGTATCGTATCAAGGGGGGGATGCGTGTCCAGTCTTCGGATATGAAAACGCCGCTGGATAGAGTTGCGATACTGGATTTTGATTGGCTTGCAGATGTCAAGTGGCCGCGCAAGCAGCTTAAGCACTTGATTAATGAAAGCGAGAAGTGATCATCGCAGTGAATTTCCAATTTAAGCAATTGGAATAAAGAAGCCTGAGCAAAATTCAGGGGTTCAACTTTACGTCACTTGACTAATGTTTATATTTGCTATTGTTCAAACTTGATTGCTTTGATACTCAGATGTGAACTCTTCAAGGCCAGGAGAGAAAGAGAACTGGGAGACACTGCAAGGTGTGGTATAGCTTCAATAAACTCGTGACATGCCTTACAACCTAATGAAGTTAAAGTTAGTTTGATTTTGGTATTTGGGAGGCGAAGTAGCCTTATTACTGAATAACGTTCCTTTGCTTTGTTTTGACAGCAACAAAGTTTACTTAGTGAGCCTAAATTGGAGAGACAATTCACAATTGCTAGCATTGCTAACATGACTTTCGTACAATCGATATAGCAAACGTTACGAGTTGTAGAGAACGTCAACTAATCGGCTGTTAATTGTTACTTTGTTTTATAGACGTTTCTGCAAAGTGGATTTGTCTTGGAATTGAGGGAGTGGCGTGGATTGTGGACATGAAGGGTTCCCTTTGGTTTACCAACGTCACTCGCGACAATCCAACTGGGGACACGTGGTTCCAGGTCTCTCTCGGCCAGTACTTGATGCAAAATCGCAGTTTACTTGAGACGCTATGGTCCTGGGTTCTACGCGGAGATGACATAAAGTCATTAACTGCAAGCCCGAAAGCAGGAGTCTGGTTACTAGGGACTGGAGGCTCGATACAGGCCTCACGCGGCCATTTATTGGGGACTCGCTGGGATCCCCTAACTCCGCAAGGCGTAGCCCAGTCTGTTTTCTGGTCCTATCTGTCCGCGGGCTCATACAGAGGTGATACGGGACACGTATGGGCTTTACAACCCAATGGAGAGCTGATATGTTTCCAGCCGGGCAGTCGTCCGCTTATTGTCGAGCCGCCGCACGGAAAGGTATTGAAACTTATATCGGCGTCAGGTTCAAACCTTTGGGCCATCACGCACAACTTCAAAGTCGTGCAACGTTCGGGAATTTCCGACGCTTGTCCACAAGGCTTCGGCTGGGTGGACTTAACTCTTCATCAGTTCGGCGTCGGCAAAGTTTACCACCTTAGCTGCGGTTCGCTCAGCACCTGGGCAGTGGATGATGCGGGGAACGTGTGGTTACGCATAGGAAAAGAGGACTCATCGGACCCTACGGTCACTCAGGCCTGGATCCCAGTTGATGGCAATCCATTGCCGGGATGCCGTTTTGCTAAAATAGCCGTAAGCCCCGCAGATCGCGTTGTCTGGGCAGTGGATGATCGTAACAATGTGTACGCGCGCCGTGATGTCACGCCAAGCTTTCCTATTGGCACCTCTTGGGAGGTTGTACCAGGTACTGGAGTGCGTGACTTGACTATCAGTGAACACATGGTTTGGGCCACTTGCCCTAATGGCGATATCGTGTGTAGGTATGGGGTCAGCGAAGATAATTGTGTTGGACATTACTGGAAGAAAGTCCCTGGGAATTTTGAACTGATCTCTGTCACACCGGAGGATGAACTCTGGGCCATCGATCAAAACGGACAGCTGTTTCTGCGCAAAACTCAGCATTTCTATGGTACCCAGTCTCCGTTCAGGCCTCGGACATACAGTGCTTTGTTTTCTGGCGAGGACGACTGGGAGTTTATCTAATGTACAATGATTTTAATGAATCGATACTCGCTTTAGGTTTTTTTATGATATAAGCTAGGTATTAGAAACAAAAACGTGGACGTGTGAATTGAGTGAGAATCACCGTTTCCGGAGGAAATCATCAAAGTGCGAGGGCAACTTGCCTGTCATGATACAGTAGTAAAATGTATGGATGCTA
The DNA here is from genome assembly GCA_947652115.1 of Blastomussa wellsi. Classification (NCBI taxonomy): domain Eukaryota; kingdom Metazoa; phylum Cnidaria; class Anthozoa; order Scleractinia; family Plerogyridae; genus Blastomussa; species Blastomussa wellsi. The sequence continues at coordinate 19,590,765 of OX393565.1, forward strand.
ACTTCTGCCAATGTTTCTTTCATTACAATGTTTATTTCTAAAAGATTGGTCTCATGTGACTGTTCATATATAGCATTGAACATTACATGGTCCACGCAGCTTATGGGGTGCACTGGACAGGTAGCCTTATCACGTCATTAATGTCTTGGAAAGGTCGATCTTTCACGTTACTAACTTTGCCTAAAAGTAATTCAGTAAAGTTGTTGTTGGTTTTAAAACAGATAACTGTTATGTTCTAATGAACAGAAAATATTATATTAATAATCAAGGTTTTAATAAAAAAGTTGCTTCCTCAACAGCTAGTAAATACGTGCTCAGCCCGTATTAGTGGTGTACATTTCGCAATTTTGCCTGCTTGGCGGAGATATTTTAATGCACGGATTCACATTGATTGTTTTTAACCGGAACTTTCATTCCCTTATTATCGTTTTGAATTTCAGTTTGGCTTAAACTTTTTTTTAATTTTTGGTGGGGTCTTGCGCTGTGTGTTAAGTCTATTTTAAAAATGCGAGGGAATGGGATCACGCTTGAGGGAAAGCCGGAAAAACTGTAAGACTTCAACTTTTTGGCGTATACTTTTTCTGGCTTTCTTTCCAACGTTTTGCACTCGCATTTGAAGACCCTTTTCACTTTCTAAGTCAACTAAAAATAGGAGGCTTTGTTCTTGTACAAGTAGATGTCTGGTTCGCTAGTCAACGAATGCAAAATGAGAGGTAATAGATAACAATAAATTAATAATAAAAGATCATATTTTTGTGCGTTTTTGATTCTGCGTTCGTTTGTTTGATTTAAAGGGACACTGTCACCATTTTTAGCATGATTTTGGAAATCTGAAAAACATACGTCGATCTTTGGAAGCTGAACAATAATGGTTTTATTTTGTAGAGCAGTACTCGACAAATGATTAGAACCATTAGGAAGTGAGGCTGGCTAACGATGGCGAGGATAGAAATGGATTGCGATATGACTTTTTGAAAAAGCGTCAGGATGTCAGTTTTTCAAAGGTTCAAGTTTGGCTCGAAAATCGTTGAAATTTTGCAAAAATGTTGCTGCAGTGTGGATTTTGTTTCAAGAAATTGCTTTCATTTCTTATTGACAATAATATTTGCTATACAATGGATGTAACAGAATTTTCTCTGACTCGTCCCCAGTTGTCTCTTATCAGAAAAAAAAAACAACAAGCGCGGGGACTGATGGGAAGGGGGCAGGGCATCCATGGCGTCTTGCTATTTTCTCACAGGAGACGACTGGGGACGAGTCAGGGATTTTCTTGTTTTATGCACATCTATAGTGGCGGATCCAGACTTCTTTCTAAAGGGGGAGGGGGGGGGGGGGGGGGATTTCCGGCCCTTCGAGCCTTAAATTAAGGTGGGGGCCCGAAAATTTTCCGGTCCTCCGGGCCTTAAAATTTTCACCAATAAGGGGTGGGGGGTTGCCTTCCCCCCCGGGCCCTTTCCCTAGTTTCGCCATAGATTTGATTGAAAAAGAATACGACGAAGATGATTTCTGACAAATCTTTAAACGAATTGAAAGACTCCAGTAGTATGCGACTTCATGAAGCGATGAAGTGTCATCAGGAAGTAAAACTTATTTAGCGATGAAATCTAGAACAGACTTCTTTACGCCTTTTTCTAGCGTGACTTACTTGTGGGTTAAGCGTTACAGCCGCGCAAACACAAAAATACAGTTGGCAGCTACAGTTTACAGATATTCATTTTTAAGGCGTGAAATGTCCTGCTGGCAAACTTGGACTGCGCGTTTATGGACTGCGCGTTTTTGAACTATTAGCCATCGCATTTACTTAGCTTAAAGGGAACCTCGGTTCTTGAAACAAGTTGACGTTAAGTTGTCTAAAATAGTGTCAAAATTACAAATTTTACCAGATTTCCATACTCATTACGTGATTGGCCAGTTTCGATCCGAACACATGAATGTGTTTTGTTTATAAGGCGATTCTCCGCGAAAAATGTAACATTCAATGTCGAGTGATTGTTACTGCACTTTCCTTATTTACTGTACGTTCTTTTTGCTCGTTCTCGTACAATCACCTCACTTTCTTCAACATGGTGAGGATATAACGACTAAGGTGTCAGTGAACAGTTTTAACAAAAGTTCTGTGGAACATGGTTTCTCTTTTGCAACATTTCAATTTTTTGTTAAATACCTAAAACGAAGAATTAGTCCAGGGGCGCAGCGACCATATACGCATGTGCGTACCTCGGAAATCTAAAAAGTAGATGTATTTATTTCATGCTTTGATTTATGAAACTTCCCAGTTCGGCGCTGGATTACGTTCTCCTTCCACGTGTCCAGCGGTAGGAAAGGTGATGTAATTACGCTAATTAGACACATGGTTGAAGACCAAAAACCTATTTTTTAACGCACATATTATATGATTAACTGGATTATTTATAATCTGGGAAAAATTGTAATATTTTATTAAAACTTACAGCCAAATTTGCCCTTTAATTTCGCTTTATAAATGACATTCCAAAAAATTAGCCGTCAACCGTCAAATGACCAAAAATTTAACCGTCAAAACAGGTTAGTTTGAACCGTCAACCGTCAAGTGACAACCCCTCCCCCCATTAACACCCTCATAAAAAAATGATAAAATTCGAGGACCACGTTATAATTTTCTCGATAGATTTTCTCTTCTCGGACCTTTTCATTTTTTTTTTCTTTTTAATTTTTATTTTTGCACTCACCACATTTACATTACAAAAAAAATCGTGCCTCAAATGGTAGAAAGTGCAAGTCGTGTATCGCGTAGTAGCTATAAAAATTTACCATACCTTCGATATGTCCGGCGTGAAACTTTATCGACGAGTATTTGTTTTCTTGCGCCTATGTTACAGTTTGCAATTTCCTAGGCTTCGTTGAATATTTTTCTGAAACTCTCCACAAGAATCTTCCTGTTGCACGGGCCAAGCAACTACGACGATCCGATGAAGAAAACTACTTCGTGTAAGAAGACATCAGAGTCGCAGGGCTGGTCCTCCTCGCTGATTGGCCAGAAATATATTTTTTCTGGCCAATCAGAAGGAGGGAATTCAAACGCTTCTGGAACTGGTTCGGTAAGAGTAACTGCCCAGGGGCTCTCCCGCTCTTGTTGTAAACTTTCGCCCGGAAATGCCATCGTCCCGACTTGCTGCCCCTTGGTCTCCGAGGATGGAACTAACTAAAAATTGAAATTACAGTTCAAGTGTAACACCAGTGAAAAAAGTAACACAGTGCAAAAAGTGTAACACCAGTGCAAATTACACATCGAAATTCGATTCTGGATTACGGTTGTTTTAAACGAACCGCTTTCAGTTCGTAGCATTCTTAGCTGATCTTCATCAGCCAATCCGTAAAGCGGCTCGTGCAATTTCAGGTCTTTCAGCTTTTTTGAAAAACTCACTCGTGCAAATTAATTCCAAATTGTACTCGAAACCGTATGATTACCTTTACAAAGATGATTTCCACTCCGTACTGCGCAATCTTCGCCTGCAATGTTTATGTGGGTCTCTTTCGAAGGAATGATTACACGATTTCCAAAATGAAAATTACTCGAAAAAGTTACCTTTTTCTTCCTTTTCAACATCTGATATCCTTGCAAAGCAATAATAAAGAGTAGACGACCTGTAATGTCGAACTTAACAGCTTCATGTTCGCTTTTACCGAAGTGTTACGTATCAACGAATACAAAACTGCGTAGTACGGACAGGGAATTAATTTTAACTAAAATGTTAAATGAAATTTTACCTAGACAATTTCAAAAGTCTAATCCCTCGTTTAATGATTATGTGACGCACTGCCATAACTCTGAAATTCAAAATGCGCTGATTTCCAAACGAAGGGCGCTGTTGAGCTGAAAAGTTGTACACAGATAAGAATTTAGCACCTCTATAACTGATGAGTATAGGTAGGTAGGTCGGTGTACTTTATTTAATTCTTTATTTAATTCTTTCCTGTAACGGATCCCGACCTTCCCGCGGCCAGCTAATTTCCCCCGAGTTTTCAGAGAGTGCTTGCCCAGGCCGAAAACGTAACAAGACACGCAAAAACCTGTTATCACAATAAAAAGCGGCTCGTTGGTTTTCGATGTAATTTGGTTTTATCAACTGGGTTGATAATGTAAATTGGCCTCCGTAAAGAGATTCGAGAGCTGACTTTTCGAGCGATAGCCCTCCGTCGGTGCGAATAAAGGAATTGTGGGTCGTGTGTGGTTTATATACAGAAAGATGGAGCTTCGCTATTGGTTGGTGCCTGGTAACGTGCATGTGAACGCAACGGAATAAATTAGTTGAATGAAAAGCATTCGTTGATACCGTGAGGATTAAGAGTGCCGATTTGAAAAAGAAAAATTGTTCTAGAGTTTTTCGGCTTTCCGTGCTTCCTTGGCGAAGGGAAAGGCCGCAGACTGCCATATGTTGCTTAGAATGATTTGGGAGATAAAAGTGTCTCGCGACCACTTTACGTCCCGAAGGTGTTCTCGCAATCGGTCGCCTTGTCGTCTCCCTGTTTCGCCAATGTATAACTTTTTGCAAAGAGTGCAAGTTATGCAGTAGCTGAGTTACAGGTGAAATGATCAGTGATCTTGATAGATCGCTTGGGTCCAGGTATTATTTTTGTCAACGTTGTGAATAAAAGGGCATTATCAACCCAGTTTATAAAACCAAATAATATTGTTATACTTCCCACCGACGCAGCACCACAGTTTCTTTAGAAACTTGCCCCTCTTTGGTTTTCGAGTTTAGACGTTTATGACGTCACGCGACAACTATTCGGGACCATTCGGGACGCGGGCCTCCCTCGGAAGCCGGGAGACAAAAAAAAACGGTGCGGGAAACTGGGACTGGCTATGTGTTTAGTGAGCGCTTTGAAATCACCACAACAGGCGCCATGATAAACTTCAAGCAAGCTAGCAGGCTGACGAGCTGCTCGCGTTTTTAATACCAAATATGGCAAAAGTGCCAATCACAACATTGCAAAGATCACTGAAGCGTGACTTATCGTAACATTTCCCTTCTCATACAAAAGCAATAAGAGGAAATAAAAAAAAATATAAATAAACTTAAGTTTGATGAACAAGGTTTTAAAACACAGTCTTAAAATGTTCAAATGTTCAAAGTCTCTTCAAACACGCAAGAACAAAACTAAACTTAGGTCTTGACAAAGTCCTGGTATCGGGAGGGTGGTCTGATAACCCTTGTCCTGGTCCTTGTAACAGGTGCGACAGGTGCATTCTCTTGTGAACTGGTGGTACTGTGAGGTGAACTGGTGGTACTGTGAGGCTCAATGGGGGTTTGCTGAGAACCCGATGATGTAGAAGTAGAACTTGCAGTTCCAGGTGAGACTTGAACTGTTTCCTCAACAGCAGGTGAGGGTGGCACTGGATAGGACTTCGCAGACATTGCCGGTGGTGTAGGTTTCAGACTTTGTCGGTTCCTGCGAACTGTTTCTCTCGAGGTCCTGACCAAGTAAGAACGGTCAGATAACTTCTGCACACACGTTGCACTCTTCCATGGCTCTTTGCGCTCTGTAGGTGCAACTCTCACTTCCTGTCCAACCTCTATTTCTGGTAGACGTTTGGCTGTGCGATCATGATAGTACTTGGCCTTCTGTTTCTTCTGTTTGATCTGGTCTTCAACTCCTTCTACAACTTTAGGGTGGAGTAGGCTGGTTGCAGTTGGTAACAATGTTCGCGTTCTACGAGACATCAGCCTCTGAGCCGGGCTTGATCTCATGCCTTCTGTGGGGGTATTTCGATAGTCAAGAAGGGCTAACCAGGGATCTCTACCATCCTTGATAGCTTTCTTAAACAGATTCTTGGCTACCTTGACCGCTGACTCTGCCTTGCCATTAGATCTGGGATAGCGGGGAGAGGAAGTGACATGCTTGAACTCCCAGTCTGTAGCAAACTGTATAAACTCTCGGCTAACAATCTGTGAACCGTTGTCTGTCACAAGACAATCTGGGATTCCGTGGCGACTGAATTGTTCCTTCAAGAACCGGATAACTGAACAAGCTGAGGTGTCCTGCAGTTCACTGACTTCAAGAAAGTTAGAGTAATAGTCTACAAGGACTATATAGCTCTTGCCATGGAGACTGAAGAGATCAGCTGCTGCTCTGCTCCAGGGTCTGTCTGGGATTTCGTGTGTTTGTAGCGGCTGCTGAGGATTGCGGGCTTGGAAATCTGCACAAATCTGGCATCTAGCAACACTTTCTTTGATTTCATTGCTCATGCCTGGCCAAAACACAACATCTCTGGCTTTCCTCAGACAGGACTCTGCGCCAAGGTGACTGGAGTGAATTCTGGTTAGGATTTCTGGTCGTAACAGCTTGGGTACAATAACTCTGTGATTCTTGAAGAGCACTCCATTGTGGACAGAGATCTCATCTCGGTAGAGCCAATACTCTCTGATTGGAATGGGCACTTGTTCTCTTAGCTCTGGCCATCCGGTGATGACTGTAGTCTTGAGTGTCATCAGAACAGAGTCTTGAGCTGTACATGTTTGGAGTTGGACTAATCTCTCGGGCGACAACTTGATAGCATCAAAGGGGCTCATGCTCTCTAGCTCTGTTGCAAACACTTGAAATTCATCAAGCTGCTTGTCTTCATTCTCCTGAACAAGTGGAGCTCTGGAGAGATGATCTGCCAAGTACATCAGGCTGCCTTTCTTGTAAATGACATCAAGATTGTAGCGCAACAGTCGTAACAGCATCCTTTGAAGGCGACATGGTGCTGCATGAATAGGCTTCTTGAAAATAGGCTGGAGTGGTTTGTGATCTGTTTCAACAACAATCTTGTCCTTACGGGCGAGATATTGATCAAAACGCTGACAACCGAAAACGATAGCTAGACATTCCTTTTCAATCTGGGCGTAATTGCGTTCGGTGCTTGACAGTGTACGTGACGCAAACGCAACAGGCTGACCACCTTGGAGTAGGGTAGCACCAAGGCCATATTCACTAGCGTCGCACTGCAGAGTGACTTCAGCTTCTGGGTCATAAAACTTTAACACAGGGTGATCAGCAACTAACTGCTTGATGTCGGCGAATGCTGATTCATGCTGTCGTGACCACAGGAAAGGTACTTCTTTAGCTGTGAGCTCGCGCAATGGCTGAGTAACCTCTGCAAGCCGGGGTAGAAACTTGGACAAATAGTTCACAAAACCTAGAAGAGTCACTAGTTCCTTCTTGTTTGTTGGTCTAGGCATCTCGTTGACAGCTTGCACTTTGTCTGGGTCAGGTTTCAAACCTTGGTTTGTGATGACATGTCCCATGAATTTCACCTCTGGCTGTCTGAGCTTGATTTTGGACTTATTTAGCTTCAGGTTTGTTTCTCTTGCTCTTTGGAGAAGCTTGGTCAGGTTGCTGTCATGGTCTTCAATGGCTTCTTCTTGTGTCTCTCCATATCCCATGACTAGAACATCGTCACGCAAGACCACTACACCAGGAAGGTCGTCTAATTTCTCATGGAGCTTGCACTCGAACTCTTCTGGCGCTAGGCTGACTCCAAATGGCATTCTCAGGTACCGATATCGCCCGAAGGGGGTCCAGAATGCGGTTTTCATACTGCTTTCCTCATCAAGAGCGATCTGATAGAAGCCGTCTTTTGCATCCAGTGTTGAGAAGACCTTTGCCTTTGCTAGTCGAGGCAAGATTTCTTCCAATGTAGGCATCTGGTATTTGGGTCTCTTTAAAGCTTTGTTTAAGTCTCTGGGGTCTAAGCAGATTCTTATCTTGCCAGGTTTTGCTACTATGACCATGCTGCTTATCCATTCAGTAGGAGCAGTGACCTTCTTGATGATGCTTCTTCTTTCCAGATCCAGTAATTTCTCTTGCACCTCATCTCGTAGGGCGACAGGAACACGTCTTGGTGTGTGTTGTACTGGTTTCACTGTCTCATCAGTCACAAACGTGGAGTTGCCAATGTGACCTAATCCTTCAAAAACATCTTTGAACGTGTCTAAGATAGCATCTTTGGAGAGAGGTGGCTTAGATGTACTTTCCACAACATGGACATCTTGTGGAATGTTCAGGTTGAAATGCAATAGGCCTAGCATTTCGCATGACTCAGCTGACAAGAGGGGTTTGTTTGGGCTTTCAACCACTTGAAACTTAAGGGTGTGGTAGCTATCATTGTGTTTCACTGTCAAACCGGTTTCTCCAATGGGCCGCATGATTGAGCCATCGTACATCTTGAGCTTGACTGAACTCTGTTCGACTTTGGGCTTCCCGTTCTGTAAGAGAATTGAGAGGTCTCGATAGCTGATCACGTTACACGACGCCCCAGTGTCCAACTGACAAACCATGGGTTTCTTGTACTTAACATAATCTGCATCTTCTATGCAGAAAGTCAACTCGGTAAGAACTTGCTTGCCTTTGCCAGCTAAGGTTGACACCGTTTCCACTTGAAGCACAGAGAGATCATCCGAATCAGAGTCATCTTCGCCTAAGACAACATTCACTGAATTCGACCGTTTGGCGCTGCAGACTGACGCGAAATGATTGCTTTTATTACAGTTATGGCAAACCTGGCCAAACGCAGGACAGTCTCGTCTCTTACGGTGCATCTGATTGCCACAATACTTGCATGTTCCTTTCGAAGCTGTTTTGCCAGGGTCCCCTTTCAAGTCGTGTGGTTTCTTCTTCTGGCTCTGAGAATTCTTATTGAAGGGTTTCTTTGGCTTATTGTGTCGCGTTCGGCCCTTCAGTTTAAACTCGTGCAACTCTTCCACGCTGTTCTTCTTGTCTTCGTGTTCCAAGGATTTTAACTGCTGCTTGGTTACTTCGCTTGACTTGCACATTTCCAACGCTTTCTGCAACGATAATCCTTTTTGCCTGAGTAGCCGACCTTTCAAATCCCTGTCTTTTACACCGATCACCAGCCTGTCACGAATTAATTCGTCGGTAAGCGCACCGAAATCACACGAAGAGGCCAGTTTTCGCAGGCGATTAACATAGGCGTCTACATTTTCATCTTGGCTTTGAACACAGGAGTTGAAAACATATCTTTCATAGACAACATTTCGCTGTGGCTTGAAATAAGCTTCCAGTGCTTCCAGACAGCCTTTCACGCTCTCTTGCTGCTCGGGCGTCAAGCTCAAATTTCTGTAAATTTGTAAGCATTCTTTACCCATAATCGATCGGAGCGAAGCTAGTCGGACTGGCATTTTCTGCTGTACAAGCTCTGTGGCAACTTCGTAGTCTTCCCACTGTTGTCTAAAGAATTCCCAGTTTGAAGCTACATCCCCTCTGCAAACCATAGTAGCGGGTACAGGAAAATTCGACGGCACGAATTGACGACCATGTGCTTGGTTTGACGAAACAACAACTCCAGCGGCTGCGTCCGCTTGACCCGGAGCGGGAGGAGGATCATCATTCGCTTCTGTATCTGACATGTTCTACACAGTCTGACAGTGTTTTTCTACAGCGATGGGTCCGCTTTTATTCTGACACCATGTTTAGTGAGCGCTTTGAAATCACCACAACAGGCGCCATGATAAACTTCAAGCAAGCTAGCAGGCTGACGAGCTGCTCGCGTTTTTAATACCAAATATGGCAAAAGTGCCAATCACAACATTGCAAAGATCACTGAAGCGTGACTTATCGTAACACTATGTCCAAGATGGCGTCCGTGGAAGATATTCGAACGAGAGTTGGTCTGCTTGAACACGCTGTCATTAACGTGAGTTTAACATCAGTATGTTGCCGCAGAGGTCGAACATAACATTATAAATGTCATATCTGAGAAGGCTTTTCTCTTTAGACGCACAGTACAGATTTCCCCGGAAATTACACTGGCTTTGATGACACGTGGAGTCAGGAGAAGTTTGAAGAGGTAAAGAAAAATTCAACTCTGCTTACACTGCTGGCAAGTATCTCTTGTAGCTTGACTGTTTTTTAGACGTTAGATGCATTGTTTTTTTTTTTGTTTCGTTGTCGTGTTGCAGAAATTTCGCATTGACATTGTGCACTTGGACAAAACAGAAATGGAGTTTGACATGGTCGGTGTTGATGCCTCTATAGCGAATGCATTCAGGAGGATTTTGTTAGCAGAGGTGAGTTCTCGATTTTTTTTAGTTTGAGGTGGTTTCCGGGGAATAAGAATAACATAATATTGAAAGAAAACGTCTAATCGGTGTCCGGGGTTCAAGGATAAAACAAAATAGACAGACTGACAGACAAACATGTTTTATATTTGGAGTCTTATACAATAAATAGTATATCGACTATGATTTCCAAATAACTAAAAATTACAAACAACAAAAATATGTACATGTGGCTAATTCGTTACTAATTAATTAAGTCCTAGACCAAACCAAACCAACTTCTGCAGGGGGTGGGGTGGGGGGGGGATTAAAGTTACGAAAAACTGTACGTTATTTGGTTCAAGACCGAGTCAGAAGGGTAGACGTCACAAACTTATTTGCATGTATGTTTACAAAGACTTGGAATAGACCCACGCCCCTTCTGCCTTGGTCTTGAACCAACTGATGCTCGGTTTTTCGTAACTTTTAAATGCTATAAAAAGTCAGCATTGGTAAAATGGAGAAACAAAAGGTGTAATGCGTTTGGAACTGGTGCAAAGGTTTATTGCAGCGGGGTGTAGACAAAACCTAGACCCCCCCTTCTGGACCCATCAATTTTTCTGTAAAAAATAAAGAAATTAATAAATCGAATAAAAAATACAGAAGAGTGATACTTACAACCACTGATCGAGTTCGTATACTTTCATTTCCTTCGATCTAATATCCAGCTCGAACAAACAAAAAATTTTTTCTTCTGTATGCTGCATTTCCGAGCTCGTTGGTAATTATGAGGGAACAGGAACTATTGGGCAATCAGCTACTGAGTCTATTTCGTCAAAGCTTGTTAGTCTCGGGAAGCATGCCAAATCCCGCCATTTTTTTTTTCTGTTCCTTTCCGCCATCTTTGTTTTTCCGCTGACCAGTGCCATCGAGGGCATTTGACTGGAACACGCTTTGATCCATGCAAATCCACACGTCAGCACTTTTCCACAGGTGGCGGGTGACGGGTGGTGGGTGACGGGTGGCGGGTGACCAATAAAAATCGTTTTAATAGCTACAGTTACAGCGAAAGCATTACATATTGAAAAGGTTCTTTTTTCACGACTTTTACCGGGAGCCCATTAAATGCTTTCACAAATTTTTAATATTTACGATCAAAATTCGTTTATCATTTATCGCGACAACGCGAGTGCTTATCGTTTGAGGAATACTGTGTAGCTAGCTCATAATTTGGTTTCCAACTGCGTTTTTTAATAACGATTTCTTGGAAACTTTTTGAACAAAGTGTGTAAGATTTTTGCGCTTGACTGCTGAAACAGTCGTGTAACGCCGGTGTTATTGGGCGCTTTCCATTCGACCAAAAATTCCGGAAATTCCGGGTGGGAGAGTGAATGGAACAGACATTTTCCGGAATTTCATTCCGAAATTTTGGGTGTACCTCGCGAGGTTGGCCTAAAATTCCGCAAAATCAGAATAACCGGAATATTCTGTTCCATTCGACCATTCCTGCTTGGCCCCAGTTTCTCCGAGCTGAAATTGTAGTCAAGAATTAAGATGGCTTCTCAATATCACTGCGTGGCTTGCTTATTTGCCTCGGAAAGCTTTCAGGTCTTACTTCAGCTTCATTGCACAAGTAATATAGCAGGAATAGCCACAGTTAGGAGTGGTAAATAGCACTGAAGCGGCTAGCTACAGTGAAAAAAATAATATCGTCGTCAATCAATCAATCAATCAATCTTTATTTAAACACAAAATCTTATCATGAAATTGGTCTTCCTAGGAGTCGTGTAAAAAAATACAAAGAACAAATTAACTATATCATCAGAATAACATTACATTAACTAACAAACTAATCAACTAACCTTCAGTAAAAACCTACGTAATAAAAATTTCTATGTAATAAAAATTAAGTCGTCGACTTAAAACGTCGTTCGTTTTGACTTCGGAGTCGTCTAACAACTCGAAAACAAGTAGCAGAGGCAATATGACGTTAAATGCACGGTCCGCCAATTGTTTTGCTTTGATTTGCTTTGAAACGTGATGGCCTGGAACAAATTCCAGAAAATACTGTTCCATTCACCACACGGAATACCCAGAATTTCAAACCAGGATTTTTGGTCGAATGGAAAGCGCCCATTGACACTTGTCAGTGGAAAAACCAAGATGGTGGCAAGGAACGGAAAGCAAAATGGTGGGTGTGAGCTGCGGGAGTGGGCATGCTTCCCTAAAGTATCAAGCGTTGAGGAAATAGACTAAGTAGGTGATTTTTTTTTTTTTACCTCATAATTACCAATGAGCTCGGAAATGTAGTGTACAGTATGAAACAATCCTTTGTTCGACCTGGATGTGGATCAAAGGCGAAGTAAACAACAGATATACGAACTCAATGGTGGTAAGAATAGCTCTGTTTTTTTACTTAATTTATTAATTTCTTTATTTTTTACAGAAAAATTGAGGGGTCCAGAAAGGGGTTCAGAAGGGGGGGGGGGGGGTCCAGGTTTTGTCTACACCCATTGCAGCGAAATATATTTTGGGGCTAGGTGCACTTTGAGCCTTCTTTGGGGGAATGAACTGACAAGAAGCAGGTGTGCATGCTCTCCTTATTCCTGGCCTTTATTTTGAGCCACAACCATTGTTTTGTGTGTGACAATGAGCTTATTTTGCTAATTAATGAAGATCTTCATGTTACCCATTTCATTTTAATGTTAAATGACAGAATATTTGTTAATGAATCATGATAATGTGTTACTAATACAGTTACTCTGACTTATGCAGGTTCCAACAATGGCAATTGAGAAAGTGTTTATTTACAACAACACTTCCATTATCCAGGATGAGGTCTGTCACAATTTTCCTTTCGTGGTTTAAATCTGCAATGCTGTCAAATTCAAATACACAAATGCATCTAAAGTTAATTAATTTGCAGTGCACAACACCTACATGTACATGTACATACTGAACATTTGTCGGAGAAAGTGCATGTAGAGATTGAGGAATTTCAACTTCACTGGTTGATCTACGGGAGAGACCCAGGGTGCCTTGCCTATTTCTTGGTAATGGTACATGTTTTTTGCGTCACCCTTAACTCCCCAGCCCCATCCCCTTCCCCTTCTCCTTAGCACAATGTCTGGAGCTCCTCCAGGGGATTCAAGAATTATTTTTAGATGTCTAAAGGATTTGAATGTACATGTAAAAAGTTCATGGTTTGGTTGTATAATAAGCCTTTTAAGTCAAGCTGGCTCATAGCTGCAGGTGATTATCTCTGGTTTCTTAGCATGAAGCAGCTAGGAGATTTTCTATCCCCCCTGGCTGTCCATCTCAGGTTACTCCCCAATATTCTGTTTGGTTTTCCCAGTTATTTCCATTACATTAAATTTGTTATTTTTTATTCTACAGGTATTGGCTCACAGGCTGGGGCTGATCCCAATCTGTGTCGACCCCAGGGAGTTTGATTTCAAGTCTGAAGGTAATATTATTATAATTTTACATGCAGTTAGGTCTGTATGTACATGTACAAATAGTTTTTTCGCTGCTGAGCTTGGTGATGTGATCCAGTGACTTTCTTCCAGACAGTGTATACCTGTGAAAGTGTTCATGAATGGTGGCTCAAAAGCTTACAATGTATAATGCTTGCAAGATAATTATTGAGCTTCTGCTCAAAATGGAGGTGCTTGTTTTCTTGGGATTGCATACTTTTACAAGTGCATGTAAAAGTAATGCCCAGAAACACTTTTTAGTGAAGTTGCATTGTGCTTGTTGCTTAAAATAACAAATTTTTCCAGTGCCCATGCTTGCCCCCAACCCCCCGTCCCTGTCCCCTAAAAAAGTTACTGCGCCTCAATGCTCACAAAGACCATAAATACGCCTTATGAAGAAACAGCTTAATTTCATCCACCAACCCTTTGTCAATGTGCATGATTTCTCTTTCAGTTTACATGCACACTGTACATGTACTGAACCAAAACTGTACTGGTGAATGAAGTTTTCCTTTTCTTTTGTACCAAAGGAGAAGAGGAAGCAGAAGATGATACAACACTACAGTTTGATCTAAAAGTCAAGTGCATCAAAAACAAGAATGCACCAAAGAATGCTACAGATCCTGATGATTTGTTTATTAACTCTAAAGGTATTTTGTTCTTAAGCCATACATATGGCAAAGAAGGAAATTCAGTTGGGTTATACCATTCAGTTGATTTCCATGGGTCACGCAGTTGCTCTACATTTTTTTCTCATTGAACAAACCGGGTAAGTGGAGATGCAGTCCCAGCGGCAGTTTTTTTTTTTTTCAGGAGGGTGAAATACAACGAGGAGACGGACCAAATGAGAGCCGGAGGTGTACCCATCAACCCCCCCTCCCTAGCTATGGGCCTGAGATGAGCCATGTTGGTTAACTATGTTTGCTGGACACTTCTTAGCTAGTGTTCCTTGTCTGTCAATTATTCATACTGTCCTTCAGTTCTTATAACATGAACGTTAAAGGAGCAGTGTCACTGCATGTGAAGTCATTACTTTCAAATCGAAGGAAATCTAAAAGTAAGAGTTTTCTAATGCCGAAAAACGCCAACGGGAAAATAAAATGCTGAAATTATACAAGTATTGTTTCGAATGACAACGATATAGACCAATTACAAACTACAAACTTGAAAAAGCTTGCCAGTTTTTCAAGATGAGTTTCTGCAACATAGCTCCTTTGAAAGAACCCACACACTTCTCCCAGAGTAGGGAACGAGGTTCCTGGTGTTGTGGTCTGGGCTCATTTAACGGGTTGGTGCTCAACATGGCACAACCTCACTGCACCTCCCCCTCCCCCCCCCCCCCCCCTTGGACAGACTTGAGTATGAGTACCTTTCTGTACTCTTGGGTTGATGAGGCTTGTTAGGCCCTAGCAAGACTAATATGCCAAGTGTTTTCCCACCCCAACCTTCAAATCACAACAGATCAGACTACAACACCAGGAACTCCATGCCCTACTCTTGTGATAAGTGTGTCCCCAGCTGACTGTAATGTTGAAGATGCTGGAGATTCGGTCTACAGTTTGTCGCCCTTGTCCAAGACTAGAACATCTAACCATTTGCAGATGTCATTGCAAAGGAAGGACACTCTCCTCAGTTATTTTAAGACCCCGAGTGTTGGTCCAGTCTGGGAACCCAACCAGAGACGTCACACACAGTAGTCTCATGTTTTACCAACTGAGATAAATCCTCCAGGACCTTTACAAGGATCTTTGATCTTTGTGCTCAAAGGGGGGGGGGGGGGGGGAGGGGGTGCACCACTAAGGAATGAGGTGATTGATGGGTGACATAAGCCTAACCTTGTTATATTACAAAGTCACATATAATCTCAGGGAGTGCTGCACACCCCCTGCACCCACCCACTAGATCCACCCCTGTAAAGATCCTCACAAGAACTTAAAACATCTGAATTGTAAAGATCCTTCAACACCTTCAGTTGGCAATATCTTTTATTGTCCTGGAAAAATCCTTGAGGATCCTTAAAGATGTTTGGCAATATCTTTGATTTTTTTCAATATCATTGACTCATCGAATCGTTGATTCATCTTGTTTTTCTTTCAGCTACAACAGGTCACTTGAAGTGGGTACCAATTGGAAATCAGGGCAGAAAGGTAATCATACTTAAAGACGCCTACCTGTAATACAGAAATTGTTTGAAAACTCTTTGAATTGTCCAAAACCTTTCTACGCACAATTTTTTGGGCTTAGCCCTTCAGTGTAGTGAAATGCAAGCTATGGTGTACCATGCTACACAAAGATCTGAAAGGTATGTGCATGACTGAAGAGCATGCATGCAAGAAGCACTGTCAAACAATATGCAAATGGAAATGGAATTGAATGCATGCACATGAACATGCACACATGAAAATGCATACAAAATGCAAAAATAATGTTAAGTCCCCTCGGCCTAAGAGTACTGAGCTAAAAAAATAGCCTCATTTCCTGCTGCTTGGATTCATGTTGTTGCCACTGCACTGCTTAACGACACCATGATGCCATCAAGGGGGCTGGGTTTTGTGTATGGCGTGGCTTGCTGTACATGTAGCTAACATTTCACCACACAGGAAGCCAGAGAGCTGCTGTGTGCCTTGCCTCAAAATACGACTGACAGTGATTCCAGAATTGGCTCAAGCCCAGACAACTCTTTCTGGATTAGAACCACCCACTGCTCCCTCCCTATGACTTATAATTTATGCTCAGCTCTTTTTTTGTTTCATTGTAAAAATTATAAAAATAGTGTTTTTTCTTTCAGTATGACCCACAAGACATCGGACCCGTGCACAATGATATCCTGATTGCAAAGCTGAGACCAGGACAAGTATGTTGCTATGGCGATGTTTCTAATTTGGAGTAACAGAGACAATGCACCTTAACTTAAGCTTCATACATTTCTTTGAACTTTTGATCCTTGAGACCCCTCCCCCCAATCCCTTCTGTAATGATGTAGCCTCCCACGCAGGCGTTGTTTTGAGATCACGTTTCACTTGTCCCCACTAAAGTGAAACGTGATCATCCTAATAATGCCTGTGTGAGAGGCTAGTAACAATGGGGACAGAATAGAGATTTTCTGAGACTATGCAGTTAATCCAAGGCCCTTGTTTCTGGATGTATTTTATGTGTGCACTGCTATTATTTTGTAAATTTTGAATTTAACCCCAAAAGGAGACTAACTGTGTGGCTCAAACTTAACATGCAAATGGCCCCTCAATGATATCAAAAAAGTCCAAAAAATAAAAAATAAAATCTACATAATTATTATATTCTTCACTTGCAACCCTAAATAGGATCTTAAATGCTAAAAGCATTGGCATTCGTCTGGGACACCCTCAATGTAAGTTAGACCAAAAATACGAAATTTGCACCCCTAAGCAAAACAATGAGCATCGCTGTCTCTTTCATATGGGAGTCGCTCTACCCCCTCCCCATACCCATGTAGAAAAGCTGAAAGAAGTGTGAGATTGTTCGCCACTTTTTGTTAAACTTGTATCTTTATTTTTGTTTAAAAAGACTTACTGCACATAGGGCAAAAAAAAGAAAAGTGTAAATCAGTCTTGGACCAGTTCTTTCAGTTCTTTAAGGTGATTCCTCAGAAATAGAAGTTGTCCAACAATTTTTGTTGAAACTTTCCCTGAATGTTCCCTTCCAAGCACTGTTTCGAAAAATACAATAAAAAAGGTAGGTCACCGTGCTCACAAAAGAGATCTGATGGGCCAATCTTAACCCATTTATGCTAATCACGCACGCTATTTTATCGTTTCACGGTAAATTTTGCGGTAGCTGAAAGGACAGATTATTAAAAGAATACTTGACAAAAAAAACTTGATAGCTATTACGTCTCGATTATATGGAACAATTCAACATACGATTTATGGCAAAATTCAAAGAAATTCAAACGATAACGACACAAAACGTACCTCGAGTCGTTGTTCCCGAGGCTATAATTGGCATCCTCGAGTAACGATTTTCTGACAGGTTTTAACTATATTTTTTTTCCTATCCAAGAATTTTTCTTTTTATTTTTTAACTTAAAGATGACAATTAGTACACGAAAATTCTGCAATAAAAAATATAGGTCACCGTACTTGTTTACGAGAAAAACGACGATTTATCTCGCTCAAGAGCATATGTAATCATTTCATTATAAAAATAGTCGTCATCATAAAACCCACTTGTATTGCCATATGTTTTATATTACTACACATCTTTGACAATTTTGGGTTAAAATTTCAAATCTCCTGACATTTTTATAGGGTCTATATATGCAAATTAGGCCCGTGCAAAACCTCTATAGAAGAAGCCACCATATCGTTTAATGTGCGCGCGCTAATCACGCGTAAAACGCTGCGCAGTAAAGATGCGCAATGCAATACTTAGGAATCACTTTAATATACATGTACTGAATTGCTTTTTAAGGAACTGGATCTCAAAATGCACGCTGTCAAAGGAATTGGCAAGGATCATGCAAAATTCTCTCCTGTTGGTAAGCTCAGTGAACTTCCTATGTTACAGAGCTGCAGTCCATCTCTGCTTTAGTTAAGCAACTATTGAATACGATCATACAATGGGGAAAATCAGCGTGTTTCATTATTTTTGAATTTTGTTGTCGAGGTTTCTGTGGTTCTTGTTTTTGTAGCAGAGGCACAAAGTAGGTAATAGCATTTACAACGTGTGTTTTACTGGCCATGTTAAATTAAACTACGGGTACGTACGTTGTTTGTGATCATTAATCATTTTCCACTCTCAGAGGCTTTCGCCTTTCTTCTAATACGAAGAAGCCGTCTCTAACATTCGAAGCTTGCGAGAGGAGAAAACCTGTTTTCTCGTTCGTCGCTCGTTTTTACCGCTCTGAGGCTCTTTAATTGAGAAATGTGAAAAAAAGAGAACACCAATGCCAAATGGTTTCAATTTTTTGCTCCACACAGGACCTAGTATTTATTTTTTTTTGTTTTGAACACTTTGATACACTGTGGAAAACTATCCATAGTGCATTAAAAAGGCAACAGTCTTTACAGAAACAATACAACACTATTTAATTCTGAAGAAGACGCGTTTCGACAATTTATACTGTTTTCGCCACTTTGCTAAATGAATTGAAGAGTTGAATTTGGAATGACTACAGCTGTGCTGTTTTGTGTTTTTTAGGAGAATTTAACGTTTTCAGCTCTCAAGACCTTTTGTATTTTATTTCTTCTCTCCACAGCCACTGCGTCGTACAGACTTCTTCCAGAAATAACAATTA
Organism: Blastomussa wellsi; assembly: GCA_947652115.1. Lineage (NCBI taxonomy): Eukaryota > Metazoa > Cnidaria > Anthozoa > Scleractinia > Plerogyridae > Blastomussa > Blastomussa wellsi. The sequence goes on from OX393565.1 coordinate 19,609,538, forward strand.
CAAAATCATGTGAAGACGAGCGAGCTGATAAGCTGGTAGAATGTTTCTCAGAGGGTGTGATAAAGGTGGAGAACAAAAACGGTATGTCGCATGCACACCTAATGGGGCTCTCTCGTATACTATTAACTACCTCACGTGAGAATGTGCGCACTGATTGGTCACAGAACATTACAAATAAAATGTAATGCGTCTCGATTGTTTGGCAAAGACTAATTTTATGTCACGGGAGGGGGTGGAGAGGAGGCAATAGGATGGCATCTCATAGCCTTATGTGAGCTTTGGCATCACATTCTGCTCAGTTCTGCTTTGCTCAGTTCTGCTCTGTCCAGTTCAGTAATTATGGCACAGAGCACACAGGGCAGCTCGAGTAAATTAATAACTTCACTTTACATATGATGCTTTTGTTGGCTGTCTGTAGGAGTGAAGCGGGCTGTGGTCGCCAACCCTAGACGAGACACTTGTAGTAGAGAGGTCTTTAGACACGAGGTGAGGCTTGGTGAACTGTAGAAATGCTCGATTGATGTTGATTGCACTCGTGCCACATTCGCTCCGACGAAGGGCTAACTTTCGAAACGTCAGCTCTCGAATCTCTTTACGGTGGCCAATTTACATTATCGACCCAGTTGATAAAACCAAATTATATTGATAAAAACTGTTTGCCAATCCATCTAGGATTTGAAGGATCGGGTAAAGCTGTCACGGATAAGAGACCATTTTATTTGTAAGTTGATTTGATTTGTATGATATTTCAGTTAGACACTACGTACCTCTCATTCACCCGCTATGAACGCTATACCTCTGTTGTTTTCTAGGGATAGGGGCATCGTTATTTAACAATTATTATGCGAAATCGCAGGGAATATATGACAATTATTCCATGAGCCCGCGTTGGATATGAAGTGATAAAATAACCAACGAGCGCGTAGCGCGAGTTGGTTATAATCACTTCATATCCAACAAGGGCGAATGGAATAATTGTTTTAGTAAATTCTCAAACCGGGTTTTGCCGCCGATTTTTATTTCCACAATTTTGCAAAGCGTAAAATAAAAACTTGGCGCACTATTTTCCATATGACGTAAAACTCCGAGTCGGAGTTTTTTAGCCAATCAAAAAGCTAGAAATGCAATAGTCGGAGCTGAGAATATACTAACACCTGATACTTAGCCGACGAGACCGTAGGCCGAGTGGATAAGATCAGGCGATATTCCGTAAGATTGAGCAGGATAATTATTTGCCGTTATGCGGCGCTTTGCGAGACTTGGGCCGAATTATCGTTACTCAACGTATATCGCAGGATATCTGTCAAATGCATATGACGGATAACAATCGCTTAATGACCATATATGAGCAACGTGACAATTTTTTGAATAATAAAACCTGTTACGTAATTATTAATTTAAGAACCGATGACGTCTTTTTACATATCATTTTACTCTCATGGTGTAGCTAATTAAAAGCCAAGCAACATTATTCTGCTTCCTTTTGTTTTCGTTTAGTTTCAGTGGAGTCAACTGGCGCTCTCCCCCCTGATGTGTTGGTTTGTGAGTCCATTAAAGTATTACTCGGAAAATGCAGACATTTCCTCTCCGAACTGGATAACCATTCTGTTGATACTTGAGTTCCGTTGCCATTTTTTACACCGAAAAACAAAAGACAAGCTCGCGCATGACGATGCTGGTGGCTGCATTCAGTTAAAAAAAAATGCATCGTGTCTCGTGTCGAACGCAAATGAAATAGAACGCCAATGATCGTCACCGTTTTCCACAAGGGAATGTTTTCAACCAGGAAACTTCCGAAACACTATCACTCGTTCTTCGTTTCACAGAACGTAACCAGTCGAGAGACCAATTTTCGCAATGCTTTGCTCGGCGAGTGCAAAGATTGTTTTACGCCAAAACCGTATCTAATACTAACCTCTTACTAACCGAGCGCGAGGGCCGTACTTGGGAATATTGGCCCGAGGTCGTGGCAGTACGTACCCGGCGCAGCGAGGTCCGTTAAATATTTTGATGCAGCGAGCATCTCAGGAAGAACAAGCTATCACGGCTTTGGAAATATATATATATATTTTTTAATTAGAGTATTTGTATAAGTTTTCTGTCCGCAGTTCTAGTTGCAAATTTCAAATTATACAACTTTAGAAAGAAATACGCGGCTTAGGACTGTTTTTGTGAAAACGGCCCGTATGGCAAAATCCCGACCAAGAAAGAACCAATCAGAACGCTCACAGTTTCCTTGCCATATAATAATGGCCATTAATTTTACAGATAATGCACAGTGATAGCCGAGTACAGTGCCACCGGGTTATCAAAAGCTCCCACTTCTGGTTGCAAACCCTCGGTTATGCACAAGATCGATGACAGTCGAAATTTTAAACGAATTCATAAGGTGTATAGAGGGGGTAAGTTTCTAAAGAAACTGCGGTGCTGCGTCGGTGGGAAGTATAACCAGACGTATAAGTATAACGTTAGCCCTTCGTCGGAGCGAATCGATTCGCTCCGACGAAGGACTAACGCTCGAAACGTCAGCTTTCGAATCTCTTTACGGTGGCCAATTCACATTGTCAACCCAGTTGATAAAACCAAATTATCTCATAAGGTGGATAGCTCATTAGCGACTGTACAATTCGTCCGGTAACTCCTGGTATCTCGTAACACGTCTTCTGTAATGCTTCCCCAATACCGTGTAAGTAACTTAACAGTTGGGAATTACGCGCCTTAGTTTTGGAATTACAGCCTTGAATGCAATACGCATTCAATAAATCGTAGTCAGTCAATGAGGTTTAAAAAGCTGTTAATAATTTTTAAAAGCCGATATCGAAATTCCCCAAAACAGTTCTGAATATCACAATGCGGCTAATTCACGTTTTTGAAAGGAAGTCTAATTGATGTATTGAAATTAATTTTGCGGAGGTCGCAACTTTTTCCTCAGTTTTAAATTGATGAATAGGTTTTTGTACTCGAATGAAAACAAAAAAGCAATAAAATTAATAAAATATAATAAAATGAATGAAAGACAATAATTGCCAAATAAACATCATTTACACTTATTTTGGTGTGAACGGGACAAATCGTGTAGCTGCATTTACTAACGAAAGCAACTGAACATTTTCTTATTCGAAGTCAGCAGTCTCCTTCGCTAGTTTCTTGCATGTTTTCATCGGATATGGCTGTATGAAGGGCTTTCGTTCCGTCGCCCCTTCTGGTATATCTAACGCATTGTCACCATAGGTTTCTTTTAGATCCACCCTCCAGTTTTTGGGAACTGGAAATACGAAACCCTCAAACTGCATTTCCTTCAAGGGGAATACCTCTGTTATCTCCTTATCGCTCACGAACAAGTCCACCACAAGACCATCGTGCCAATTGCATCCATACAACAGACAGTAGCCATAGCAACTGGATTTGTCCCTCAAGCGATGGTTCACCGGTGATTTGTAATACCCTATTTCCTGATGGATCGGGAGAACAGCGTCCTTAGATTTGGCCAGTACTAAATTAGGGTCTGTTTGAGAATTCTGAAAGAAAATGTCGTTGGGAAGATCTTTACTTCCAACATGATAAAACTTGATGTAGTCCTGCAGAAGCATTTCTATGTCAACATCGTGGTCCCAAGGAATGAAGCCTTGATGTCTAGCAGCGCCTAAAAGTGTTCCATAAGCTATCCAATAACGTATGTTGTGTTTCTTGGCGATGAGATCGAATATTCTTAACAGCCTGGTCATCACAAGTTGGGATTGTCTCATGGATGTGTTTGCCATGTGACGAATGTCGGGGCAGTGGAATCCCTTGCTGTCAAGCTCGCATCTTCCTCTCAGGTCTGTGTAGAACTTGGGGCACATTTCGCCGATTTCGAGTTTCATGTTGCATTTCGATCTTTCCATGTGGCTATTCACGGGAACCGATTTTTGTAGATTGAAGTGCAGGTTGTCTCTTGCCATCAAGAGAAGCAGAGAAGCGATGCTGACAAACGCTGTGAACCCTATTGCTCTACGGCGCGCCATGGAAACACATTTTCCTCGCATCCTAATGGAGAGAAGAATGACTGTTAAGGCAGTTTGAGTTGGGCAAGACTGTTATTTGTGGTCTCTGTCGATTAAAGATCAGATACACCAGAACTGTGATTAATCAAGGTTATTTATAGTTACTGCCATATTTCGGAGGCCGCACAGAACTGCGCGCGCTAACATGTCTGTTTCTGACGTCACTGTTGCGCGTGCTTTTCTAAAGGGTCTCCAAGAGAAATGCATATTGAGCTGTTTTGCTATCTGACTCGTCTCCAGTCGTCTGCTATGAGAAAATAGGGAGACGCGGTGGATGTTGCTACCGTCCTCAGATACGATTAAATAGGAGCTTTGTGATGGGCGAATAATACTGTGACGGATAAAAATAATGTCCGGATTGTTAGATATATTAGCAAAGACAGTTTATGGCATCTTCAAGCACCAGAAACGTTCGCTTTCAGTATTGTCTATTTTTATCCCAACGCCGCCATTACTCCTCCCGGCATCTTGGAAACAGTATTTGCCTTTCGTCTCCCGCCTTTTCTCCTTCCCATTAACCATCGCGTCTTGCTATTTTCTCGTAGTAAACGACTGGGGACGATTCAGTAGCAAGACAAAGAATAGGAGAGAACCCCTGCATTTTTAACCCGACCCGCTTTAGCGCGTATCTTAAACGCAACAACAAGTAATCGAGGCTATACTTGTAGAGCGATACACTAGGTGTAAGTAGACTTATTCAAAGTTAACCTGAGTCAGCCCGGAATGAATAAGTCGTTCAGATGGAAAAATTAATCCTACTCGTGCCAACCTGTCAAGTGGTGTTTGATTACAGATAAAAATATCATTTTTGTCACGCAAAGCAAGACAAAGGTGATGTAGATCTAATTTCCTTTTGTTTGTCTCGAGACTAATGCAAGACAGTCAGAAGTCTTGCATTAAATGAGATCGAGAGGGCCGTAAGATCGGTATTGTAAAAATCAGTCTAATAGGCGGACAAAACAAAGACGTTGGTAAGCAGAGGAACTGGTATTACCAGTTTATCTGGTTTATCTGGTAGACTCTAAGGACCAACGAACACTATTTAAAACAGGACGAGTAATGGAAGGCGAACACAGGGAGGACATCAGATCAATTTAGAGGACATAAAACTAACTCGCCTTTTGGTGGTTGTTGGTGGCAATTTGAATTGTAAATACGCGGTCTGCTGGTAGATGTCTGGAACCAAAAAATTATGTGGTCTGGGACAGCCGAGTAATTATAATTCTCATCTGGGCGCTCCCAACATTAAAACAGTGACAAGTCAAATAAGAGTTCCGAGCAGTTTCCGAAAATTGGGTATAAACATGCCAGACGTGACCCGTTGGTATTTATTGGTGTGACTGAGGCGTCTCATTACGCTAACGAAGCATACTCTTCAGATTTGTAACCGACTCTGAAAGTAGGCCCTCTTGGGCTATTGGCTCGTGGGTGGAAGCGGGGAAGTGGAACAATGAATAATGAATAACGCCTTAAAAAAAGAAAATGAATAAGGAATATTTAGGATTTGTACTTTCGGAATAACGAATAATACAAGTTCTATAAAAAGAATAATGAATAATAAACGCGTGTGACTATTAAAGAAAATAATCGAGTTGAGCTGAGAGTACGCTCATGTTATCGTTCTTTTCAATCTCTCAGCTTTGTGTCGATCGCTCTTTTGTTAGTAGCTTGCCAGAACAGTCTGTGTGATGTTCATATTTTGGCTCACCTGTCTTCAATCAAAAATCATCGGACAAGAGAACTTTGTTAGGGGCTTTCTCTTGATTTATTCGTCCTTTTTTTCTTTGATGTTGAGCATTGGGTGGGACTGGCCAATCTTGAATGGATGTAACCATTCAAGACCAGGAGGAGGAAGGCTTTTGAGGTACGCGCCAACTTTGAAGCTTTATAACTTCAAAACTATTAAAGCCATGACCCCTAAACTTGATGACTTTTCCTAAAATTGTATTGGCAACAATTTGAAACCATTATCAAGTGACCAATGACTTTGACGTTTCCAAGGCAACCAGTTTTTGACAGCCCTAAATTAGAAAATTCGCGTTTTTTGTTTATCTTTGGTTGCGAAAACTCTAGATTTAGCAACAGCTTATCATATTTGATGCGCGCAGTCATATTCAGACTACTAGAAGATGGGTATCCATGTTCCATAAGAAAATAATGCCTGCTTGAGGTCTAGAAAAGCTGCTAGTAGTACTGCGAGGGCATTCAGCTGCTTTTAATATTTCTAGACCTCAAAAGGGCATTATTTTCTTATGGGACATTAGGAAACCCATCTTCTAGTTGGTTTAGAATATAGTAATGGGCCTTAATCACACGGCGGCCATATTGGCCATAGACGATAGATTTCTTTCCCCGAGCCTTGAGTTGTAATGCTTGGGAAGGAGTTTCCGCGTGGCAAAACAAAAGTTTTCAGTCCCTCGGTACTCAACATGGCCGCCGTCAGGATTAAAGCTCATTCGCAACGCAGCGTCAGGTAAACTACATCTGGGGTACCGGGCTTCTATAGTTTTTGCCCATGTTCTATTAATCTAAAATCCAGTGGAGCACGCTGATAACGTGAGCAAATCGCTTCGCCATATTTTTTTGGCGCGGGTTTTTTGATGTAAATTTCCACCGGCAATGTTATAAAACAGTTGGTTCATGCTTTTAGCTGTGCACCATCGAGATATGGTGCACGCAGGAAGCTTGGATAGCACTCAAGAAGCTTGCTCTACCAACTCGAATACGGAATAATGAATATCGAGAAAAATAGACCAATTCCGATATATTAAAATTCTAACATGACGCCGAGGCTTGGGGGAATAAAACAAAAGAAATTATTTATTCATCCCTAAGCCTCGATGCAAAATCCCCTAAGCCTCGGCGACATGTTAGAATATTAATATATCGGAATTGGTCTATTGAAAAATGAATAACTCAGAAAAAAAAAATGACAGGAATAATGAATAAGTGAGATCCAATTATTCCGCTTCCATCCCCGCTATTGGCAACTAAAAAGGATGTCAAAACATAGCCATGACTTCAACCACTAGCCCAAAGTCGAGTGCATTGGGCCTTTCTTGAAAGAGGATGGTTAAAATGGCACTGAACATGACCCGCGCAAATTGTAGATATGAGAAAAGAACACAAATTTAATAACAAAAAGTTGAGAAAGCTGTTGTTATCTGGTCTGTTCCACTATGAGATGGACTCAAGATTGCGGAATAGTGACATCGCTACCCGCAGACTACGACGCAATTTATACTTACCGCTTGCAGGCATTGCATGGGGTGAACACCATCGTCTAAATATAATTAGTAGAAACTCAGCTGTGTTCTATTGGAAATCCGTGAATCTGATTGGTTCTCCCACTGTTTTCTATTCGCCGATAGAAAACGATCGCACGCGCGTTGCTCTTTGGAGGCAATATTTTTCTTAACTTTTGGCTTAAAATTAGATAAAATTATGGTAAATTTTGCAATGTAATCATTTTGAGTTTCTACTAAAACAATTAGACTACTCGCCCTCGTTTTCTATGAGCGATAGTCAACTCGGCTGCGCCTCGTCTACTATTCGCTTATAGAAAACTCGGGCTCGTAGTCTAATTGTTAAATAGAGATTATTAAAGCAGTTCCAAGAACCACGTTGGCGCCAAAAAAGGCAAAGGGTTGATGGCCCAACGCACCTTTAAATTTTGGTTTAGACTGCGCACAGTAGAATTAAACATGGGGGCGGGGAACGGGAACGAAAAATAACCTGATAAGCACAGAAAATCTTAACCCCATATTCCCCGACAGCAGATGCCCTTCGAGTCCCTAGAAAAAGGAAGATCGTAGGAACGTCTGCTAGCAGAGCAAACCACACAGTCAAAAAAAGTTTCGATCAAAATCCTCAAGTTTCGAACCGACTTACGCTGGTCCGGACCTCGAAAGATCGCATATCCGGGCGGAAGGTTTTAACGCACGGAAGCCAAGAATGTAGCGTCCATGCAATCGTCCCGGGGGGGGGGGGGGGGGGGGGTATTCCCATTTTTGGGCTATACAGGTATGTGCCGCGGGATAGGGTATGGATTTTCGAGATTCTCGTTCCTTAATAGGGTATCATTTTTCCTTCTTTTGGCATTCTTCACGGTGTGATACTTAGATAGGGTACCTAAATTGCAATTTGCATTGCGTAAACAACGCGCTAAACGAAAAAGAAACGATCTGTCAAACTGAAAACGTTGCGGAACGACAAAAAGTTGACCCGCTTACACCTTTCTTAGTTTCTGTTGTACGCCAGAGCTACATAAACATCATGCCAACACCGCCCAATAAGGCCTAGTTTATACGAAAATAAAGATGGCCGTCCCTTGAATCCGAAACAAATATTGATACAAAATTAAACGATGCATACAAGCGGCAATTTAACTGGTTATCGATCGATAGTATCCTAATTCTGATTGGTGTGAAATACATCGCTCGTCCACCCACCCATCCATCCATCCATCCATCCACCCATCCATCCACTGAATAGCGTCATGCGTCCGTACGCCGACTAAGAGTTATTTAAAAAAAAAAACTCAAAAATGATTATGGCCATTAAACCAATGACTTCGTATTGCCGGTTTGCAACCAATCCCGAGAGATTCAAATGATAATAAGTGGGTAGTATATGATGGTCAGAATTAAGCTCCTTTTTGGTTAAGGTAAAATATAGGCTGTAAAATACAGATTGGTTATTCTAGAATCTATTATGTTTTGAATAACAGGTTTCCTTCAGTCTAGTCATTCATTGCAAAGTTCGCTTGCTAAGAAAAAAAATTAAGTTCACTCTTTGGTTTATATTCTACACGTTGTTTACAAAGATCTACAACAGAAATGAACTTTTTTTTAGCGGGAATCCTATACTTTCGCAGTATTCCTTTAAAGAAACCTATTTCCTCATAAACGCGTGGCTGAAAAGAACCACTGAAGAGAATTACGGCGATAGAGTTGGTTGAATTTACATGAGAAATTAGCACCCCTGAAGAAGGCAACCTGTTATTTTGAAGACATTTCAGATTCTAGAATAACCAATCAGTGTTGACTTAGAGACACCCCTCCGTAACAGACCCAGTGGAATCTTTTTCCTCGCTGGGTTTTCGGGAAAAAAGTCACCGGGTTGGCTAATTTCCCAATAGGGCCGCTCGATTTCTGTTTTTGCTTATTTATTATTATTTTTTGCAAACAAAATGCGCTGGGTCATACAGCACTGTCACTGTGTAAACTCAAAACATTCACTGGGTACTGGGGGGACTAAATTTCCGCTGGGAAAATAATCCACTGGGTAGGGTTTCAGTGGGTCTGTTACAGGGGGATGTTTAGAGGGCCAGCACGGGCAGGCTATTGTGTAAAAGGGACGCTCATATAATGGTATGCCAATTCCTATACCTAATCACTTATGCATATTAATGATTGGCCTATACCTATACTTTACTAGCCTGCGTAGCCGGCGGGATTTGAGGGTGCGAGCTACTCACTCAGCATTCGCTGGCGAAGCCCACGAGGTCAAGCGGCGAAGCCGCGTGAGTGGAAATTTAACTCGACTCCTGACTAATCTCTCCAAGGCTTTGCCGCTCCGACGACGGAGGACAAAAAAATGACTGAGTGAAAAAGACGTTGGTAAGCAACCAACTGTTGTTTCAGGCGCCCACATTCAAATAAATACATGGTTGTTTTACATAGAAATAAGCGCAACCTGGGTAAAACTCATTTCCATGCAAGAATTTTTTACTTACGTTAAAGGAACTCAAAATAAACAATATTTGATTTCTAATTGATAGGGAACTACAAATTTTCGAAAAAAAAAAAATTACACGGTTGCCACGACGCATTCGTGTGTCATGAACTAACTAGCCTTCCTTATGTCGAACTAGATAAAATATAAGAAGAAAATACGTTACACGGTTAAAAATTGTGTACAATAAAATTTAAATTTAAATTTTCGGCTAACACGTAAAGGGCCCTAGTCAGCCTCCGCCATGTTCGATGCCATCGAAATTATGGAATTGTATGGTGAAGCGTGATCTTATTGCATTGCTGTAAGTTATGTTACTGGAAGTGTTCAAATTACTTTTAGCAAGTTTCTCAGTGATCTCTTTCGTTTCGACACGCTCGGCGTAAAATATAATTCTGAAACTTTCGCATGTAAACGATAACACAGGTGTGGCTGACTAGTGGTTAATCTTGCTCATGTGATCAACGTGTCAAGGTGTCGTTATCTTCGCGCTTTTCAGTAATAAAACGTGCACATTATTTTGTGGTATGTACCTACCTTTAATATTCAATCTTCGTTCACTGTCTAAAATCCGCACGCGTCATTGGTTAAAATTGATCACGTGAGTTACCTAGCGACATCAAAGTGAGAGAGTGCGTTATTACAATAGCGCATAAAAACTGTGCAGTGTTCTTCAACTTCAAACGTACATGGCTTCAAGTTCAAGATTTTCCGAGGTTGAGGAGGAAAAAATTACTGAAATAATTGACGCTGCCATCCCGGAAAACACCAATTTGCCCAAATTTGTGGACTTTGTTAACGCCAGCTTCGCTTCGTGCAGTATTGAAAATTTCTCGTTCATTGTACAGTAAGCGCGTGCGTGTATTTGAAAACAAAACACCCACAACAGTCTCTAACCCGTAAATAAAGTACGTTGTCGCTACTTTTTCTATCATCAATGTTACGAACCTGATATCGAAGGTGGAAGATTCACTCTGCGTGTGTACTATTGACCTTTCACGATGAGCTAAGTCTCAACCTCCACTGTCATGTTTTTTAAACATCGTTTTTTCAGCTGGGGCTACAGATGAGCTGCAACTTGAATAAATCATTCTTAAGGCAAATAACGGCTACGTCTATTTCTAAGCGACCACGGCCAGCCTCCATGCTGTCTGAAATTGCTTTCATACGTTGTTAAACGGCCAAGAAAAGGCTACAATAACAACATTTTTTTAACCCAAGTTAGTTTCAATCTAGGCGGTCCAGGATAATCAGAGAAAAAAGAAAAAAGCACACTAAAGATTTACACACTAAAAAAATGAAAATAACGAAAACAGAATGAGTCTACAGAAGCAGCTATGTAATTAATTGAGTTTAGCAGATAGGCCAAAATTAATAAGATAAGACAGACTTATATGGTGGTTTAAATGTCTTTATTTTGGTTTGAAATTTTAAAATTAAATTTTTGATCACCGTGATTACTTTGTCTCGTACAAATTTCCATAATTAACAAAGAAAGTAATGCTATAATATATGCGTAAATATATTAGTCTCCTGCGGCACATTTATTGAAGTCGCAATAAGGCGCTTGCGCCAATAAAAAAATTTCTTACCTAAATTTAAATAATTTAATTGCCAGTCTTTTTTTACTTTTAATTTATTTCTTTATCTTTTCGGTTCGCATCTGTTCTTTCATTTTATTACCACTGAAGTTTCTACTTATACTTCAATAAAGCAAATGCAACACTTGTTTCTCGTAAGCATATATCATATATCAAGCGCTAACTTTCTAGCTGTAGCCTGCGTCGCAGACGGACAAAACCGCCGGGTACCGAGTATTTCGTGACAGGTCCGACTGCAACGCAGGCTAGCTGTTACGCGGTAATTTGCCCACGCTCTAAGAGTGGCCGCTGACAGGCTTATAAGCGCTCCTGCAAGATAGCGCGTGCAGAGAGCGAGGAGAGTGAAATGCATAGCACCTAGGCGACCTTCCAGTTTTCTGTCGATCTCTCCCTTTTATGAATTTCCGTCAAGTGTCTTTGCGGGAGAGTTGTCTAAAATAACCTCACGTTATTGTTTCACTGACAGGAAAACGAAATTGGCGCACTTAAACGATCCCCTCACTTTACCAAGCATACTAAACAGGTGCCGGAAATTATGTCTGTTTGGCCTTGGCTGCGGTAAAAAGCCAAGGAACCTGTTTTAAGTGGCCGAGTTATGCAGTCAGTAGTTTAGTTCCACGATCGAAATAATAATTGTCCTAACCAACGGCCGTGCATTCCAGCTACAATTGGGTTTTGAGAATTAAGTAAGTACGTAATGCATAAGGGCAATATTCCCTAATGAACTTGGGATTATAGGTAGTCCGTATAGTAAAATTGGTTCCACTTGGGATCAGTTCAAAAAAGAACTGTTTTCGGTGACTGTTGTCTATGGCAACCTGAGCGGAAGTCATCTTGACAGTCATGATGACTGAAGATCGTCGAAACGTCAGTCACCAACAAAGGATCTTTTCAGAACTAATGTCACGGCGGACAATCAAAAAACGAACTAATCAATATTCCCTGGGTAGCATTTCTCGAAATCAGTTTGCTCGACAATTTATTAATATTGTAATAAAAAGAAATATATACCGATTATTTCATCGATAAGGTCTTATTACAGAATTAAGGTTTCAGCGGACATTCCCAGTAGTGTATGACGCATTTCATGTGGCCTGATGGGTAAGTACTGACACTCCCTCTGCAGGTACAAGTATAGGATGGCGTGCCAGACTTGACGTCACGTGATAGCAAGTATTGTCTGGCGTCATCTGTGGAGCATGCTACTCCGAGGATCTTTTCGTTCTGGTTGGGAAGAAATAGAATGTTAACACAGATTATCTTGAGCTTCGGAAAGACTTATTAAAACTATAACTACAATTTCAATGCCCCTACAAACTGACTGTTATCTACGACGGACATCGAGGCATTTTCTTGAAAGCACTGACTGAATAACTTGGAAATAGCTTTTCGTGGAAGGTTTTAAAAATATGACGTTCTCCAACATTAAGTTCAAATGAGTCCGCCGCCTGATTTTATCAGGTTCTGTGAGTTTCCGGACAAGTCTCTTAAGCCTTTATGCTTGTCTGTCGCAACGCATCTGGCCATATTAACGGAGTGGACGTATAAAGTGGGTTTAAAATAAGGGTCTTCGGGTCGAGAGAGAAAAGTGGTAAAAAATACTTTAAGTTGACGTTGCACGATGCATTTCAACTGGAAGCAATAAAATGAACCAACTTACACTCTGTTCAGCCACATTCACAAACGAGTGTGCGTATGGACCCCTTGTTGTCACCGACGAATTAGTCTTATATTGACAAAGGCTGAAGTCGTTTACACCAGGAGGGCCCTGGTCACCTTTTGAGCCCGGTGCCCCAGCATTCCCTTTATGGCCTTGTGATCCATTGAATCCTTGAGGGCCGCGGGGGCCGTCGACACCAGGACGGCCTTGCGGTCCAATCGCGCCAGGGAGCCCTTTTGTGCCCAGAGGGCCTGGATGTCCTTGCAAACCCCGAGGCCCCTGCGGACCAGGTGGACCCTGTAATCCCAGGGGACCCGGCGGACCTGCTGGGCCCGGTGATCCTGGAAATGCAGTTCCATGATGACCCGGAACGTGACCAGTTTCATTAACCTGCGGAAGCAATTAACTGGGCTTAATTTCTCAGACAGAACATGTGCGACGTACTAATTGCTGTTTCGTTTCTTTGAGAAACTGGTCTTTGTGACATTGTCATGTTTTCTCTCACAAATGTTTGTTTTTCTTGACAAATTTGCTGTCGGAGTACTCAGCACCCCAAAGACCAAACGGTACTTACTTTGAACAAGAGTCTCTCGAGTTTATGTTTCTGAGTGACCATGTCCAAGTTGAGTTTGTTTGCCGCTGCGGTTAAACTATGCATAGTGTTTTGTAGCACTGTTATGGAAGTCCTTATCAAGGCTTCGTTTGCGTTCAGTCTGTCTAGCTGTTGTTGTAGACCGTCAGCTCCACCCTGTTTGCTTAATTGTGGTGGTGGTGGTGGTAGTGGTGGCTGGGAAGGTGTGCTCGGCACTGTTGTAAAAAAAGACAGTCAATGTTCGGAATTGCCTAAACACAGGGTGGCTATGACAGAGATAAACAGTCACATGTAAAGCCATTTGAACCCAACCGGCTATCGACTCCGGTTAGCCGCTAGTGCATCGCAGGTTATTCTCCGCCAGCATTGTGCATGTGTCAGGTTTTGTGAACAAGTCTCTTTATGCGCTAATTGTTTACCGGTAACCATTTAGGATTATTATTGGAGCCCTGCCCAGTGTCATAATGTGATGTGTTCGTGGACAAGGTGCTTTACTCTTACGGTGCCCGTCTCCATCCAGGAGTTCAGACGGATACCGGTGAATTGTTGGAATGCTGGGGAGTCACCTAAGATGGACTAGCATCTCATCCAAGGAGTGATACAGAAACCGGAGTTAAGCGCGCGCGCGCTGTCAGCTTTGAGCCAGTTGGGATTTTAAGGCTAAACTGCATCAAAAGGTACGGAGAAACACAACGATCAAAATATTATTATACAGACGAAATTGTGTCGGGGACATGTTTTGACGCTGCACTTTCCATCATGACAGAGTATCCATGAATGTCCTTCAAGTTCCTGCTGCACTATCTTGACTTTGTACACATACTTGAGAGTACGTCCCTGTACAGGTTGCTCCGATATGTCCCCGGAACACGTCTCTCGGTGTCTCAACAGAATATTTCTACTGAATCCAACGGGAGTTAGTATAGTGAACCATTTGTTTTGCATAGACCAAATTTACACACGCATCCTATAACTAACTTTGAGGTATCATTGTGCCTTCCTCGGCAATGTTTTCGTTACCGTTGACAAAAGACCGTGGACGAATGAATCAAGTTATTAAACTATAAGTGGCGATTTGTCAATAAAACGTATTTACCTTTGACTTGTGTTTCAGCCACCTTTGGTTTTCGGAGGAGAATCCAGATATCGAGTACCAATGACAACAGAGTTAAAACTATCAATATGACAACAAGAACGCGCAGAATTAGTAGCTCATTTCGCATGGTCTTCTGGTTGATCAAGTTCGGTGTTGATGAGCGTTAGCCAATTGCTTCCCATTTTAGTCATCTAGGAAACGTTGTAGTGCTAGAAACATACGACATCGTAGACGAAGCGTCTCTTCGCCGCGTAAAATCTTCTACAATCTAATTACAATGTCTGAGCTCGTAAACGAAAAGAGAGTTGGTTTCTTGTACTGAAGAACATAAAGATTGGAAAATATCGATATAAACTTGGCAGGTTGTTTGCACTTATTTCGCAAACAAAACATTTTTGTCATAACAGGTCGATGGAACTAAAACAATAAACGGATTTATGCAATATGTCAGGTCAGTCATTGAAAAGGTTAGGATCCACTGATTTAAAGTGAGGTAAATACCTTGAATTTGAATAAATTAAGGTGTGCAAACAAATATACCAGTTTGAATTATGAACGCTGTGAAATATGGTTTTTCGACTGGAAGTTATTTCACCTGTTAGTTTACTTTTGGCTGCTGAGTCGAAACAAAGGGCAGTATACAGCATGGTCAAGAAATAAGTAATTATCATGGTGGTCAAAGTGGTTAAAATGATCTGGTGACGATGACGAAAATTACAATTATTCATCGAGGCGATTAATAACTTTCGACGATCGGCCACTTATGACAAATTCTCCGGTTTTGAATTTAAATTTGACGACGTTGAAACAGGTGCGTGATGGTGGTATTGCCTCTAATTCCAGAATGAGTAATACGTAATTCCAGTTCGAACTAAACAAAGAGAGAGAACACGTCTTTAAATCAACATACTTCCAAAAAGTGGCATCGATTCATTTGCCATTTATCTACTCCACTCCCCGCCCCTCAAAAAAGAAAAATATTGGCACTCACGGAATTGGTATAAAATCAATTAGGTATTTCCAAATTGCCTTTTCGCTACGTTTCAAGACGAGTCCTCGTCCAAAGCTGACCATATTAAAATACGTTCCGTTTGCATGAAATCTGAACATGCTTGTGATGCACATTTTCATATACAAAGGGAAGGGAAAGACATCATCGTAAAAAAAAAAATAGCTGCTTCTATGTCAGGCTTCGCATTGTTATTTTCCACATGGCTTACGCTCTCTCTTTAGTCATGAGCTCGAGTTGTCAACGTCCGACATATTGGCGTACCTTTTAGTCTTAGCTTACACAACAGTTACCCAAGCTCCCTATGTGAACCGTACAAACAATATGGCTTCAAATTATAAGGGTTTGTATGGGAAATCCGACAAAGGATGCATGGAGGTAGGTATATGAGAAAATCATCAATGAAAAAGGGGTTACCCTCTCCCAGTAGGAATAAAAAAATGCTCAAAACACCTTAGATCGGTGAAATAACCACACCACAAGGAATCAATACCCAAACGGAACTATATAGGTAAGCCTTTTTATGACTCCTTCTGTTGGCACCGGTCAGGGATGAAGTAAAACAAAAGAAGCAAATAACGAGAAACAATGCTGCCCTAAACTACAAAGAATCACGAACAAAGGTAAAATGATGTGAAACATTTGCATACGGTACACACAGAAAAGCCCTTTTTATTGACAGTTTCTCGTATAGCCACCTCCATGCCTCCTTTGTCGGATTTTCAATACAAACCCTTATAATTTGAAGCCATGTTGTTTGTACGCTTCACATAAAGGGCTTGGGCTGCTGTGCTTACGCAATTTATCCTTGTGCAAACTTGCTCGTATATCTCGATAATGTTTGGAACGTGCTCATTGAGTTGTACGATTCCTCCACTATGTAACGTTATCAGAACGCTATCAAGGCAACAGTGTTTTGAACAACATCCTTGGCGGTTTCCTTTTTAATGTTTTAGGGCTCTGTTACTAGGCAACACGATTAACGGATAGTGTCCTTGCTCACGTATGCCCTCTAAACACATTTGCATTGTGACTATTCAGATATTTACTAACTAGTACATGAAAGCTCGAACAAAATAGCTTATACAGTATATCAATTTAGCGATTATTATTCCTTTGAATTTCAAACAGAAACTTTTGCGAAAGAATATTCGAATACACTGTTTTGTTTAATTTGTTGACTTAATTAATGAACCTTGAAGATACAGATCACGGTTGGTGAATCTTAGAGATTTAGCCTAAATTGTGACTAACGTTTAAGTTGTTGGTGGTTTGCAGTTGGTCTCAACGTCTTCGACATGCAATCTTAGCCATCATTGTTCGTTTTTGGTTTGTTCAGTTATTTATTAACTCTGTTGTTTTGTAACGATATTCAGCTATCATTTTAAGTTTTTGATAGATTAAAATGTATGTTTAATATTAAAATATATCAAATATATATCGTGACTAAATGAAGTTGAAAATTTCCCCTCTGGCTATATTTGTGGTACGAATTCGCCAAATACAGTTCAAGCGAATCGCATGACCTTACAGTCAAAGAAAGAAAAAAGAGCGTAATTTCAACTGAGGCCGTGTATCCTACACTATCAGTGTAGCACTTACGAAACAACTGCAAATACATGACACTGTTAGACTTGTTAAACGGCACAATCTCATTAGCTAGAAAATTGCTTAATGAGCACAAAGTGGTCAACAATTTAAACTGGCCTTAGAATGCTGGCAGCTGGAAGAAGAGTACACCCTGCAAATTACGAGAAACCCCTCCAGACCGCACCAGCGGGGAGAAGGGAAACTTATCAAGTCGACGCCGAAGCAGAAGATGGAGTTATGGCAACACCTGAGGAGGAAGTGGAAGTTGTCAGCAAAACCAACGATTTCCCTTCCAGGCGTTTCTTATTAGCGTTTATGGCCTTCGTGTCGTTTATGTCAATAGTAACACTTTTGTTGACTGTGTTGGTGTTTTCTGGGAAGATTGGTAACAGGTGTAGCTGCTCCGATGCGAAGGAAGAGAATCAGCAGAAACAAGGTAGAATAGAGTTGCCCAACATACATGGAAGTTTTGTTTACCCCTTTATAGTTTACTAGTCTAAACCACAGCCAACATGCAGAGAGCACACAGCCAACACGCAGAGAGCACACAGCCAACACACAGAGTTTATGAGATACTGGCACTAAAAAGTGTGCATAACTCGCTGCCTGTAGATGGTGATAAGGCGGCCATATTGGTGGACTGAACAATACAAAATTGTTGGGCAAAATTTGTATAAAAATAGAGTTTAGTTCCCAATGGAGAGAAAGTTTATTGTTCTAGTCCATCAACATGACCGCCGTAACATCAAGTTTAAACGATCTATGTCTTACCCGTGTGTAAACAAAGATATTCAACTAAGCGAACATTTTACAAAAAGCGGTTTCGAAGAAAACGGAAAAAGTAATTTTTCTAGAGAAAACGGTTAACGTGATTTAAGACGTGATTAATAGATCGTCGCTTAGAGTATTCATTTGACAATTATCATATGGTTTACAAAACTAAAGAAGCAGAACCCAATTTACCAGTTAAATTATATTTTGAACCTTCGTGTTCAACTTTTAACCCATTTAAAATCCCGCTTGTGTGTTTGAAAAGATAAAGTTACGGATTGCAAGCCAGGTAAGGCATTAAACAATACTGAACTGACAGGAAAAAACCATGAAGGACACTTCATGGTTTATTTCTGCATCCATGCTCTAGTTGTGGCACGATGGGCATTCCTTGTTCTCCGCCATCAATTACTTGCCGGATATGCGTAAAACAAAAGGACATCAAATTCCCTCTTTAAATATATGCAAATACATTTTCATGGAGAAATGTGGCAAACTAACCGCAATCCTATTTTTCCAGATTCTCTAACGGGTAAGGACTGTGCTGCGTCAACACGCAACAGGGGCGGATCCAGGAATTTTTGATAGGGGTAAGGGGGGGGGGGGGGTCCAAATTTGTTTAATAATAGGTGATCCTATTGATGCGAGAATTTCAGCGTCAAACAAGTAGCAAAAAATAATTTAGGGAAGGGGGATTTATTGATATTTTCCTACTTTTCAAGTGTCAGAACCTTCAGCACCCGAAGCACAGTCTTCCACTCCACAAATTAATGGAAACGCGGAGCTGCTGCAAGATAACGTGACAAGGTTACAAGAAGATTTGGTGAGAGTCTGGAAAGAATTATTGTAAGATATAACTACAACTTGTAGTTTAATCAGCATGGCAAGTATTTGTTTTCTATGTAGTCTAATTCTACTCACAATACGAGACTTCGAATGGGTCGTGGAACTACTCGTTTGAGAGAAGTATCCCAGAGGCACTCTTGCGAATTGTTGTAAGGCCTTAATCTGCACCGATTTCGCTGCTACGTTTACTTAGTGCCGCCTCGACTACTCCCTCCCCTCTGCAATTATTCCCTTACGAACAAATATTAATGCGGCGTAGGTACAAAGCTTCATTTATTTATTAACTTATTTCTTTGTAGGAGTTCAAAACTAATGGACTTGAAGAAGTTTGGCAAGCACTTAGAGTTCTTGACATGAAACATCTCAATTTAAGTAGAATGGTAAGACCACGATTTATATACCTATTACAAATGTTACTAGTTTTAAGCTGCGTCCACACTAATCCGGATTGGCCTTCCGTCCACACTAAAACGGAAAAGGAACTTTCGAAAACTCTCTCCGAAGTATCCTACGAATAGGGCCGTTTCGCAAGACGGACGTCTGCGATTTACTGCCGAAAATTCTATACTGATGACGTTAACAGCTAGATTTCCGGAATATAATTGCACCACACGTAGTTGGTCTCGCATAATCAGAGTTTTTTTTTTTAATTGCTCGCTGCTCGTCAGAAGATTCGTCGAATAAACAAGCCAAGCGGCACTCAAGGCTGACGCATTTAAACAGCGGGCAATTTTATCCCGAAAATCCAGAATCCCTACGCAAGAAGCACATCACCTAAGATTTGAAAGACAACGCTGTGAAATCACTAAATGAAAACGATCTAGCAGTTTTTTTTTTACCGTTTCTTTAGAAACTTGCCCCCCTTCTTTCTATATGGCTCTTTTAGTCTCTTCTCTTCCCGGTTTTCATTATTAAGACTCAAATATTTTTTGCGGCATTTATGCTTTGTAAGTGCGGCTCAGCTACCGCTCCCCACGGTGAAGAGGGCTACTCCCTTAAATTTTGGCTAGTTGTGTGTTGCGACGGTTCTTAAGCCCTGACCCCATTTAAGGGTAAAGTAGACGGAATTTGATACCTTATTTAAGGACTAAACCCGAAAAATGACACCCTATTCAAGGACGAAACAAAAACTAAGAAAGGTGTAAACGAGTCACCTTTTTGCCGTTCCGTAACGTTTATGGCTCGCTGTTAACAGCGTGTTGTTTACGCACTGTAAATTACAAAATAGCCAAATAATACAATTTAGGTACCCTATTTAAGGATCACACTGTGAAGAATGCCAAAAGAAGCAAAACTGATACCCCCCGTGGCACCTACCTATGTACCCCATATATGGGAGTAGCTCCCGGGACTGTACCTTGTCTGTCTCTTCCGTGATCTTCTGTCCGCGGCTTCTGCTGTGTCAACAATAAAAACCACTGGTGTAAAAATTAATTTATCTGTTACCGGCACGCAATGGCATATCTTAACTGAGGTTGTTCATAAAGCAATTTTGCTCTTATTTCGCAACAACTTATTAAGTAAAAAATCTGAAATTCTGAGTTATAGCTTCAGTGTAGCTTCATGAACTCCGCCGCCCGGTCTACCTTTAGTCTACAATAACATCCGGGTACTATTTTCGTTGGTGAAACTAGGAGTTATTTTTCACACACATTATGCAAATTAACTAGTTGAGCAATAAGCGTTCAAGGCTTTATGAACGACGCTACGTTATCAGTATGGAATTTTCAGCGATAAATCGCAGACGTCCGTCTTGCGAAACGCACCTCCGAGAGCGAAGAGGGATGGCTGGTTTTGCAGGCTCCAATTGCAAAGTGGATAAACATGAAATAGCTGACGAGGGGTGTTAGTGTTGACGGCAACTTGAAAACGGGATTTTTTGAGAACGCTGACATCAAAACAGTCGAAGTGATTCAGGTAATGTGTGCATGATCTAGCGCGTATTTAAGCGTTTCTGGTGATGCAGCACTTCAGTATCGATGGTGAAACAATTTGCAAACGGTAAAATGTGGACAGAAAGCATTTTGTCCGCTTTCGACACGAACACGCGGTTTTCAAGTTTATTCGGCTTATTGTGGACGGAGCCTTAGGATACGTTTTTTTTTTAAATCCGAGATTGGATTCTAAAATCCGAAAACAGATCCAAGATCACTCGGATTATGGTGCATCAAAGGAACCGAAGAATCCACTCTGGACAAAGATTCTTCGGTTCCTTTGATTCACCATGATCCGTGATTTTGGATTAATCTGTCGTACCTGATAATAATTATAGCTAGATGTGAATAATTAGGTCCAGCCACCACTACCAGAAACAGGCCATTAACTAACACCTAAACTTAGGTTAATGACTTAAAGTGCATCTGAGTATTGTTACAGGCGCCACTCTGCGAGTGAGGTTTGCGCCAGTAACTTGCCAGTTCTCGTGGAAAAGGTGGAATGCAGCTCA
This sequence comes from Blastomussa wellsi, assembly GCA_947652115.1. Lineage (NCBI taxonomy): Eukaryota > Metazoa > Cnidaria > Anthozoa > Scleractinia > Plerogyridae > Blastomussa > Blastomussa wellsi. The sequence continues at coordinate 19,630,928 of OX393565.1, forward strand.
GATCATGGCGTACTTAATTTCATACATAACAGATCGATTACAAATGATTTTGAACAATTGTTTCAGGTCGAGGATCGTTTGGACAACCTACCAGTAACTAACTAAAACTCCCACCAGACCTTGAATCGAAACCATAGTTCATGCGCATTGATCCGTAATGCTGGAAAGGTCTTTTTCATCTGATATCTAATTGCCTAATTGAATCTTACAAAACAGTACAGATAGACTTAATTTCATGGCATTCTAAGTAATTGTTTGATTACCCGATGTACTTACTTTCTCTTTGCCTGATAGGTAAAGAACGCCAGTAAAGTACATGAATCTATTGGTTCTCCTGGCCATAATTGCTGTCAGGGAGCCATAGGACCTACTGGTTCACCGATTCCAATTGGCCCACCAGGTATTCCAGGCTATAATGGCACTCAGGGTCTTGTCGGTCCAGTTGGCCCTCAAGGCATGCCAGGTTATAATGGCACTCCAGGTCTGCCCGGTTCAATTGGCCTTAGAGGTCTGCCAGGCTACAATGGCACTCAAGGTCTTCCTGGTCCAATTGGCCCTCAAGGTCTGCCAGGATATAATGGAACTCAAGGTCTGCCCGGTACAATTGGCCTTAGAGGTCTGCCAGGCTATAATGGCACTCGAGGTGTGCCTGGTCTAACGGGCCCTCGAGGTCCGCCAGGGTATAATGGAACTCAAGGTCTTCCCGGTCCAATTGGCCCTCAAGGTCGGCCAGGATATAATGGCACTCAAGGTCTGCCAGGTGCAATTGGCCTTAGAGGTCTGCCAGGCTATAATGGCACTCGAGGTCTGCCTGGTCCAACTGGCCCTCGAGGTCTGCCAGGGTATAATGGAACTCAAGGTCTTCCCGGTCCAATTGGCCATCGAGGTCTGCCAGGATATAATGGAACTCAAGGTCTGCCCGGTAAAATTGGCCCTCCAGGCCTGTCAGGCTTAAATGGCTCTAAAGGTGTGCCTGGTCCGATTGGCCCACCAGGCCTGCCAGGCTTTAATGGCACTCAAGGTCTGCCCGGTCCGATTGGCCTGCCAGGCTTTAATGGAACTCAAGGTCTGCCCGGTCCGATTGGCCCGCCAGGTCTGCCAGGATTTACTGGCGCTCAAGGCCCTCCCGGTCCAGTTGGCGCGCCAGGTTTACAAGGATCTTCAGGTCCAGCTGGTCAAGGAGCAGGAAACTTCAGCCAGTGTGTATACAAAAACAAAAGAACAGATGGCACACCTGCTGTCAATGCCGTTTTAACTGTGGACGTCGAGGAAGACAGCGTAGGTTGAAATAATATGATTAAATTTCTTTTAAGTTATAGATGGGGGTATTTTAGGCTTGTCTTTTCAGTACCTTGGCATATGTTATGGACATTTTCGAAGAAAAAGCCGTCAAAATATAATAATTAAGGTTGTTATTGTTGAATAAAAGTTCGTTTTAATTTCTCCGACACGGACTCCGAGTGATCTGCCTGGAATGTATTCTGGTGTAGTCTGGAATAAAAATAGCGACTCATACTAACAGACATTCGGCTTATTCCAACGTTTTCTTTTTCCAGAATGGTCCAAAATATGTTCAAACACTTAAAATCATTAGGCTCGCCAACAACCGTTCTTCGGGGGAATTCGAGAGAGGGATAGCCTCCTACGCAGACGTTATTAGGGGATTACGTTACACTTGTCCCCACTAACGTCTGCTTAACCGAGGCCAACATTCCTTTCCGTCGCTTCGCCAATCAGATTTTACCTACTAAACTCCGGAAAGCCGACCTTCACCTTGACCGCCGCTTAGCCAATCAGATTTTATCAACTAAAATCCCCACGACGCCTCTCCCGCCGCGAGACATGCGATGAGATGAAACCTGCCAGGGACGATTGATTTTACTCCAAGTTAGAGATTTTAGATGAAAGCAAGTTCTGAATTTGCGAAGGGAAACTTATTTACACCTTAATTTATCAACTGGCTACGGTAAGTCGTTTGTTATCAAGTTTTGCCTTCAGTGTGTTCGACAGTCGGGCTCATTGATTTTCATATTTACAATCCAGCAACGAATTAGTGAATTTCAGCCAAATGAATAGCCTCTAAACGACTGCGCAGCGATTTTGGTTTTCGGAAAAATATTATTTCAAGTGCGTGCGCCGTCCATTAATCGTCGGTTGTTCAAACCCAATTTTAAGCAAATGGAGGCCTCAAATCAAAGGGCCAATGAACTATCGAAAGGAGAAGTTGAACATATTTTCAAGCCAGTCTTTTAACCCAGCAGCACTGGACGTTTTAAATCGTTCTGTGGCAAGTTTGTTGAATGAATGATTCAGCGCGGTGAAGTTGTATTCGCCTTGACTGGCTCTTTCCAATTTTACCCTTCGATTTGTTCGCTCGTAAATACCACGGATGTGGACCTCTTTGGTGATTTCTAAATTAATTCCGCTTTGCGTTTTCGAGTTGGCGAAGCCTTTTGTAGCATTTTATAGCGTGGAAATAAATATTTCTGATCCACTGTTGTGTTCATGGGAGAGAGATCATCTTTCCCAAAATATTAACCCTTCCAACTTATGACCGAATCAGACTCGAACGCTTACCCCTTGTGTTCACAATAAATAATATTTTATTTGGTGTGTCAACCATCGAAATACACCAGAGTATTGTATCCAACAGCGCTGGCATCCCGAAGAACGGATTCGCGGGAAATTTTATAACGATCGTTTAGAATGTCTCCAGACAATGCTGATTGGTTAGTTTGTCTGGTGAGAGACAATGGGAGAGGAATGTTGGTCGCGGTTAAGCAGGCGTTAGTGGCAACAAGTGTAACGCAATCGCCTAATAACGCCTGCGTAGGAGGCTAAGAGAGGGGCGGACAGTGGCGGAAATGGAGCCAAAATGATCCTGTTCTTTTATTCCATTGGCATAATACGACGTGCACAAAAATTAATTATCATAACGTTATATTGTCCGTTTTCGTTGAGTTCATGTCTATAATTGTAACTTGAGGAAAGTAAGGTGAAGCGAAAATTCCATTGTCAGGGGATCTCTGATGCCATTGCCATCTCAATATTCTCACTCCATTTCTGATATACGTGATGGCACATGGGCGTAGCCGAGAGTAAAGCTTAGGCTATTTTTAAATTCTTGAAGAATTCATCTTTAGTAAATGATGAATAAAAATACAGATATATGATTTTTTTTTTTTCGAAAAAAAATGTACTAAACTTTAACAACTCGGAAAAACCCACCAAAAACCCGTGATCGGATTTTGTTTCAGTTGAGGATTAACGAATCTGGGCCAAAATCCTCAGCTGATCCACGATCCTCCGAATTTCCGATATCCGTCATTCCTCAAATGCGCCATCCCCGGAGACTCAGTGGCAGTTAGTCTGGATGAAACGAAGTAAACGTGGCAAATGTTAGGTCAACGAAAGTTCCGAATCATTCAGCAATTCTTGAAAAATTCCGTCTGTCCGAATTCTGCTACATTTACCTTTTTCGACCGACTCCTTGGTCTCCAAGGATGCGAATCCGCTCACTTTGCCTACAAAAGCCGCAACCAATCCGTGCGCTTTTTAAAAGTGATGTTACACGGGTTTTCTAATAAAGATGATTTTTAACTGCGATTTTTAATACATGTTACTCGAGAAAGGGTGACAATGGTGGAGGTATTTTAATCGCTTTCAAATTGCTCCAACAGATTTTTGCAATCAAAAGTTGTGCATGTTACACGAAGGCAAACGAAGTTTTTCGCGTTAAAAATCGTCGTACAAATCTCCCCATGTAACATCACCTTGAGCCTAATTCTTTGATCCGCGAACCTTTTCGTCCTCCTCTTACAGCATTTTATAGTAAACTGTGATGGAATGGCTTTTCGGTTAGAAAGGAGTAGTTGCAATTTAAGGTGCTTCAGTGGTTTTCCCCAGCGCATCTCTCACTGCGCATAACAAAATGGAGGCCATAAAAAGGAGTTTCTACGGAAAGATCACTAAACGGGGTCGATCGAAGAGTAAACATTAATGAAAATGTTGGTAGACAAGTTTTCTTGGGAAGATGAGTCTTAATGTTTCAAAATTTGTATAACGTATAAAGTGGTAGTGTCAGCTGTTGAGTTCGACTTACCGAGGATGGCTGTTAAACTTGTAATGAGCCACTACACTGACATTTAAGCACCAACTCAATCATATAACGTCCTAATTGCCGTATTTCGATGAAAATTCCTTAAAATATTTTCTTCGATGCTGTCTTCCACCTTCAAAGGGCCTTAAAACCGTATGACAGTTTCAAAACTCGCCCCAGTCTTCGCTCAAAGATCGGAAATACGCAGGTCGCGTGCACATTCTGCAGCTGTGACGCGATAACGAGTACGGCGACCCTAGTTTTTTATTTCATTATTTTAGTAATAATAGTGTTTTCTATGGTCCATTTTCTAGAAATTCAACTAAATTGCGTGTATTCAGCTATAAACGGCCGAACAGCGCATACAAAAATGAATCGTTTTTGGAGTGTAAGGTAAAAACACAGGTATTCAAAGACATTGGTGAATAAACAATAGAGCCAAGTCAAACGTTGTGGGATGCTGCAAGCATTAAGAAAAATACGGAGCTTAGTTGTCTCGTTTTCGGTTATGCGCAGCTGTTGCCAGAGAATCGTAGAGAGCCATATTCGCCAGCACTGTCACGTGGAAACGAGTACGGTGACCCCCACTTTTTATTACGTTTTTATAATTTTCTTGACTTGTTGCAAACATATGCCAAGTTTCAACGGAAATCTATGACCTGTTTCTTCTACTAGGGAATCACTTAAATTAAGGAGTAATTTGCCACCCATGATATTAATATAAACATTTTCATATTTCCAGGATAAACGGATCATTGCAGTGACTTGTTCTACAGATGATGCTCAACAGTACCTGCTTTCTAGTCACATTGCTTCGGGGAGCACACGTGTTTATATGTGCGAGTGTAAGGGAAGCGTATCAAGTGCTGCAGTCACGTCACTGGCTTGCATAATCCACTACTGGGAATGCCCACTGATTACTTAGCAGTAGAGCTTCAAAACGAAAAATAGAAACTCAATTCTGTAATGATTACATATATGGCAGTAATATCCCATCTTGCAGAACACAGACGAATTTCACCAGATTGAGGAGCCTACAAAACCGGCGTCACGGCCAGGTGATAAGATGGTTTGAAAAAATAATGAAATTGAACATTTTGTTGGCTTCACCTCATTTAATGATGCACTATAAGAAATGTGATGTTGGGGTGGGGGGAGGGGGGGAATCCAAAAACCAAACAAAACATACCTTTCCAGAAAGTCCTACCCCCTCCCCTTAATGGTACATCTCGTCGTTGCTTTGTTACGCGGTACAGACGCAAGCTTGCAATCGATTGTTATTTCGGAAAAGTACTAGCGTGGCCTAATAGGTTATCCCTTTTCTTGTAATCTTCCAATTACATGAACATATATAACGTATTTGTATTTGAGCGGTTCTTACTTGTGTCGAAAGTACTTAGCGAATTGCTTTGGTTTTGCATTACTACGCTCAGTGATTGGCTTTAAAATCTCGCGCCACTTCTTCAACCAATCAGAAGTAAATCAAATCCAATCGTGACTCTCGAGTGCACGATTTCCCGCGCTTTGTGTCGATGACTGAGTGTAATTACGTCGAGTTTTGATTGGTTCACTGGATCAGTTAGTCAATCAACCAATCAATCAATCAATCAAACTTTATTTAGAGGGTGACACTTAATAGTTAAAAAATAATAATCAGGAACCTTTGCCCCCCTGTAAACATAGTTACAATTTAAAAACCTATTATAATTAATAACCTAATTAAGGATTTATTTAAAATGCCGATGAAGTAAAAAAAAATGCCCATTCGCTTGTCTACTTCTAAATTAACTAAAATTTGCAGGTTTAAGCCATCAAAAACGCCTTATTTGATTTTTTAGAGCCTCGCAATCCAAAGTGGGTCCCTTTCGCTCTCGGCCAAAACGCGCAGATTACACAGGATGTGACGTAGTTGGAAGTTCTGGATTCGATAGCGCCATGGCCCATAAGAGAGCGAAGAAGGGAGGGATGAATTATTGTGCAGCTGGTGGCCCCAATAGACCCCCAATAAAGTATTACGTTGAGAAGCTTAAAGATCTACGTAGACTGCGTGGCACTTGTTCTACAGTAAATAAAAGAGTTCGATGTTCATAAAAGTGCCAATGTTTGTGTTAAATTTCCAGACGTTTCAAATTACATTTTTAAACCTGATGTCGTGGCGCAACATTCCACTATTCAAACTCCATTGAATATTAATGATCCGTCGCGATGACGTCAGTAGCATTATTTAAACACCTTAATGATATGCAGCTGTGTCAGTTAAGCTAATAAGTCACGGGCAATACAACTCGTAACAGTAAGTCTGACCAGTCGCGTCCCATTCCGGTCGCCAGCGGTGATGTTCTGGAGGTAGTGCAGGTTCTTCAACCTGACACGGATGGTACGGCGAATAATTCCTCTTCGGCGGCGGCTTCGGCTCCGTCAGGCCCTGCGAATTCTCTACAAGACGCGCAGCTTCGCTGGCTTCGCAACAAGGTGCCGTTAATTCACAGGCCGCGGTAAAAACTGAGGCAATTGGGAAGCTAGCGGAGCAGAAGGAATTTTGGTTGTGAGGATTCTGGTCTTATGCTTCTTGTTTCCGTTTTTTCGTTGGTTTTATGAGTTTGCCGCAGACGATATATTTTTTCAAGTTTGTTTGTCGTTTCTAGAGAGCACGTGGTCGATTATTTATGCATGGCGTTCACGCGGACATGACTGCAAGTGTCATGTCCTAGCCCGTTTGTGGAATTTTGTGTTACTGCACCTGGACGCGACTGGTCCTGGATTTTACTGCCGTTTCCCGTTTCGTTTTGTTATATTGGTATTCTGCTTTGTTGTTATCTCAGAACATGGAAATTATTATATATTCATTCCATGGCATAGAGCATAGTGTGTGATGTGCCTACCCGAGTGGTGTGACTGTGTGCCCACTGAGTGGTGTGGCTGTGTGCCCGCTGAGTACGTGTGGCTGTGTGCCCACCGAGTACGTGTGGCTGTGTGCCCCCTTAATAGCTTACGGATATGTGGAACAATAGCGTCGTATCGTGACTTTTCTCGTAATTGATACGCTTCATGGCTTTTCTGGAAATGTCCCGGAATTAAAGTTTTTTTGAAAAGTAGCGACTGTACCGGGGGGTTTTTTCACTGTTAGAGCCACTGTGATTAAATTTTTCGTAATTGATACGCTTCATGACTTTTTTGGAAATTTCTCGGAATTGAAAGTTTTTTTAAAAGTAGAGACTGTGCCGGGGGGGGTTTTCGCTGTTAGAGCCGCTGTGTCCAAATTGTCCATTTATATACTACTGGCCGCTTATTGTAGCTATTGTAGCCAAAACAAGTTGTTAGGTTTTTTCCCCAGCTTTCTAATAGTTTTAGTTATGCATGCTGAATGTCCGTTAAACGTTAACTGACTCTAGCTTGCTTGTGGGGGTTTGCAACGTTTGAGGGGTTGGAGTGTGAAGGTTTGGGGGTAAGGATTGGGAAGGAGATTTGATGTTGGGTTATTGTGATGAGCCAAGGGACTGCTTAGGAGGGCTTCCTCAACCAGGCGAGACAGGGAGGACTTTCCCATACCTTAATGCTAATGAGGCAGCAAGAGGGATAATGAACTATTCAAACTCATTGAATATGCAGCTGTGTCAGTTAAGCTAAGAAGTCACGAGCAATACAACTCGCCCCACCCTCCCTCCCTTTTGTTGTCTCTCTGGCACTTCGTGCTTCTCTTTGTCGTTTTCTCGACGTGGAGGACTTTCCCATACCTTAATGCTAATGAGGCAGCAAGAGAGACAATGAGCTGATGAAGGGCCAATGCCCCAAACGTCTGGAAATTTAGCACAAACATTGGCACTTTTATGAACATCGAACTCCTTTATTTACCCCAATAAAATAGACTGCTCCAACAGAACTGGCACACCAGGGATTTCGATGTATGTGTAAGTGTGAGGCAAAAACGGACTCGATTCGCGCGCATTTTCGTGCCAACCAAGTCATCATGTTTGTGTTCAGCTCATTTCGACGATAGCTGCTTCGAGCACAGCAAAGTTTCCGCGTTGTCCTTCGAGAGTGAAGTTATGAGAGCTTAAACATATGTTGCAAAAATAAATGAGCCAAAAGAAACCGCACGAACGAAACGCATTGCAGATTACAGAGGTTTCAAACTACTAACCTGTGATCTCCATACATCCGCATGGCGGCGACAATGCTATGGCTTCATTTGAAGAAAAAAGAAACGCCTCAAATAATAGCGGAGCTCCAGTGGCCCGAAGGAGAACTAAGCACGCATACAAAGTACAAACAGGAGACCCATGCCTTTCCTTTTTTTTATGGTCAAAATGGAAAGCGGCACGATTCGATGGCGATTACGTTAGTCCGTACGAACGACATTACTCCAAATGTCAATATGGCGGCCATAGTCCAGAGTTCGACCTGGTTAACATTTTTTAAGGTTATCATAAGCTTACATCTTTGCCATGTTATAATCAATTGACAGCTGTCAAAGAAGGTATGGGGGACTGGGGCGAGGACAAGATGGTGAAATAGACGTGTTGTTTGAGCTCCGTAATTTGTGGTTGTAAGAACCTGAATTGTCCGCTAATCTATTTAAGAGAAAAGTTCGGTCACCATCTGGAGATGCTTCTGCCAAAACATTCCTGAAGAAGAAAGTACGCGAGACCAGACTGAATTAATGTAAGAGGCTTGGGAGACATGGTAAATAGAAGGGAAATGTTCTCTTGACTCGGGACAAAAAACAACTCAATTTATTTTCTGCAAGAAGTCAACTGCTGTGAGAGTACGTCCTCGATGTGGTTTAGTTGCTGTACAGGTGCTAAAGCGGGAGTTGCAATTCTATTCAATAATACATTTGATTTCGAAATGAAACGAGTATATTGCGACCCAAATGGACGCTTTATTATCTGTGACATCCAAACTAACCAAAAGTTTATAACGCTGGCAACCATTTATGCTCCCAATGACGATCACGCGGTTTTCTTCGAAGTCTTCTTCGAGAATTTATTACATTTTTCAATGTGGATAAGTAATTATTGGTGGCGATTTCAACTTTGTGCTTAACTTTCTTAAAGACAAGAAAGGTGGTATCGCAAGAACACACAATTCAGTTAAAGTCGTCCAGAAATTTGTGGAAAACTTAGACCTGATTGATGCTTGGCGCCGACGGAAACCCGAAATTCAATGCCGACTTGACTTCTTTCTTGTTAGCTAAAGCTTGATGTGCAATGTCACACACGCCGATATTTTGACAGGATACAAAACTGATCACTCAATGATCGATATCAATATAACTGTTCATTCGAATCCAAGAGGACCAGGCTTTTGGAAACTTGATGCCTCTTTTTTGAACGAAATTGAATATGTTAACCAAATTGAATATGTTAAACAGTGAAATAAAATCAAGCTGTTAAAGAAGAATATCAAAATGATGACACAGTGAACCACGCGTTAATGTGGGATATGATAAAATTGAAAATCCGAAAACGACCATTAAAATATGCCGTTTTAAATATTTAAAACGAGAAGAAGAGCTAGAAAAATTAATGAATAACTTGCAAATGTATTTGGAAACAACAAGCGATGACGAAAATTCAAAGCAAGTTGGGGCTCAGGAATTAGAAAGAAAAAAGGCAGAGCTGGAGAATATAATTGAATACCGCACCAAAGGTGCAATCTGAAGATCGAAATGTAGATGGTATAGTGAAGGAGAAAGAAATACAAAATATTTCCTGAACATGGAAAAAAGGCACTACAAACAGGGGGTAATAAGCCAGCTTAAAATTAATGATGATGAAATCGTTAACACTGACAAAGAAATTCTAAATCAGTGCGGATCCTTTTATAGAAATCTATATAGCTCTCATTTGAATATCAACGACACTAATGTTATCTAATGTAATGTCTAATGTATCAATCAAGTGTAGACTAATTGTATTTGTTGTATGTGCCAAGAGGGAAGTAATGATTGACGACTATGAAATGGCGGTTTAAACATGTTTGATATTGAATCCTTCAGTAAAGGATTAAAACCAACTTGAGTCAGAAAATATACAAATAAATAATATAAAATAATCATGAGAAATGAAAACTTTTTTTTACTTAGAACTCCGGAATTACAGTGGTAGCACCTTGTTCAGCGGCAACCTTAGCAAAAGCGACTTGTCAAAGTATGTCAATTCATCACATCTCTTTATTATGGAGATCTTAACGCTATCCACCGGATAAATCACTATCCAGTGGATAAGTGTTGGCAAAACCCCGGGGGGGGGGGGGGGGTACTCCCATATATGGGCTATATAGGTATGTGCCGCCCGATAGGGTATGGTTTTCGAGGTTCTCGATCCTTAAATAGGGTATCATTTTTGCTCCTTTTGGCAATGCGTTCCTGGCCTAGTCCTTAAATAGGGTATCATTTTTGCTCCTTTTGGCAATGCGTTCCTGGCCTAGTCCTTAGATAGGGTATCTAAATTGTATTATCTAATACTAGAGTTTGCAAACGCCCGCCTAAACGAATGTTTTTTCTATTTTTGTGTTAACTTGACAGTACTGTAACCATTTTGCAACCTTCCTTTTATGCTATAAATAATTTTGTTTTTTCCTTAAATAGGGTATCATTTTTCGGGTTCGGTCCTTAAATAGGGTATCAGTTTTCGCTTCCCCCACCCCTAAATAGGGTAAGGGTTCAGGACCCTGGGCGGCACACCCCTATCCAAAATTTCCGGGAGTACCCCCCCCCCCCCCCCGGGGGCAAAACAAACTGCACTATCCACTGGATAGTGATTTATCCAGTGGATAGCATTATCCACTCTTTGAACAACCGGGGCCTTGTCTGATATCACTTTTGAGAATAATATTAAGTCTATAGACCAGTTTCGCTCTCAGAGCCTTTGGCACAACTCCATTATAATAATCGGTAACAGACCAATCTTCTATACCAAGCATGGCTGCAAAAAGGAATTAACAGAGTTTCGCATTTGATAAAAGATTGAGATACTTTCCTATCCTTCCCTGAATTCAAAGATTGCTATGACATCTCTGAAACAAATTATCTTGCTTAAGAAAAAAAAGAGTACCATAAGAAATTATTATTATTATTATTATTATTATTATTATTTTTGCTGTTATTATTATTATTATTATTATATATTATTATTGTTGTTATTGTTGTTAGGGTTAGTTATTATTAATTAATTATTTTAAGATTGTAAATACTATTATAGATAATTGAATAAAGATTATTATTATTATTGTTATTATTATTATTATTATACTATTCTCTCCAGTTTTGAGGTGTTCTATTATTATTATTATTATTATTATTATTATTATTATTAGATTTTGCTTTTGAAAAAATAGATTTTGCTTTTGAAAAAAATTTATTGTTGTTATTGTTGTTAGGGTTAGTTATTATTATTATTATTATAATTGTTATTATTTCTATTTTATATTTTTTATCAGTATTTAACTGTGAATTATTATAAAAATACTTTTCTCGTCATCTCGCTTTTAATATTGTAGTCTTTCTAAATTTTTTAATCGATTGTTACTAAATTTAGTACAAATAGTTTGTTCAATTGTAAATAAAAGTTTTATAATTATTAAAAAAAAAAATATTATTATTATTATTATTATTATTATTATTATTATTATTATTATTCATCAATTGACTGAGAAACCTCGCGATGCAGTTCCAGTCAAGACCCACATTTGATCCTTGCTCGCCATAGAGTCTCCAGTAGCTCAGTGGTTAGAGCATCCGACTAGATCACGGAGGGTCGTGGGTTCAAATCCCATCTGGGACTTGGATTTTTTCCGAGTTTCCGTTGATGCCATTTCAATGTTGATTTATTTCTTTCATTGCTCTCTTGGAGGTTTGTTGGTCGCTTCTTCGATATGCTTTAATGTGACTGCGCGATGCAGTTACGAGCTATATGGCTATGTGTGCCTTTCATCAACTGACTGAGTAACCGCGCGATGCAGTTCCAGTCAAGACCCACATTTGACCCTTGTTCGCCATAGAGTCTCCAGTAGCTCAGTGGTTAGAGCATCCGACTTGATCATGGAGGGTCGTGGGTTCAAATCCCATCTGGGACTCGGATTTTTTCCGAGTGTCCGTTGATGCCATTTCAATGTTTATTATTATTATTATTATTATTAAGCTTTTATGGGAATTTTATGAAAGAAAATAAACCAAGTAGGCTGGCTTATCAAAAAATTAACCGGTCTTAAAGTGTCCCTCTCAGTCCAGAAAAATGGGCTACGGACTGTGCCTTTGAAGCCCATGAACCAATAGATTGGGGAGCGACGTATCATCTATCTTTCTAGTGTACAAAATCTACAAAACCAATTGTATTTCAGTTCAAATTGCTGCATAGACAACTGGCGACTAATGATTTTCTTAAAAAAGTAGGAATAAAAGATAATCTTTGTAGTTTCTGAAATTCATCTTTTCTGGTCCTGCAGAGCTTCTCGTAAGCCAAAATCTTGAATTGAGAACTTATAACCTTTCTTTAGATACAATATTAGGCCTTAGGCCAGACACATCCAACTATAAACAGAAACTTAATTTTAATTTGTTGTGGCAAGATATTATATATGGTGCTGTAGGACGCGAAACCTGTCTCCTGAAATAAATCATTTCTCTGTTTTTCTGGCATGTTAAAACAGTCTCAAAACTGGAGCAGCGTCAAATGATAATACTGTTCCGAAAAAAAGAAGGAAAAATCTTATCCTTAAGCTGACTAAATTTAAAATGCTTATTCCGGGCCCAATGGAGGCCCGCAACATGCAGCACTCTTATTGACAGTGACCAGCGGATTCGGTATCACGCGTGCGCACCACGTTTATAACAGTGACGATCAAACCGGAGGTTGAAAACTTTCTTCTTCCACCAAGAACAATCAGAATGCGAAAAATGTATATCACACATGACCGTCACGTTTATAAATTGATGGACAGCATTGAAAACAAAGCGGCTAAATAAACAACAAATAAGTAAAATTTCCGCAATATGCGTATCAGATAACGCCAAGAGCATCTCAAATCTGTTCGCTTCAGAAGCGTAAAATTCCGAGCTAAAATTGAAAAAAGAAAACAAACGTGAGAGAAACTTTAGCGTAATACGGGAAAGAGTAGGACCGTCTTTTTGTTGTTGTTGCCCGCTTTAACGAAGTTTTTCTATGGTGTTTATATTCGCCAGCCACAAACCTTAACTCTGAAGGCATGTGTTGTTTTTGGTAAATCATTTGCCATCACTCTAATTTCCACAACATTTAACTCTTATCAGTCTCTTACGTTTAAAAGAAAAGAACACAGATATAGAACGTCAATGTTATAATTAGGTATAATTAATTTGATCTCTTTTTATTAAACTTTTTGTTTATTTTAATTGCACAAATAACTGTACTTGTCAGTTGACATAGAGGTACCAATCACGGTTAGGATGGTTATAATTCCAACACAGGCTAGCAAAATTAGTTAAGCGTGCCCGGTCATCTTCGCTCAGCCCGATAATTCAATTCAAACTTAATAAATGTTGTGCACAGTCAACGTCCAACGCATCGGTTGCTTGATACACAGGGATCTTGAGGATACAGCAAACTGTACAGAAATTCTCCTCTACCTTGAACCAGACTTCTTTAGTTGGGATTCACAACAAGTGAAATAAACTGCACAAAATCACTCGTGAGTTACGGTTAATTTTTCCCTCTTGCATGCTAATGAAAACACAACGCATAATTATGTTGAGTATTTTACTATGACAGCCAATCAGGGTTGATTCTAACAATGCCTACTGTCAAAGCAACCAATGAGAGTGCGGTCCCCAGATTCTGGAGAAACAGCAGGATACTGGAACACGATTAACGACGCCGTTTCGCAGACGTCACTTTTCCACTTCAGGAAATAGGAGACAGCTGCACGCAGGCTATCTGCGCAACGGCTCCCAAAAGCTTGTTCCGTTTACAAGAATCTATGTATTCATTCCTGATTGGCTAGTATCATATTGCTTTCTATCGAGCTTTTCGATTGGTCCAATTTTAATTCATTCACGTGCAGTAGACGTGCAGTCAACCGTGCAGTTACGTAACGAGTTATTCCTTGTTTTTCCCGTTAAAACAAAACGATCAACTTCTGCTAGAACGAGAAAACACACTAAAGACCTTTCTTGGAGGCCACAATGTATTCGTGAATTTGACAACAGGATACGGCAAATCTTTTACTTTCCACCCAGGTTTCCAGTGTCTTTGCACCGGAAGCGCTCGTTGTTCCAGTGTTGTCGCTTATGTTTTATGATAATGGCGTCCCAGCAGACATTTAAGTTCTTCTTCTAACTTTTCTATCTGCTCAAGGAGCCTTCTTCGTTTTTTTTTTTTCAGTTCTGCAACACAGTTTTTGCAGATGTACTTGCTTATCGATCGGATCGATAACTCCAGACTATTCAATTCGCCAAGCATGTCGTATTGTTTCCACCCTTTCTCGAGCAATACTCTTTCGTGACTCTTATCTATTAAACGACAGCATAATTTACAATATATGGACAAATTAGACACAGGCTTTTTGACCTTTACGACTTTTTTTAAATTGCCGCGTGACAATTACGCGATATAATACGAAACTAGCCAATCAAACATGAATGCACATCCTTGCAAACCTGCTGGGGGTCGGAACAAACTTTTGGGAGCCGTTGCGCAGACGGAGTATACCGAGGATTATGTGACACGTCCGGCTGCAACGCAGGCTAGAGTATGCCTTACAACGACAACGAATCAAGTGAAGTCGGAAGTCGAAATTCGAAAGTCTGAAGTCGGAAGTCGAAAGTCGGAAGTCGTAAGACCCTCCTCGGCTTTGGGTTTTAATGTCTGAACACGTACGTTGTTGTCATAACGGGCAAAAAACTTGTTAAAATTCGAGGTCATACTGGGGTTAAACTTGAAAAGACGACTCTCTCTTGAATCAGGTTTTGCGTTCGGCTGAAATATTAGGTGAAAAAGAACTTCTGAATGGCTTCCTTAAAATCGCGAGGATCTTCTCATGGCCGTTTTATCGTCGTAAATCCTCTCTTCCAAAATCGGTGTCAAGATGACGACCAAAAGAACAAAGGAGCGCTTGTCCCATCTCAAGTTTACGATAACTTCGGGCCAAAACGGGATTAGAACAACTGGAGCCACGGTTTATCTGATGATGAGCAGGCAAACAGTAGTACTGTGAACTTAAAGTCTCCAGAAGTACTTAGTACAAGCCGAGTGATCAGCACTCGTGTTAACCGTTATGGTGTTGTTTGGGAAAATCGGGGATAACTGTGGCTGTTCAGACACGCAAGGTATCAATCAAGTGTAGACTAATTGTATTTGTTGTATGTTTTTTTTTTCGATTTTGTAGCTTATGCAATCCTACTCCGTATTTCAACATCATATGTGTACAATTCTAGCTCTGCAATTATATTGTTTTTGAGTCAAACTAAGATTATTGTGTCAGTAAATTTACCATTTGTAAAGTATGATAGAAGTGTGGTACTACTTAAATGTCCACTCAACGAATCGATATCGCCCAAAAAAGGATTGGGTTTTAACAAAGATCAATTGAGAGATGCGCTCCACTTATGAAGAAATATTAAATATTATGCTGGCTTTTTCTACCTGGTTAGATCAGCCTAATTTTCAAATATGTCGATAACCCTTTTAAGCCTGGTGGTTTCTTGGAGGTTTCTTGGAGGACTTCTTGCCTTACTAATTCCGCTCCAGTTATTTAACAAATAAAGAAGCCTAAGCCATGTATTATACTGTCATAAAACACGACGGGCATTTGAGATCACGAGGGCATGCCATGCCTTCGATGCTTACACATACTGATAGGAACAAACAAAAAATCCAAATCTTGCAACCTATCATTCTAACTTTGAGTCAAAGGAGGAAAACGTTAATAATTACCTTTCCAACAAATTTCTTTTGTCATCTTGGAATAAGGATACAATATACTATTAAATTGTCCAAAACAATGACTTCATAGGAACTTTTATAGTAATTAGAAATGTATAAATATGAAAAATAAAAATAAAAATTTATAAATCTAACAGTTAAAGTAATTTATATTGCTCATATTATGAGATCTAAAATAAATTGTCCAAAAACGAGTGCAAATCTTATTCCTAAGCTCACTTAATTTAAAATGTTTATATAAAGCATTCTTAGAAGTATTTACAGATCGAGAAATGCGTAGCTTAAGATTCCAACATCTTGAAGTTGTTACAGAAAACGTGCGGCCTCCCTCTTTCTCTCTTATGTATCTCCTACTGCCTCGTCCCCAGGCGTCGCTTGACCGACCGACGCCTGGGGACGAGGGAGTATCTCCTAGGTAAAATGGTAAAATTAGCACCTCGTGTATTTCTGCTATGTTGGGTGTTATTTAGTTCTAACAGGCAACTACCCATAATCCTCTTGCAAGCCATTAAGCATCGTTTGATGATAGACTCGGTGTTACATGACACCCACGCTAAAATATTAAAATCATTCACAGTGCTATGGCGTTGTTGGGCGTCAAGTAATACATCAAAAACTAGAGTGTTTCATTGGGATATCCAAACACCGAAAAGAGAGTTGAATATACGACGCGCACAAGGGTATTTTTAACGAAATTCGAGGTGTTTGGATAGCCGATGAAACACTGTCTCGAGAGTTTGAAATATCTTCTCAATCGAATCAAAACCTAAGGAGTAAACGGAGAAATAAAATCGTCAAAATCTATGCTAATAAAGATCGGGTATCCAGACCTCCTTGACGGTTATGATTTTCGTGGTTTTAACTCGATGAATTATTAATGAGTTTGAGAAGGATGGTCGAGCACAGCGTTTCTGCGACTTAAATATCATATTTATATTGTTATAGCTGCTGCAGTTTGTCCATGTTACGCGGCAATATGACATCAGTGTCTTAATTAAAGAAGTGTAATAAAGTATGCGCTCTGATCTTGGTAAGTGAACATTAATTCTGTTAAATATCCCTATACGCTTTGAAATCTTCTTAAATGAAAGTCGATATGAACATTCGAAACTGAGTTGTTCATCAAGTCCAAGGCCTAGCAGGCCTAGCAACTTGACGTTCTCGACCTGATTGCCTCCGTCCTTTGTGATTGGCCCAAGTACTCTGGTTTTGGTTTTAAGACACTCAATAGAAACTCGATTTACCGTTGTTATGGTTAGCCATAGTTATTTCTCATTAAACGTTAGTGGTTCACCATCAGCTAGTATCTCTATACTAGCTATCAGCAGACTTATTTGAAATGTAAAGAAGTCGTATCCTTCAAAGGTTGAACTCTAAACGCTTTCCTTTTACTAGCCACTTATGTTGTTCTGGATCATAAATCGTTGTTTAAAAACTTAATTGCAACCCTTCACTAATTAGATATTGATGAAAAGAGGTGTTATTGCCCCTTTGTTGTTTGTCCGCAACTAAACAAGAACGGACAGGTTAACACGCCAAGAGCTCCTTTTAAATTATATAAACACGGCCGCTAATTTACTTGCAACTACATTTATAAAAACGTGCGTTTTATTCACTTCAGTAGTGGTCTGACGTGGTATATTGAAAGATTGCCCTTGAAAACGTTTTCTTTCTTTTTGTCCCTGAATCCAAAATAGCATAATTACCATCAAAGTTGCCACTTCCGATTATCGCGACGAAGTTACTAAAGGCAATATATCCCGGTTAAACAGCGCTGACTCTTTCACTCACTGGAAACGATTTTAAATTAAACGACTTTTGCAGGCTAGGCCGAACACACGTCCTCAAAAATATTATTACCGCTAATTTCTGCTAGCGTCATTGTAGTATATAGTTTGTAAGTACCTCTAGGAGTATTTATATCCTCTTGAAAGTACAATGCCTAACTCATTGAATGCCTCAAGGGTTATTCTCGTTTGTTTTATATATTTAAAAACTAATTAAGATGGCTGAACACGTACGTTATTGTCATAACGGACAACAAACTTGTTAAAATTCGAGGTCATTTCGGCGGGTCAAAACGCGGGGTTAAGCTCGAAAAGAACTGAGAAACTCTTTTGAATCAGTTTTTTTTTCGTTCGAATGAAATATTAGGAGAAAAAGAACTTCTGAATGGCCTCCTCAAAATCGCGTGGGCCTTCTCATGGCCGTATTCTCGTCGTAAATCCTGTCTTCCAAAATTGGTGTCAAGATGACGGCAAAAAGAACAAAGGAGCGCTTGTTCCATCTCAAGCTTACGATAACTTCGGGGCAAAACGGGATTTGGACAACTGGAGCCACGGTTTATCTGATGAGCAGGCAAACAGTAGTACTGTGAACTTAAAGTCTCCAGAAGTACTTAGTACAAGCCGAGTGATAGTGTTTCTGCTGATCGTCGTGTGCCTCGTGTCCATATCAGCTCTCGTGTTAACCGTTATGGTGTTGTTTGGGAAAATCGGGGATCACTGTGGCTGCTCAGGCACGCAAGGTATTAATCAGATTTCGACTAACATTATTTGTTGTACGCTTTTTTTCGTTTTTGTAGCTTAGGAAATCCTACTCTGTATCTCAACATTTTAATTGTACAATTGTAGCTCTGTAATTATATCGTTGTGAGTCAAATTAAGATTGTTTTCGTTGATGTTCAAGAAGCATGTGCATGTAGGCATTCTTATATCGGTGTCAGTAAATAACCATTTGTAAGGTATGGTAGAAGTGTGATTCTACGTAAGTGTCTATTTAACGAATCGATATTTTTTATTGTTGTTGTAACAGGTGAGCTGTAAGTTAAAATTAGTATCGCCAAGCACAGTTGAAAAATGTTTGAGTTTTAATAATGATCAACTGAGAGATACGTTCTACTTGAGAAATATTAAAAACTATACTGACTTTTTCTACCTGGATATATCAAAACTGGGACCTTCCAGTTATCAACATCGATAACACGACTGTGAGCACGTTTACTTTTCTCTCTCTTTTTTTTTTTTTTTTCTTATTTCTCCTG
>OX393565.1:19654990-19719990 GCA_947652115.1 Blastomussa wellsi
AAGTAAATTGTTATTTTTCCACTTTTATGGTGGCCGAACAAAGTTTTTGAAAGCTGTGTTGCATTTGCCTTTTATTATAAAACCATTGAACTCTAGTTCCCCAAAATTGACAGGACAGAAGTTAAAAGGATAGACTTTCGAATTTTGATATATAATTTGCTTTTATCAACTGGGTTGATAATGCCAATTGGCCACCGTAAAGAGATTCAAGAGCTGACGTTTCGAGCGTTAGCCCTTCGTCATTCGCTCCGACGAAGGGCTAACGCTCGAAACGTCAGCAATTGAATCTCTTTACGGTGACCAATTCACATTATCAACCCAGTTGATAAAACCAAATTATATTGTTATACTTCCCACCGACGCAGCACCACAGTTTCTTTAGAAACTTACCCCCTCTTTTCGAATTTTGATAGTTACGCTGACATGTGCGCTGTTCCCATGGTAACGTGACTGGATATAAACATCAATTTAAAATCGGGTTTTGTATATTTGCGGAAAATTCAGTCGTTAGATTTTCTCTATCATTTGCCTGAAGCAAACCTGTCACAATAGCGACATACGGACACTATTCTAATGTAATTTTAACAGACCGATTTTTAGCTATCCGTCCTTGAAAGGTAACTCCATTATTTACAATTTCCTCTGTCAAATTTCTAAACTTTTGCAACGACTTTCGTTTTAGCCTCCTGAAGTATTTTCCTGCCAAATTTGGTGAAATTCTAACGAGCGGTTTTCGAGAAATAAGCGCATTTCGGAAAGACTGGACCTAAGAGTTCAATCTCAATTTTTTGACTAACTACGCATGCGCTGCATTTAACTGGGTTCTGACGGTACTCACGGTAACACTGAGAAACCTGTGAAATTTGACTTTTTCTGACATACCATTCTAACAAGACTTAAGTTTACAATATCCTATCATTTTAAGAAAAAAAAATGCTTCATATAAAACCGCCTTGGAACAAAAACTCATCACTCTTTCGGCTCCATATTTGTTGTCGAGTTAACCTTGTGCGCGCGCTGCCTCGCATCAGCACCAACGACTGCAGAGCGCGCGCGAAAACTGTGTTCGGCCACCTTAAACGTTATATGTTCTTCGGATGCTGTCTTGTGGTATTAATAACCGGACATACCAGTTTTGTCACATCTAGTTTGTTCTTGTATTAGGTTAACCCTTTAATCATGCCGCTTTTTGGATTCTTCTTCAGATTGACCAGCTTAGCTTATCTGTATATTCAGCTAATTTATTGGCTAACCAAACAGAGAGTGACTTCAACTCTTTTAAGAACAGCACTGAGAAATCGTTCATATCGGTAAGTGCGAGAGAATAACAAATCAGTGACCAGGTTTATAAGAAAGAAAGGATAACCGCATGTTCTCTAGCATTGATTTCTATCCATTCATTCTATCCATCCCATCAGCGGTTTTTCGTTATTTGTTTCTTTCCATGTCTTCACCTTTTTTAAAGTGCATATGACACGAAATTTTTTCTCTTGATCCTTGTAGTTGGATATCTATAGAAAACGACTCGAAGCCTTAAAAGTGCTGGAAAAATCTAAAAATCATTTTTTTTTTTGCTTCCAAAATGCGCGCAAATTTGCCTTCAAATTTGTCCCGGTTATCACGCGGCCAAAATCGCGCGTGATATCGGAATGTGACGTCACATTGTGTACCTTAATGCAACTTTCAGAAGAGTCCGACTCAAAGGAATCATTAGAATCACTGGACATCTTTGCCTTTCCATGCACTATCTGTCCACTACGAAGTACTGCAGAATCCTCTTAGCGACAACCGACCTTCGCGGCAAAGGTACACAATGTGACGTCACGAATAACTTCGCCTTCGATAAACTAGGTCCCAGTCTCTGGGACAACTTTGAAGGGAAATTGCGCTTATTTTGAAAGCAAAAACAGTGCGTTTTAGATTTTTCCAGCACTTTTAAAGCTTCGAAACGATTTCTTTAGATATCCAGCTACAAGAATCAAGAGAAAAACAATTTCGTATAATTTGCACTTTAAGGCAGGCTCAAAGAGAGAATTAAAGGAAGTCGAATCTAAAACTAGAACAATGACAATTCTCCTAATGGAAAATATTTAATAATTGCCCTTAGTAATGTGAGGACTTTTTGTTTCTTAAATCGATTGTTCCCTCGATTTACTGTTTACAAGAATACTAAAAAGGTTTATGTTTATTTTTGTATTCCCACGTTTTAAATTTTGTGCAGAAAGCTCTTGATCATAAGGCATTTTTCCTATGTATCCCACAACAGGTTTTAAGTGGTCTTGCAATCTTAGAGGAAAGTGCAAACGTGACAAAAGATGAACTATCTTTGACTATCTCTAACACAAACGAGAAGGTACAGTTATAAAACAGAAGCAAATATAGGTTTTTTTACCCAAGAATTGCCTAGAACTCTCGATCTACCTCAGTACTAGTAAAATGGAATTGAAACCATTACAACCTCATGATTACATCAGGGAACAGATGGTAGTAGCCATGGTCAAGAAAATATTGATATCCTCGTGCTAAGGTAAAAAGTGCATGTTGTGCTGTGCATGTTGTAGATCAGATTGGTTCTTAGGTTAAACCTACCACTTAAAGGAGCACTGTCACAGTATTTTGGTGACATTTAAAACGCTGAAATATGTTCAATGCAAACCCAAAATGATGGTGTAGTTTTGTTACCTAGGAATATGTGACCACACTGAAACCGTTCATTGCCGCCCATCACTTAGGACCGCAAGGATAGAAATTAAATGAAATTTGAAAAAAAATAGAGAATTTTTCAAATTCTAGAGCCATTCCTTGAAAATATCGCCAGAAATTCAGTATGGTTTGAACTCTGAGCAACAATTTGTTTTGTTTGCTATCACAAATTTTCCTGGCCTAACAGATGGTCTATACAATAAAAAAGAATAGGAAAAATCCCTGCCCAGAAAAATTGCATCACTCAATGTTATTTCCTTCAATGAATAATAATAATAATAATAATAATTTCAATAATAATAATTAATTATTTATCGTAGCTGTTTATCGATATGAAAATTACTTATGTCCTCCCAAACAATTACTATAATTTATTATTGTAATGTATTATAATAATTATCATATTGTAATGTAATTATTGAAAATGAAGCTTCAATAAATTTATTATTATAAAAAAAACATTTTGGACATAAGTAAAGGTTTCAGGTTACGATTTCAGCAATTAACAAGGCTGAAAACACCAGAACCCCTGTGACCGTGCCCCAAAGCCGGGACACATTGCAAAATAAAAAGAGAAAAAAAATTGTGAAAACAACGGTTGCTAAGAAGAGCGGATTGATATGGTATAATCTGTTAAAAGATATGGTGAAAAATGGGCGGTTTATTATAATACACCAATTACCATTTTCTATATTTTCTGAAACAGGTTAAAAACGTAACGGAGAAACTCGATCAAGAATCCATCACTCTGAAGGCAGTCTTAGAGAAAATGAACAGAACACTTTCCTTGAAGGTATTGTCAATTTGGCGTGACCAATACTTCCTTATCGCCGACAAATCATTTAAACGATGCATGAAATGATAATACTTTAAAGGATAAAGCTGCTTGTTAATAGCACTCTGAAGACGATTTCTTTCATCTATCTCCTTTTAACCGAGGTGCCTTAAAAATGTGATTTGGGGGGGGGGGGAGGGCAACAGACATGGCCTCTTAACAGTATTACGTGCAGTAAGCTTGGACGTGAGCAAACAAAGGGCGCCACTGGCTACCGCTATGAGTTCATTTATGAGCCTACTTGAAACTTCCCCCCTCCCCCCAGCCCACGGTGAGTGATGATGATATATAGGGCATAAAGATAGACAGCAATACTACGTCCGTTACTCTTCTCGAATAGTGACACAGAATTACATATGAAAAAGGTCTGTGACACGGGTCCTATGACCTCAATTTAATCGTTAGTTTATATATCCATTTTTTGAAGTGACGTTCCTAACACCTGGCACCTCTACCGAAATAATAATAGTATGATATAGTCCTGGATCAATTTTTTTAATAAAGGCATAAGCAATCATTCACAATCACCCTAACCCAAATATTGCTATTTCATTCACGAAAAGACTATGCAAGATCCTCTCTTTTGATCAGTTTTCCAATAATTTCTTACATTATAAATATTTATATAACTCCAACTTTTTTTGTTCAGGTAGAGAACGCGAGTAAGCTCCAGGGCCCTATCGGCCCTCCCGGAATCAACGGCTCTGAAGGACCGACCGGCCCAGCTGGACCTCGAGGATTGAATGGAACACAGGGACCCCAGGGTGTCATGGGACCCCAGGGATTTAACGGCTCACAAGGGGCCCAAGGGTTAGTCGGACCACAGGGACCCAAGGGAGCAGGAGACTTTTCTCAGTGTGAACACAAGAGTAGTAAATTAACGGGAAGCCAACATCCAGTTACAAGCAACAGTCCTGCAGCACCAGTTAAGGTCACCCTTGGTGAACCGAGTGTAAGTATACCGACCCCATTACTACTAGCCAAGAATGGTGTCACACTATAATAATAATCTAATTGACCACTCCCCATTTGAGCTTTTCAGGGCCAATGCAAACAAACAAATATTGAAAATAAACATAGCAGGGTTAAGAATCACTGGCAGGAGGCAGACTAGTTGGCTATTTACCAGCGCAGCCGAGGATTTGAACTCGGTGCTCGCGAGAACAACTCCAGCTAGTGGTCAGAACAGGACTTGAATCCACGACATAAGGATTTCAAGTTCAACGCTCTAACCACTCGGCCACGCTGCCTCGACTATGGTTTCATACTCAGGTCAACAAATGCAAGCACCTTGAAGAGTGCAGAAGGCAGTGCCACACAGAAGAACTGCTCAGGAGCTATCATGTAACTGATCACAAAGAAGGGTTCCGTTCAGCGAAAAGAAAAAGCATTAGGGCATGCAAGTAGCTTTCACTTATGGTGCACATACACTAAACTTGTATGTGCTTATTCAGCATGCTTCACCCTTGTTTATTATGATCAATTTCTCGCTCTGTTGAGAACTTCTCTTTTCGCTGGCTCAAATCATGTTACTTGTGCTAATCCGTTTTAAATGATTTTAAATTCTGACACCCTATCGTGTCGCATTCGCAATTTCCTGAAACCTTTTTTTTCCAGTTTATTTATATTTGTATATGGTTAATTATCTCCTTACACATCTCGACTTTTTGACAACTTCTTCGCGGTTTGTGCTAAAAATGTTCATTTAAGTGTAAGGACGGTTAGAGGCAGAGATGTCAAGGTCCTCATTCGCGGTCAGCTCTACCTCCCTTGTTTCTTGCATTTTGTTAACCAGTTGAAAGAGAACCATCACAGTCATCAAAAAGCTATAAAAAATATGTCTAAAAGATTTCAAACAATTGTCACAAACTTTGTCTAGTGGCAACTTAAAAACTTCATGGTACACAAAACTGAATTTTAAAGAAAAGAAACAAATTAACCTTTTTGTTCATCTGTCGGCCGGCTAAATTTATTTATCATACTTTGGACACAAGTTGTAATTAATTGTTTATATCCATTTCTTTTACAAATACAGGGTAAAAAGATAGTTGGTGTTACATGCTCTTCAAACGTCGCCCAAAAGTACCTTCTAACAACGGCCATAAACCCAGCCAACAGTCAATTATTTTACTACTGCAGCTGTTATGGACATTATGGCACCCGCTCGACAAGCGTAGAATGCACCATGCATTACTGGGAATGTCCGCTGACTAGCTAAAACTCTGCTGACATTGGTTAGATAATAATTGGATCCACGAGCCTGTAGTGAAGACGCTAAAGTTAGTCATTGGTAATCTAAAACTAAATCTCAGGTTCTCGCGATAGCATTCGCCGAAATCGCGTCTAAAAGAAGAAGAATAAAATTGCTGCAGAATAATAACTCGTGAAGGTTAATGAACATTACAGGCTAATTTTCACACAAAAAAGTTCCAATTATCACGTTTTAATGTTCAGGAAATAATTCTTTGATTTTTAGTATTTTAGCAAATATTTCATCGTGAAAGAAAGATATTACATTAATCGAAGGAAAATTATTAAAGGCAGACTGCTTTTAGATGGGTCATCGCCTAGCTAACGAACCGAATGATCATGGTTATAATGGCATGTACTAAAGCGAGGAACACCGGAACACCCCGGAACACGGAACAACCCAGAACACCACAAATACGGTCAAATGTCAATAAATTTCTAAAAATATATGTTAGATATAAAAAAAAGTAAAATTCTTGTGTTCCGGTGTTCTGGTGTTCCGGTGTTCTGGTATTCTTGGTTTTAGCGCATGCCGATTACAATGGTCTATCCTCTTTTAAAAAGTAATCGACCGTATTTTCATATGGTCTGTGCTATTATCGGCACCAATATATATGCACCCAGCCCAAGAAGGAAAACAAGACACCATCAGGTCAGGCCAGGTCACAGGGCAAAAAAACAACAACAAGAGCAACAAATCAAAGAAGCAACAAATCAAAGAACAAGACCCAGGAAGGTCCTAATGCTCTCTCTCTCTCTCTCTCTGTGCTTGAGAGGTATTAATCCTCTTCCTCCATCCTCTCCAGGACTGGGGTCCGGTCATCAACTTGGTTTAACGTTGTTATCATGTTACCTCACAACAAGGCTGTGCTGGGGCCACTCCACCACGATAACTGACCATGTAAGTCTGTGGGGCAAAGGGCGACCTGTACAGAGCTCATCAAATCCTCCCAATATCTATTTACTTCAACGAAAAGAACTCAATAAGCAGACATGGCCCATGTATCCAAACCAACAAAGCGAAAAGTTTCAGTAATTACAGGAGCTTGTACGAGGCATTTTTTAGCGGGAACTGCATTTTCCGTATGAAAATAATTAACGAAAAAATCTTAGATACAAATTAATATAAACGTAAGGTAAGGTCCGCTTAATAAGAAATCCAGTTTTTGTGAAGTAATGGCTGATAACTGGAAACCTTTTAAGATCGGCAGTTGTCGACACACTTACCTGTTCCTCGACGATAACAGCTGAGAACCTCGTCAGTTTTGTCTTTTTCAAACCAGTTAACTTAACATACTTATTATACTTATTATACTTATTGGCGATCACAAACAAAATTTGTTATGAAATATATTTACAAGGCTATTTTTTAAAAGGTAAAAAGACCGAACGTTTTCCATCTTTTGAAGATGGCTTAATGCCGAAAATGTTCTCTTTTTTTTTTACTTTTTTTTTTTTAAAAAGTTTAGCCTTTTTAAACTCTGAGCGAATATTATGGACAAAATTTATGTTTTCAGCAATTTTGTCTCTTATTTTATTTTTCGTTTATGACTTTCTTTGACTTTTTTATTGTTTTTTTTTTTCTATTTTCAGTTTTATTGTCAAAAAAAGTGTGTGTGTGTGTGTGTGTGTGTGTTTGTAGGGGAGGGCGGTGCTTTAATCCCACCCCCTGCCCCCCTGCTCCCTGCAACCTCGCGGTCCCTGTGTTCTGTGCACGTACGCGGGCGCAAGTGGCTTCCCTAAGTGTCTGTTTATATGCACGAGAGTTTTCCATAGTTCTAGAGTTACCCGCTTTTATACTGAGCTACCCCAGCTCGCCTTGAAAAGTGAAATTCCAAAATAGATCTCTAAAACTAAGTCATCAATAATTCATTAAGTGAAGCAAAAGCAAGCCGAACCGTGACGACCGTGGTTTGGAAATCTGATCTTTTAAATTACCATAGGTTTTACGAGTTTATGCGTCCATTTTCTCCGAAGAGAGACACTCCAAAAAGTTATGTGATTAGGACAAACATATGAATTTCGGAGGGCATAATTATAGTTTATTTATGGCCCGAGTAGCATCATTTCCCGGTGGGGTACTCCTTGTAATTTTTGGTGGGGGTGTGCCACCCGGATCGCCAAATCCAGACCCTATTTCAGAGCAATGCATGCCATTTTCCACACCCATTTTCAGACCTGGCCTCAAGAACCCATACCCATTTTCAGACTTGCCCTTAAAAATATACACCTGTTTTACACCCGCTAGGTAAAATTTAGCTGGAATGATGCATTTTATCTATTTCTCTTTCTCTCTCATCAGTTACTCGTCCCAGTTACTGAGAAGAAAAATATGTTTATATGCTTTCGTAAATGTTCCCCCCAAAACCATACCCCATTTCAGACCATAAAAGCTGAAGTCTATACCAGTTTTCAGAAAAAAACGGCTCAAAAACCATGCCCTTTTGGGTGGAATATAAATATTTATTATATATATAGCGACAATTTTAGGTAATAAATCTTGCAGATAGAATTCTATATCTGCTATATTTTCACATGTGAGAAAAGCGATACGTCCAATCAGCTTCGCGTAGAACTTCAATCAGCATCAAGAGTAGAACGACCTAACCAATCAGAGCGCGGGAATTCAAATGGTTTCCAACGAGGTTGTGAAAACAACACGCTGCAAGTTTGCAAGCTCTCAAAGACAGTTTATGTTTTGGCTACAAATTTTGTACTTTTGAGAACTTTATGGAAAGGAAAGCCATCAGAAACACGCCAAGCAAAACCTTGAGAACACAGTTATGATATGGAAATGCTAAAATCATTCTCCAGGCGGAGCGAAGATAAACTAAATGTCGATAAGGGAAAGCCAAGAAATGAAAGACTTTCATTGTAGCTTTGGTACAACGCAGCCGTGGACGTTCTAAGAAAATTCAAGCACTCTTGGGAACACCAGGGTAAAGTAAATATTTCACTTTTGAATATGGATTTACGTCGTAATTTTTGATTGATGAAGCGACTCCTTGTGTTATCACAACTTTTGTTCAAAAATTCACCAGTTGATTTGCGCGCAGTAGTTGATTCAATTATGGCGACGTTTCTCGATGCGATAGCAAAAGCTTTTCTTTTAAAAAAGGAAAAACACAGTGTGTTTTATACCGCTATTTAAATAAAGTTCTTGTTTACAATAGCTTTTCTATTTAAAAGAGATCTCTCTTGGAAAGCCATCAGAATGCATTTGTAGCTTTGTTTTCCTCGCGCTGCGTTTAACTCTTTAATTATAGACTAGAAAAATCGCTTTAAGTTTACAATGGTTGAGTACTCGTTATATATAATAAACAAACTACAGCACAGAAAGTGCTTTGTACGGATTATTATTCACTCGTCGCAAAACTTTGGAAAACTCACTCGTTCGCCGCGCTCACTCGTTCGTTTTCCAAAGTTTTGCAACTCGTGAATAAAAATCCGTACGTCGCACTTTCTATGAAATAATCTATATATATATATATATATGTATATATATATATATACACCTAATATAGGGGAGTACCCCCCGGGCATCATTTTTGCCCGAGGGGAGCGAGGGTGCAAATAATGCTACGAGACAAAAATCATGTGATTATCATTATTATCAATACACAAGGCCAAATAAAATCCAATAACTAACTAATTTAATCTGCACAAATCCATACTACAAATTTTGCATCTGAATGCAATTTATCCATTGGCTTTCGTTTCATCCAAGAAAGATGTAAGCTGTGCGAGTTTTAAGCATTTATGTGTTCTGGTCACATGACTTTCCAAATATGGTCAAAACTGCCAAAAGTGAAAGCAGCCTCCAATAGAACAAGCATGGCAAGAAACTAATCCCAGGATTAAAAGGGAACCCAAGAAATGATGGTTAGAAGTCATATATATGGGTTCTCCCACCTCAACAAATAGATTATGAGCTCGAGATTTCTATCGCGTGATAGTTGACGAGGGCGCAGCCAGAGTCAACTATCACGCATAGAAAGCGAGAGCGAATAATCTAATTCTTTTAGTATAAATCTACTAGTCGTGGCGACGTTTGTCTTTTCTGGAATAGCCTCGACCCGTACACTGTCTAAATCTCCTTCACGGACATTTCGAAAACGTGAAGAAGCGGCCGCCATTTTGTTGACAACCGCACTGCTACGCTACTCACTATCTATCACAAAATAGATAGTGGGTAGCATAGCCAAGCATTGGTGATAGAATGCTAGTAGATTAATACTAATAAACACACAAATACTGCTTACAGGCATTACACAATTGATCTTCACTTACAACACACGATATCGATGATAATTAAATTACGTGCCATGGTATTACTTTCAATACATTACAATGTGTTGATTACTGTTGCGTGTTATATAAAGGTTCATACTGTTAGTTACAATTTCTCTGAAAATTATCACCAATGAGTTAAAAACTCATCAATAATTATAATATTGAATGAACTTACATTTTCCAGTTGAATTTCAGTGTAAAATTCCCGCAGTACTTCAGCCGGGCTAATTTTGCGCGACCGAATTAAGTGAATGATGTCTCGCAAAATTGCCCTCTTTGTTTATTCGTCTTCTGCTTTCGCTTCTATCCTATGTTCATCTTTAAATCCAACAGTTTTGCCTGAATTTTTCCCATTTATAACAAATAGACTAATTTTTCTCTCTGAAAATCGTTCGTCTTGTGTGAAACCTGAACTTCAAAGGTTGTTGTTCGTTCGTACCCAATCAGCTGCAGGGCCGATAATGAAAGAGCGGCCCGCCTGGAGTCATTTGCGCGCGGCCCGCAGAGCGTCTGCTTTCACGAGGCCGGATTTCAATTTTGCTGCGTATATCGATAATAATGATCTAATTAATCACATGACTTTTGTCGGGCATATTGCTTATTTGTGTCCCTCGTAGCATCAATTGCACCCTCGCTCCACTCGGACGCAAATAATGCTACTCGGGCCACAAATAACTCTATGCCCTCCAAAAAGTCCATTGATTATCCTATTACTGTGCATCACATCAGTTTCACTTAAAATAACATCATGATGCAATAAAATATCAATATCATACAAGATAGTTGGTCTTACCTGGTGTGAAAAAGAAGTGTTCAGTTTTCCAATTTCTATGTCTAAGTTACTAAAGGAGGATTGAACAATTTCATCCGTGGAATTTAAACTCCCTCTCAGTGACAGAAGATCATCTTGGAGCTATAAATCTTACGACATGAATCCTGATGTCATTCGTCTTTTTATTTCCGTGGGAACCAAATGCGGTCAGGGTAAAGTACAAGTAAAAACACGTTCCTGTTTGTGGTTTAATTAGATTTATTATTCAACGTGACGTAAAAGGAAGTCAAAGGATCTGAAGAGGTAGTGCTGGTCAGTGTTAATTATCCAGAAGCGCACAATCCAAAACCGTTGTTATGCGGTGATGGCAAAGTCCAGGCCTTTAAGCATTTGTCTTATAATTTGTTGGTTATATCAAGGTAAGCGATGTAAAATTATATTTTGTTGCTAGATGAAAGCTGCTGCTAATAACAAAGGGGCAACTGATCTAAAGCTTACTAAATTGTATAGACCTAACCTTAGTCGAGCACGCAGTTGCACGCATGTTGATCATACAGCGCATATGAATAAATAATTATAAATGCATCTTGTTCATAAACACTGAGATACGCCTTGAATTCCGGCCCCTGTTCTTCTTAATATGCATCAAAATGATTGCTTCACTATCAAGCATAATCGGTCTACTTTAGCAACTTTCGTGTACGTACCTGGTTTCCCAGCAGTCGGAAATTTTCACAGATTTTCCATTGAAAGATATTTGAAACTTCTTGAAAGTATTATATGTTTCTTTAGAAATGTAGAGCGATTCCAAAAAATAAGTTCGTTTTGCAATTGACAAATATCCGAACTTGAGCGTACTACAGAATTGCTACGTACTCGACAAATATTCGCCGAATTCCTACAGAAAGCCTCGCTGAAATCTATTGAGAAAATTTGATGGTTGTTTGGAAATGCTAAGCGACTCTAAAAAAACATAGTGGTTTTGTAGTGGATGAATTCCCGAGCTCGTGCTTACCGTAAAATCGCCAGGTTCTCGACACTTCATAACATTTCTGCCGGGGTTGCGGGTCAAGGTCTCAAACGGACTATAAAATGTCCGGCAGTCAGAAATGTCCATCGAATTCCGGCCGAAAGCCTGTCTAAAATATTTTGAGAGTATTTGTTGCTTGTTTTGAAATGCTAAGCGATTCTAAATATTGTTTCGGTCGGAATTCGATGAATAGACTGCCGGACATTTAGTCCATTTGAGATCGTGACCGGCAGCCCAGAAATGTTGTGTCGAGAGCCTGAAGGCGACTTTACGGTACAGTGTGTGCACAAGCTCGGCAATTTTATCCACTTCAAAACCACAATGTTTTCCAGAGTCGCTTAGCATTTCCAAACAACCATAAAATATTTTCAATAGATTTCAGCGAGGCTTTCGGTAGGAATTCGACGAATATTTGTAGTGTCGAGTACGTAGCAATTCTGTAGCACGCCCAAGTTCAGATATTTCGTCAGCTAGAAAACGAACATATTTTTTTGGAATCGCTCTACATTTCTAAAGAAACATATAATACTTTCAAGAGGTTTCAGATAATCTTTCAATGGAAAATTTCTACTGTCGGGCATTTATAGTCTATTTCGTGCCCGTGCGCTGCCGGGCATCTAGCCACAGCGTTTTTTTAAAAAATCAGTCGACTGCAACACCTGCAGTTCAAGCAGAAACTCAACTGAACTCCGTTTACTTTTCGGTTGATGTCCGCTTAGAAATGATTGTAGTAGTTTCCAGTTCGCTCTCAGGTTATATCATAATTGTGGTCCAGTTTATTTACGTGATTTTCAGAGACAGCTAATATGTAATTAGTATCGGGTCGCCGTTGTAAACACCCATAAAGATCTGCCGCGCATATTTTATCGTACTTGTGAAACGAAACAACAAATTGAATGCGTTTTGTTATTCGATTCCATTGTGTTTTCATTTTAATCAGCAGAGATCTGTATCAAAAGTTAAGTCTGTTGATTTGTATTGGGGTTTACAGAGCATTCATGTGACCTGAATGGTACCTTTTCATTGTATTTATTCTTGATTTTTACAAAACATATTTATAATTCGTGCACTTATTCTCCAGCACAACCAAAAACGTTATGCTTGTCACATTGTGTTTATGACTTAAAGCAATAATTTGATGCAAACATGACTAACTCAAAACTGATGAAGAATTACGTGTTATATAGATCCACGATAACAGGGAAACTTTTTTTGTTCTGTGTCCGTCTGAAATAGCTGATATTGATTTCATCAATAATGTACTTTAAATGATTTACGCTTGGGGTTTACCTCGGTGTAAAAACATGTCTTTGTTCTGGATCTATTGTTTTTCTGTTCTATATCAATTTGTTTTGAGTTCTTTGTTGTCTTGTTTGTTCTTTGTTTTACGTCACTCGTGAGTTTCACAGGTTTCACAGGATGAGCCTACGCTTGGATTTTATTTCTGTCAAATCTGAAAGAGGTTTCACATTGAACGGATCATAGGCTCGGACAAATATTATAGTATAATAAGTGGAAATTTTTGGCAAGGTTAGTCTGTAGGGTTGCAACTGCTTTCCGAATTCCCAAGTCTTCATTTCATTGTAGGAAGCAAAGAAACATAAAGAAAAACTGTGTAATAAGTATCAGGAATTCGATCTTTCCCATGTTATAACTCCGCCGAGCTGATTAAGGACGACACGCAGCCTCTGTCTCTGCGCAAAATCTACCGTAAGAAAAAAGATGGTGGCTGTACATTTTACCACAATACCTTGCGAATCAAGCAAAGCCCACTGGTCATATAGAAAGGTATGGTTTTGCGGAAGTCGTTCCTGTTCTAACAACATTGCTTTTGTCGAGTTTGAACGACTTACGACTTTTCTCTGTTTTTATACGCTCTTTTAGGGTTTTCGCGCGCAAAGCATTATAGGAAAAATACCAGTCGCCATGTTTTTCCTTACGGTGGATTACGATGATACACGTATCCGGAAGGAAAACATTGAACATGGTCCGAAAAAAAAAAAAATTCAAATCAATTCTTTATTTTCGCTATACATATAAAAGACAAATTAAATATAACTCTCACAATAGAAATAACAATAATTTAAGGAGGCTCGAAAGGGTTTTCAGCCCGCGTGCACGCTTTTATAGCTCGCTTCAGCTTGGGATCCAAATTTAATTAAAGATGCTCGCGCTACAACTGAAATTCGCGAAACCGGGATTGAAAGTACTAGTTTTAAAGATAATTGGCAAAACCTGAAATTTTGAAGGTCTTTTGTCACTGTCGGAGTTTTGCCATGGTAACTGCCTTGACGTCACAGGGGTGGATTGAGGATATTTCTTAGGAGGGTTTGCACCACTAAGGAATAACGTAATCGATGGGTAACGGAAGCACAATACTAAGATTGAAATCTATTCATTCTTTTTTCAATGGTCTTATAAAGAACTGTTCTGTAATCCTAGAACGTTTTGCAAGCACTTTAGCATTGGAAAACTCTTTCAAGCCTCCTTAAATTATGGAGATGTATGAACGGTAGCGGCCAAAGTAGCAAAGGCTTTTAAGTTGGCCACCATCACGTTCAAAGTAGAATGGCAGCATATTAGGTTAGATGAATTTCAGTTATATTTCACTGATTACGGTGTCATTCAGTTTCAATGTAGCCCTGCTCCGTATTCAAATCAGAACTTCCAGATGAAAGAACTAAAATGATGTGAACGGTTAGAGATATATTTCTTTCTTGGGAAAATTGGAGACGCCAAACCATAGTCACTAACTATGGTCAAACTAACATAGCTACATGTATACGTACATCTAATCAGTAATTGTCAGTGTTTTGATTAACATGCATCTGGATTCAAATGATCGCTGGCATACTTATATTCAGTTTGGATATTACACACGACAAAATTATCTATTCGGTCTAATGACGAGCATTTCCCTCTTGTATTGATATTCCAGATAACATGAAGCGATTACCGGAAGGCCATCGTTATGTTATGTAAGACAGCACACCGGTACCGTAACCCGTTGATCTGAAATTTATTTGCTGACACGGCAGAAAAGTCGACGTCGTAAGAGTATTTTTACTTCCGTTTAACTTGTACGTGCATGCCCAAGAGATTAATTTATTTTCCACCAACTCAGTTGCCACTCAAACAAACTGCCCTTATGAAGTTATTGTCAATCCCCCTACGCGTCCATCCATAGCTCAATGGAATAAACCACGTACTCATTTTCAATTTTTTTTTAAAAAAAAGCGACAGTGCAAAGCGCTTTTTAGAAACCGGAAAATCGCACAGCACCATGCATTTATTATGCATGCAGATGTATTAAGTATGCATGCGCCTTAGTTAAACAATACAGTGTTCCCGTCGAGGAACTATTTAAACAATAATGTTTCTGTCGAGGAACTTTCGTCTGATAGTTGCCCCGCGGAAATTTTATGTTCTTAAAACAAATATTTGCCCGACAAGCGAAGCTCCGAGGGCAAATATTCTAGTTTTAAGAACATCAAATTTCCAAGGGGCAACTATCAGGCCGATAGTTCCGAGACAAACACTCTATTGTCTTTATTGTTTACCATTAAATTTTCTTCCGCACGCACATTCAAAAACTAGCATTTTGAGTTTTTTGCTGCAAGCCGAAATGTACGAATAAACGAAAATCAGGCAAAAAACCCTCGAAATACAGATCAAACAAATAGCGTTTGATTTTTTTTACCGAAAGCCTGCTTGTTAACAAAAAAAATTCACGGAAGGGCAATATCCATCCGGGTATTTTCCTGGGACGGGCACTGTGCACTGTTAGAATATAGCCCTGTATATGCTCGCCATGGAATCTTAGCGGGCTTTATTTTTAATAGAACATGGGCAAAAACTATAGAAGCCCGGTACCCCGGATGTAGTTTATGTTGCGTAGCGAATTACTATGTTATAGACCAAATAGAAGATGGGTTCCCAAATGCCCCTTATGACTCGGTCGTGGAACAAATGATGCACAGTTTTTCGTAACTTTTGAATGCTATAAATAGTCAGAATTTGATGAAAAGGAGAAACGAAATGTGCAATACGTTTCGAACTGGTGCAAAGGTTTTATTTAGCGAAAAAAAATATTTTGGGGTTAAGTGCACTTTTAACTATATTTTTATCGTAAACTCCATAATTTTTAGCCTATTTTTCACTTGATTGAAGATAAATTTCGTAGGGAACAAAGCGAGTATGTCCAAAAGCCTTTCTATTGTTGTGGCTATTGCCAAAGTTGTTCACATTTGTTTTAGCAGAAACCGTAACGTCACAGCGACATGAGAAAAAGATAAGTTACTCCTTATGTCGTCATGACAATGCTGTTGTGATGCTATTGTGTCTGTATGTTCTCACTGCTAATATAACGACATAATGATCCTCTTTTGTCGTTAAGTCACTATGTTGCTTGTGTGAACCTAAAGAATTAATGCCGAATACTTGACGGTTTGCGTACGTTAATTAAGGCCGACATAACGACAAGGTCACGCAAATGCAAAAGGACCTTACACTTATGTTTTATGTCACTAGTGTGAACAACACAACATAACGGCATAGCAGGAACATAATGGCATTAGGAAAATATTGATCTTTTCTTTATGTCGTTATGTCCATGTCGTTATGTCGGTATGTCGCTAGTGTGAACCAGGCTTTAGTCCACCTCTTAAGCCTGGTTCACACTTGCGACATAACGACGTAACCACATGTACATAACGACATGAGGAAAAGATCATTCTTTTCCTTATGTCGTTATGTTCATGTAGCTTTATGTCATAATGTTCCTCCTAGGTCGTGATGTTGTGTTGTTCACACTGGTGACATAAAACATAAGTGTAAGGCATTGCATTTGCGTGACCTCGTCGTTATGTCGGCCTTACGTCGCCAGTGTGAACCCGGCCTTAGGAATCATCGTCACAGAACACGGGCTTATAGTTATTGTTGGCTCAGATGCCTTTTTGGAGTTCTGAGCAATAACACTTGTGAAAGTCTACACTTAAAACAACGAGTTTTAAATCTGAATTTGTCTCTCGTTATATCTACCTGCTTGTGTCATGTTAACTTTTTACCACATATGTGAAGAATCAAGACCACTGATGTTTGGTAGTAGGAAAGTTGAGTAGTTGTATAAAATCTTGCCTTTTAACCGGAGTGACATTTTTTTATTGTGTTTGCTATATTTCCTTTATTTTTCAGGAGCGGTGATTTCACAAGGTTCTGATCCAAATGAAGGTAACTCTTTACTTAAAAGAATATAAAATAATTTATGCTTGAGGAGCATCTTCTTTCAGCGTAGAATCCAGCTGAATCCCAAAAATGGTTATCAGTCGGTGGGGGGCTTAACGTCCCTTGGGGGAAGAGGAAAAGTGGGTGTTACATCCCTCAGGGGAGAGACAAATTAACTAATTGAACCTTAAATTCAATTCGTGGACTGAATTAAGAAATAATGGAATTCGAACATTAGGCCAGATAGCGGATTCGCTTTGATAATAAAAATAACTTTTTTCAGCGGTCTCTCTTACTATACATAGGCTGATCACACATACTAATTAAGGGGCACCCAATGAGTCCTTTCCTCAGCAAATGTTGCTGGCTGGCAAAACGTTTCAGTATATGTTACCTAATGGGAGTTGTCACTGGAAAATACTATTGTTTGTTCTGGTTGATTTAACCTCGGAGTAAAGAAATTGCTCTACTAAAGAAATTGCTCGCCGAGGTGTTGAGTCTTGTTGAGAAGAGCGGATTTCAGTATCATTTCCGCGCGTTCGTTCTTTGTTCTAATTGCATATATTTTCATTTATTTAGGTAAAAAAAACCCAGTCTATTACAGTTTTTTTTCGCCGAGTGCCCCTGTTTATCCACTTCACTTCACACTGTGAAGAGTCATGCGGCTCGCATGGTTACTCCTCGTGCTGACAAAGACCCAGGACAAGCAAGAGCCACCGCTTATCGCTACTACTCTAACTGTAGTGGCGGATCTAGGGGAGGTTCCCGGGGCGCCCGCCCCTCGCCCCTATTGGCGAAAATTTTAAGGCCCGAAGGGCCCCCACCTTAAAAAGAAATCTGGATCCGTCACTTAATTGCCAACAAAACCTCGTGTTACTAGGATAGAAAGCTCAAATATGAAAATCTAAAATTGTTATTTTAAAGCGGCAAAAGAGAGGAAGGGAACCTTCCAACTCGATGTAACAACGACAGAAAGGAGGGGGTAGAGGGAGGGGGAAATTTTCCGCACTTGTAGAGAGTATTAAAGGAACACTGTCATAGTCATTTTTCAGCATCTCTTTTAGTAAAATGGCCACAAAATTATAATTAAGCTCTTTCATCATACAGGAAATGTTCCTAAAACATAAAGAGATGGATATCAAGCAAACTGTTTAAGGAAGAAAGTGACCGTACACAGTTTTCACCAAGTTTCCAAATCACAAGGACAGAACTTTAAAAAGTCGGACTGACTTTTCCAAGTTGAGACCTAAAACTCCTGTTGCTATCATAATGATGTCACTGCATATTTAGCTTCAGTGCACTGACACAGTAATTGTAACCAGACCTAACCAGTGCTTGTAGCTTTCCATTGGAATAAACACGTTTTTGAGCTGCTGAATTTTTGAAGTTTTACTTGTGGCAGTGTCTCTTTAAGCGAAAGAGGAATGTAGCCACACCCCTGCCTCGCCGGATGATCGATTCAAGCTGGGAGAGAGCATTTTAACCCTTCCATTAGTATACGGCGCAGAATTCGTATTGATCAATAATAAAAAGCAGGATCTCTGGCTTTTTATTGCAGGCGATGTCCGTTTAGTTGATGGAGGTGCTCCTAATCAGGGAAGGGTAGAGATTTACATCAATGGCTCTTGGTGGACAGTCTGCGACAGCTGGTTCGGCTATGACGAGGGTCAAGTAGTGTGTAGACAGCTTGGTCTTCCCGAGCTATCTCAAGTGTTTTATGGGCTTTCTTTTGGTCAAGGAAATGGGTCCATTTTAAGTGACGCATATAACTGTCGAGGAAACGAATCTTCACTCCTCAGTTGTTTCAACAGTGGTCGGCATAACTATTGTTACCACTCGGATGATGCGGGAATTGCCTGTGGTCCTCTCATCCCCACAGGTATGCAGTGGTATAATCTTTCCGAATTAAATAATTTTTATGAAAGTACATTGTACAACGAAAGCAATAAAATTATTTCATGTAAGCATTAAAAATTTTAATTTGCTGGTGTGAATGTCAAAAAATGGAAGATTCCTCCTTGAAGTACGTTACTTTCCCTTGTTTCAACAGTAGCGTATGCATTTTTCCTTTTCCACTTTATTCATTAGTCAACAGCTTACGTGCATTATCTATTTTTGTGTGTATATGTTCATTTATTATGTTTTATTGTCAATTTTGAGCTGAGTTTGTTGTAGTTTCTTGGCCTTGCTCCGAGAGGTTTTACTCCACGGGCACTTCGTTTTTCCCCTCTACTCAAAAACCAACATTTCTGCATTGCAATTACTATCTGGAAGTTTAAACGAGCTCCAGCTTTTATGTGCACCCTGGGTAAACCAAAATACATTTCCATTTTTTTATTTTATTTAGTGGTACTATGAATAAAGCCAAGTGGTTGGTATGAGAAGAAAAATGCCGGTTACATGTTTTAAGAGGGTGTCCGTAAGAAAACCGTGCAGGGGGTGATGTCGCTCAAACTTGGCACAAATGTTGGGTATGATGATTTAACAATTGTGACAAAACATTAGATTGAACGGTTTTAGTTCCTCGGAGATATTGGACCCGAATTTATGCATATTCAATTAGCTGACTTTGATTGACCAGTACTGCAAGAAAGATAAAAAAAAAAACAGTTCTGAAAATAAAATTCACTGGATCATATTCTATGATTATTAGGCTCAAAGCACAATAAATTATTTTAGCCATCCGAATTCATATCTTTTCTTTACTCGGTCTTTAGTAAGGTACGCTTTTCACACTGTTGAAAATAGCCTATAATTAATGACAAATATCTACAATGATCCGGTAGCCTCGCAGCTCCTATAACCTCTAAATTTCAGTGGCAGGGATAGTGTTGCAGTCTTATTGTTTTAGGGTAGGGTCCATTGTTTGTGTTGTTTGTTATTAACTGCGAATCCTCACAGCGGTAATTGGAATGTGAAAACGTAGATAAGAAAATCAAAAGATAAAACACGAATTGTCGTTCGCAGAGGTTTCGACCCGAAAGAAAAACCAATACCCAACGTGCAGAAAACAAATATCTTCCAAACTGTGTACCGCAGATATTTTTATATTCTGCACTAGCAACTAAATAGACTCGAAAGCACTAAAGAGAATACACAGACGAAAATTTCTTGGAGAAATTGTATGCGGGTCGGTCGAACGACATGATACAAGTGCGAAGGAGAAACAGAAAGTACTAAGTAAAGGCAAGAAAACAAACTCAATAGTTATCTTGAAGCAGGGACCCAAACGAGTAGGGTTTTCATCAGGAATACGAGACTGGGTGGTGGAAGGCAAAGAATTTTCTTGATAGCTGAACCGCTTACTCCTCTAACTTTGGAAAGCTGGTTTACTAACTTAGAACACAATCCTTCTAACAGGTAGACCTCACCAACTACCGGTACCGTACAGGCGACTAATAGGCCAGTTCCGAGTTCCCTTGAGCCTCTATTTCAAAACGAGTCTAAGTGCGAAAGCTTTGTGATGGTAATTAGTTTTTCTTTCCATATGAATGAAACCTCATTTTCATTACAAAGACCTTGCACTTAGACTCGCCTTGAAACAGAGACTCAAGCGAACTCGAAAATGCCCTATTCACGACATAGACGTAACAAACAGATCGAATAGAACGACCTAACTTTACCGACGGATCGAAACCGACCAATCACGACCGACGGCATCAACTACTCAAGTCTTACAGTCAATAACATCACGGCTAAATTGGCCAATCAGTTTTCATGAACCAGACTTATAACATTCGACTGACAAACAACTCTGCATGTGACTCTGATGATGACTTCAGCACAGGTTCTCGAAACGTTAGTCACTGTCACCAACAGTCCTTCTCAGGACTACCCTCACCCGGACGATCAAAATACGCGATCGCTTATCACATTTATCAAAAAAGTCTATGTTATTACGTCATTCCTTTGTGGTGCACCCTTCCTTAGAAAAATCCTGGATCCGCCCATGAGAGACTCACATTAGTGTCGATGATGTTATGCAAAGTAACGTGGCGTATGCGTTCCAGTTTTGGCAAGTCACGATAATTCGTGTACTTGATCGTGTGCACGGCATAAAATGCATGGCGTTTTGGCAATTGCCGCTGCATAAAAGTATCACAACTTCAACGATAAACACGAGCACAACTAAAGGAAACGTGGTAAACAAGAGTTGCTGGTTACTCACACAATCAGATGGCAATTGTTAAATCTACATTTGAAGGTTATAATTATATGGACCCTTGACATATACGAAGAATTTGACTATTTTATCCACTTACCACGAGTCGGTAAGGAATACATGTTATTTTCTTCTCTCTGTAACAAAACGATTGAAGTGTTCTTATTCAGCTGATTCTCCTTTCATTGCAGTAGAATGACTGAAGTAATAAGGTTTATTTCGATACAATTCTAAAATGTGACCTCTAATCTTCAGAATGTGGTGGACTAGTCACGGAACCAGCTGGACAGCTATTCTTCAAAAGGGGTGAGAAGATTACCGAGTCTGAGTGCCAGTGGAGCATAGGGGACACATCTGAGCCAAATGGAGATAACGTGATTCTTGTACTTGATCCGGTTGAGTATTGTGGGTAAGAGTCACTATTTCTTTTATTATTCAACCTGGTAATTTTCGGTTGATTGCGCAGTGACAGGCAGGTTGGCAAAATGTTGTGGTGCAATCCACGCCTTTCGGAAATTTGGGGCTGAGGGGTTCCAAAGGATTAACATCAATCCAAACGCAAAGTTTCTTCGGCACTGTAAACACAAACCACTCGTTTCGGGTCCCAATCATATTATATTTGTTTCTGTCCTCATTATTATTTGTATATGTTTTTTTATTATTTGTCTATGCTTCTTTTGTGAACATTTGTCAAATATTAACCCTATTCCGACCGGGCTTTTTTGGATCTTCTCAGACCGGGGAGAGCGGATTCCCCCACCTCCCTCGAACTTCCACAATGAAAAACGTATGGTCACCAAATTTTCAGGAAATAATGTATGTCCGAAATTCTATCGATTGACAACATTCTGTTGCCACGACAACGTATATGATGTCACATATTGATAATTCATTGCCAGAAAGAGTGTGCCGTACATATCTCCAAAGTGCTTTGTTTTATGGTAGCAAAATTTTCGCAGATTATGTTGGAAAACATTTGTAATGTAAAACTTGATACTGATTACTAATAGCAACATGGTGATGTTATAATGACGTCATAAAATATAAAAAATATATTTTTATGGTCACCATCTTGGATCCGCCATCTTGGACTTTGGAATTTCGTATCCTAGCCACCGAAAATTCGCAAAAAGTCATAAAATTTATTAAACTTAATAAATAAACATTCAATCAACCAAACAGTAGAAAACGGGGAAAAAATGAGCGAAAAAAGTAGCAAAACAGTGACATTTTCAAAGCGGCCTAAAAATGCGTAGCAAGTCATGGTTGCCATGGCAACGCAACCTTATTTATTTGATATTGGCTCGTTTATGGCAAGAATACATCATAGGATAATTTAAGACATAAGTTCGATCATGTTACAGCAAAAACTGTTAAAGAAACAGTCAAAATTCTAAGAATTTCAAAAGTAGCAAAAACCACCTGTCAAAATGTAGTTGCCATGGTTACGTCAAAATGTATTCGCCAACACTAGTCATATAAAAAATGTTCGTAGATAAATTTTAGGAAAAGCGATTACGTTTCAGGACTATCGGTTGAACGGTTAACAAGTTATAAGCGTTCAAAGTCAGCGCGGGCACTTTCCGCAACCCCCGGTCTGGATAGGGTTAACTTATAGACAATACTCGTATTCGCCGAAAGCCCTGGGGCGAGAGCCTTCTGAACATGAATGCGAGACTAATGCGGGGAAATTCGGTCAGAACAATATAATATCGATTTACCGGAGGTGGACACCTGGCGATGAATTATACCAGCATAGTATAACAATGAGCACTAGCGCTCGGTTAGCCTGGTTAGCACTCAGGCTATATAACACGCCGGTTAGCTTTAGTAAGCACTCCGGTTAGCCTGCTATGCGCTTCGGTTAGCCTACATAGAACACCGGTTACCCTTCTCAGTTAACACGAAGCCCTCGGAACCTCTAATTTCACTGGATCTTGTTAGCACGAAGCTCTATTGTTTTAGGGCTAGGGTCCATTGTTACAAGTGTTTGTATCATTTCTCAGCCAATCCTGTGAGACGTTCCAAAGAGCTTCGTGGCGCCCACCCTTCTAACCACTTCGGTTGGCCTACATAGGTTGCCATGTTCATAATTATATGTTTGGCCAACCACAGGTTGCTTGCGGTTAGCCTTTATATTAGGGTTACGGACTTGTAGCCAAAAATTGGAAATTTGGCAGGTGGTGTAGTGGGGATGATTTCAGCGATTTGGAGGGTTTTGTGTTGACTGTTACTTCACGTCATAATAAGGAGACAAGCTTATTTTCGACCGCTCAA
Organism: Blastomussa wellsi; assembly: GCA_947652115.1. Classification (NCBI taxonomy): domain Eukaryota; kingdom Metazoa; phylum Cnidaria; class Anthozoa; order Scleractinia; family Plerogyridae; genus Blastomussa; species Blastomussa wellsi. The sequence continues at coordinate 19,678,536 of OX393565.1, forward strand.
GCGCCAAGTCGATCGTCTCCTTATAACGCGGTGAAGGAACAGTCAACGCAATACCCTCCAAATCGCTCAAATTTGCCATTTTGAGCCAAGAAACGACAAAATACAACACATGAGGCAAGTTCACGTTTATTTCAACATTACTCGAAATACGTTTTCGATAGTAGGACGCTTTCAATATTCCCATATATCTCGGACATACAACGACGCACTGCTTGTGGTTTATGTTAAATAAATGCTTAAAACCATTTTAAAATGTTCTCTTATCTATTCTTTAGTGCTATTGTTTCCGTTTGGAATGGCTTTGGTAAGAAGATTTTGGAAAAATACTGTGGTCCTTCGGAAAGGACCTTTTTGAATGTTTCATCCCTGAACGTCACTGTCAAAGTGGTGTCAAGAAGATACGAACCAGTAGCTGCCCGTTATGCAATTCTTAACGGAAGTATTGGCGCGGGTAAGAAATTACTGCTTAACAGATGGAATGCAATGCTTTCCAAGCTGTTTAGTCCACTATTCTATTTTGAAAAATTTGCAATTCACAGATGATCATCAGTTGAGGACCTGGTTTCACTGGGTCATAGGGTTTTTCACCCCTGTAATACGTTGTGCATTCAGTTGCCGTTTGCTTTTACCACATGATATCACTTTGAACAAACACACAGGGAAAACATAATCCTCTGAACCAAAACTTTGAGTAAATACGCGTAGCTTGTGTTAAGGACAAAAAACTCTAGCGAACGAAGCAAGATGTTGGATTTTGTCAGTTTACTTCGGTCGAGAAGGTAGGGTAGCAATGCAAAACCATGGCATACGGTAATTACTTTTCGATGCGTTTGGCATTCAAGCGGCAACTAATGGCCAGTAACCGCTTTCTTTAGGTCGGATTGTTTGCTTTTTTCTTATTTGCTTTGATATTTTCTGTATTCACATTTTCACAGCACCACAGCTTGATGGATGGAATGTCACTGTCTTGAATGTTTCACAATCAAGTATAACATTTCAGTGGCCAAACTTAACCGATGCTCTTGGAAAATGGGTCCGGGGTTATGCCGTCATTCTCCAAACTGTTTTCGGTGGAAAGACATCAGGAAACATTTTTTATCCAAACGTGACGTCCATAACGATAGACGGACTAAAGGGGGCGACTGAATATCGAGTGTATGTTATTGCTATCGATGAACTTGGACAGCCACACAAGAGTTCACAGGTCTTGACGACAACAGATGAAGGCGGTGAGCGAGCATGAAAACGACCACTTAAACTAGACTTCATAAGACTAGATAGACGGTTTGATGGTCTTGTGAAATTAATATTAAAACCGCCAGGTTTGAAAGGCAAACTGCATACATAAAACGAATAATGTTTGGCATTTTATATGTGTTTTATGATGAAATAATTTATTTGATTGAATTGTTAAGTTATAGTTTGCGCTCGAATGAGGGCATACTACTTGCAGATCGCAAGAGATAGATAATTTAACTTGAAATTGCAACTGTTTTATTTTCTTTATTTATAGCTATATTATGTGACGATCTTACCATGCCTTACTATCTGTCTAATTGTCTTCAAACTATTATATTCCTGTTTCACTGTCTCTCATTGTTTTAGTTCCAACTGGAAGTCCTTATGTGCGCTATGTGGGGGACAAAGATATTAAAGTTGACAGCATAAACATTTCAATATCTCCAATTTCCGATCGATATCACAATGGAAGACTTCTCGGATACAAAATTTCCTATCATGCTACGTGTTCTCAAAATTCATCTGGCCAAGCCACCATCAGTGCATCAACCAGAAGCTACGTATTAACTGGGCTACTGCCCGGAACAGAGTACAGTATCCGTGTTGCCGGGTTTACATCTAAAGGAAGCGGGCCCTATTATAGCAGAAACGTTTTCACCAGTAAGTGGTCGGATGCATCGTGCTGTGTTTAATTCAAATACTATAAGCAAAAATATCAATCTATCTTCAACTTATCTTTAACACCTTATTCCAAAATGGCTACCATCTTAATATTCTTTTGTTGGTATTCAAATTGCCCTTCTTGCCTCGTTTTTAAGCTCAAAAATAAAGATTATTTTATCTTGAACGAGGCACCAAGGGACAATTTGTGTGTGGATAAATCAGCGGCCATTTTGGAATAAGGTGTATATAATAAATCCTATAAACGCTGCATTGCATAATTGTAACAAAATTCTTGAATCTGATTGGTTCATAGCACGCCCTATTTTTGACCAAATTGGAGCGCGCGCATCTCAAGTACCCAATAACAACGTGTCCAATAACAAAGTGCCCAATGACAAGGTTTGCGTGCTGCGCATGCGCGCGCTCTTTCTTTGGTTATCAATCTCGCTCCCGAGCCCGCCTTTCTCTTGGTCACCACAAAGAACACGGACGCTGGCCAGGACCGATTTTAAGAGCATGCACAGAGTGCATTGTTTTGATTCTCAGCCAACAGAGTAAGTGAAAAATTTCCGAGTCTGCGCAGAACGACCGGAAGTCCGTGAAATGCTTCCGGGATCGGTCCTAGCCAGTGTCCGTATTCTTGGTGCTGACCAAAAGAAAAGCGGACTCTTGTTATAGTTATGATTAATTGGTAACATGACTTCGTGTCGTCCAATTCTGTCTGTAACCATACTCGTGATTAATCAAATCGGACTCCCGTCACGCGTTCGTCCAATTTTGTTAATCACTTGTATGATTGTAGATCGAGTTTTTGTTCGCAGAAAAAAAAATCAATAGCCCTAACACAATAACGATGATGATAACGATAACGATAACGATAACGATAATGGAAACTTTGACCGTGGTTTTTCGTTTTAAAGCACGTAAAGGGGGAAAATCGAGAGTGGGAAGCGCAGGTGAATGAAAACATTACATTTGTAGAGAATCTGGCTTAAAAAAAGTTTCATTCCTATACTCCGCGCTCAGGATGTCGTAAAGGATCATGCGGGATTGCGTTTTGTTTTAATCCCAGGTTAGAAGATAAATGATAGGAAATGATAATGACGATGGTTGAATTGAGGTGCGCGCTCCCGTTTGACTATCAACTATCAAACAGGATTATTATCAAAATACGCGGCCAGATTGAAGTCCGGCCTCTTGAAAACAGGCACTCTGAGGGCCGCAAATGACTCCAGCGGGCCGCTTTTTCATTGTAGTCTCTGAAGCTGATTGGTTCACGCTTCATCCGATGAATGTAAACCAAATAGGTTAATTTGGTTTTATCAACTGGGTTGATAATGTCAATTGGCCACCGTAAAGAGATTCAAGAGCTGACGTTTCGAGTGTTAGCCCTTCGTCGGAGCGAATCAATGAATTGTGGGTCGTGTGTTGGAGATGGAACTTCGCTATTGGTTGGTGCCTGGTACCTTGAAAACAACGGAATCAATTAGTTGAATGAAAAGCGTTCGTTGATACCGTGAGGATTAAGAGTGCTGGCTACTGCTACCAATCTCATCATTACCACTCCTAGAACCTCGTGTATTTACTTTTTACCTAAAATTCACAAACCTAACAACCCAGGTCGACCTATCGTCTCTGCCTGTAGTTGCCCTACCGAACTCATTTCCAGCTATTTAGACAACATTATGGCAACTATTACCAGATCTTTACCGTCATACGTTAAAGACGCACTTCAAATTTTTCGCGATTTCAATTTCCTGGGCGACGATAAACTTATTTTCACTCTGGATATTTCATCTCTTTACAAGGAACCAAGCTCGGAAACACTACTCCGCTTTGCTGAGTTAGTGCTAACACTCAACTGTTTTTCATTCGCGGACAATTATTACAAACAAATCAATGGCGTGGCCATGGGTACCAAAATGGGACCCAGCTACGCCAATCTTTTCGTAGGCTACATTGAACACCAATTTTTCAGTCAATACAACGGCCCAAAACCTTAACTCTATCGTCGCTACATTGACGACTGTATCGGCGTTACCTCTTCTACCAGAGAGGATCTCAATCAATTTGTAACCGCCGTTAATTTGTTTCATCCTGCCCTTAATACCTGGGAAATTTCCGATACTTCCTTAGCATTCTTGGATATCAGTTTCTATCGAAGGCAACGTTTTATGCACCAGTGTGTACTACAAGCCACAGATTCTCATAGTTATTTGTTGTATTCATCTTCACATCCATCACATGTCAAGAATTCCATTCCTTATTCTCAGTTTCTTAGACTTCGCCGCCTTTGTAGTGACGACTCTCATTTTTCATTAAAATCAGAGGAAATGTGCAATTTCTTCGACAAACGCGGCTATCCTGCTTCTGTTGTTCAAGCGGGCCATCATCGCGCCCAACAAATTGATCGGCAGTCAGCACTACAAACGTCACGGAGAGAAAACAACGATAGAATTCCATTCACCCTCACATTTCATCTTCACAACCACGCAGTAAAATCCATCATTCTCAAAAATAATTCTCGGGAAAACCATTGAGGTGAGTACGAGCAAACAGCAAGCTTTGAAGTTCAGGTTTCACGCTATAAGGATAATTTTAAGAGAGAAAAATCAGTCTTTGTTATAAATGGACAAAATACAGAGAAGAATTGAAGATAGGCTAGAGGCAAAAGCACAAAACGAAGAAACAAAGTGAGCAACCTCTTGTCGTCTTTACGAGAAGGATCCTTCACTTGATTCCTACGGTCGCGCGAATTAGCTGGACTGAAGTACTTGGGGAAATTTAAGTTCGTTAAATAACATAATTATTTATGAGTTCTCAATTTATTGGTAATAATTAATTGTCAGAAAGATTACAACTATTCGCAACGGCACCTGTACAAAACATGTCTTAAATTTTAAGACAGTACATTAAGTTTATATAATTTTCAATACGAAATAGCTCTTTTATTCTTGAAAACTCTACTATATTGGTTAATTATTTGAATTTTATTTGGTCTCGCTTTGCACGGGCGCAAATGATGCTACTCGGTCACAAATAAACTATATGCTCTCCAAACGTCAAGTGATTGTCGTATTATGATAAAACATCATTCACTTTGAACTTGTTCAAAATCTTCATGATAGTCGATAATAGTTTTCTTCGTTTGACCACACGCGCGCTGATAGTTGGTGATATCGATAGTCAATTATAGTTCCGGGGAGATTAAACAATCATCGACTGTCATACGCCGTTTCTCCGGGGTTTTACACATTTTGTCTTAAATGAATGAATACCTAAATTACTTTGGCACAATCATGCACGACTTGAGGTCATGTTATTAATTTGCGGTAACTGAATTGTATTGTTTTAAGGTGATTCCTTCGAAATACCCGGAACTCACAACAGATATCCATTCAATGCATTTCTGTTCGAATTCGCTGCTTATATGTTAAGGGAACTTAAATTTTCGTTTTGGAGCATGACGACCTTGAGTATACCCCATAATACCGCAAATTATCAGATTTCAGAAACGGTTTCATTTCAGCATTTCACTGCACGCAATTTGTGAGAACAGAAACATAGGCAGAAAGCAAAGCGAAAAATTAAAAAAAAAAAAAACGGATGTATAGTATTAGTAGCAGTGTTCACATTAGAGGACGGGAAACTCGTCAGACAGGTAACCCGTCTGACGAGTTTCCCGTCCTAGTGTGAATTCGCGATGAAAAAGTTATCTGACTTACCGACATGAATTCACATCAGGACAAGTTTTTAGGACGGGTTAAGATGCCGAGGTACTTGTGCGAGATGTGCGTGGTTACCTAGCCAGCAGAAAAAGAACGCGCCTGGCTGTTTCTAGTATTTCCAAAGTATGCAGGCCCATATTTCAAACTGTCAAGATGATGTGTCAAGGAGCAAAGGCACGCATATTCAGTTGATATGTTTCAAATACCAAATACGCAATGTTCTTTAGGCCACAATATTTTTTAAGAGTTCAAACTAAATTTACGATTTTATTATGTAGAAAGAAGGCGATCGCGACATTAAAATTAAGAAACTTTTAAGAACACTGTAATCTTGGAAGTTGGGCGAAATTGATCTGCTCAACTAAATTTTTTTTCTAATTTTCCACCGTATATCATCAAAAGAGCAGTTAAATTTACAGTTAATTTACATTGGATATACGGTACTTTCCTAAGGAAACCACGCAAGCCTAAATGGCAACATCGGCATAATCTGGTACCCAGTATTTGCCTTGTAGAAACTTTAAGTATAATCCAAATTCTGGAAATTGGAATGGTGTACTCGTCAGACTTTTGCCGTTTGAGGTTTACGAAATAGAAACGTGTCTCTCTTTTTTTTCGTGAAAACAAAGGGCTTATGGGTAATTTTATCGATTTGCAATTGACCGCGAGACAGGTGAATAAAATCCTGTAAAATCAAAACGTGACAATTTTAATACTATTGCAGTCTACACCTTGGGTAAACAATATAAAGAAAGTGTGTAACGGCGCCATCTTTTCATTTTTTTTTTTTTCATTTTTTTTTCATTCACTCCGACTACTTCAACAAAAACACTGTAAACTCGTAAACATTCAGCCGTTGAATGCTAAAATCTTACATTAAAGTAGCATACACATACGGAAGCCTAATTATTAGTCGTAAACGCATTTAAGTGCCCGAAATACTTTGCCGTTTTTCATTTCCGCTACGAGAGGTTAATGTAGTTAAAACGCGGACTTCAAATGGCAAACATGACGACAAAGCGTATGCCACGTGATATTTTAAGGTTTGCCGTTCGCTGGTTAACAGAAAAAACGTGATGCTAAAGGTCCCTAATAACAAAGACGTCTCAGTTTACAAGCCGGGGTTGGAGAAATGGAACCGTTGACTCGGGTGGGAGGCGGGGGGGGAGAGGTTTAGTAATCGTAATGGTAATCGTAAGACTTTTGAGCATGGATGAAGGATAACAGGATATATGCACGATGATGTAACAAATAACCGAAGCCTCTTTTTTTTAGTGTGTGAAGGACAAACGAATCTGACCGAGAGAAACAGCACGTTACATAGCCCTAATTACCCTTGTTACTATGGCGGATTGCAATACTGCCGTTGGATAATTGAACCACATCTAAGCGGGAACGTTTTTGTTAACGCGATATGGATTGAGTTCAATGTCTTTGGTATAACTGGGGATGCCCCTTATTGCAGGTGAGCTTCGCATCAGTTTAACTACTTTTAAGCAGTTACAGCCGTGACAAAAATACATTGGAACATCTCCTTTTGGGCTCTTCCATAATACGTTCCCCTCTATATCACACACGCGCAATTTACTTGGTCTCGCAGACAAATCAGAATCCATATAGCTACCTCTATGACACTAACATATACATATCTATCTCTGACATTCTGCTCCGCGGTGTATGCTGGTTTCAGTGGGACCTTTTTATAATTAACAGGCAAACTCTGAAGTTCAAGACACAACTAGCGTTTGTGTTTATCGCGGTCGTCAATCATGATCATGATGACAGCCAATTAACCTTGAAAGAAGAAGAAAAGTGGAATGAAATCTATCAATCTACTTTCTGAACCCGTTGAAGTGATCGTCTCTTCCATGTTCCGGCCAAAACCGGTCGGGAAAAGCATGTGCTGCTACCATTTCCCTCCCTCCCTGGAGACATTTTAGTTTTCCTATTGTTCCCTAGTAAATTGGGGCCAATAAATCAATCAGAATCTGTTTTCTGTCCACATATTTAGTGAACTCTTAGGGTCCTACAAATGGGTTTTTTTCTTCGTATAAGAAAATCATGGCGCGCCTTGGGGAGTCGCGGCACTTTACAAAATTCCACGCCTTGTTTTTCATTTTGAACACAACACAGAACACAGAAAATTCAGCAGAGTTTGCGTTTTATCTACAGGCTCAGTAAGCATGGTAAGTGGGGGTATGCACCTCCAAGTTTAACTGGCCTGTACATATCCTCATTTCAAAATTTGGTTCTCACAGATCAGACGATTGGCTTGGTATAGAGACAGGAGAAAACGGTCACGCTGATAATGACACCTTATTATGTGGCTACATAGGAAGCTTTTCTCTAATTGTTCATGGCCACCAAGCAAAGATGACATTTCGAACAAGGAACAGATACAGTTATTCCAGGGGTTTTGCAGCCACGTATCTTGGTCTTCAAGACCCCTTGACAGGTATTTCATCTGTCTGTCTGTCTGTCTGTCTGTCTGTCTGTCTGTCTGTAATAGTATAGATAAACAGCACAATCTTTTGCCATTTGGGCTGCGAAATGTCTTCTGCCTTTGTATTTAAAACTTCAAGAGCACACGTATGTTTGATTTAATTTGGTATACAATGCAAGTGCACACAAAGAAAGTTATTTGATACACTTGAAACTGTAGACCCCTATACTGAAGTGTAAACGATGATTAACCAAATGAAAAACTGATGCTCTATGCTCCTCTTAGCATAGTCTGATTCTCCTTTCCCTCTTCATCTCGATCATTTCAGTTGTAATATCAATAAAAATAAATTGAAATGACAGGTAATTTACTTTAAATTTGTTGTTTTAAAGCTATGTTTTCCGTTCTCCAGTATGCTCGTAATTTATTGTGATTTTTTTCTCGCGTACATCTTGTCCCACCTTGATTATCTTTGCGGAAGGAGCCCTTCTACCCTTATAAATTTGTAAATAAATAAATTATTGTTGCTGTTGCTGTTAACTAATAATACTAGTAATAGTTCTCACTAGAGCTGCCCCCGATTTTTTTTTATATTATGGTGCGTAGAATATCTTGTGAAGTGAGGTTTTGTACAGGGAAAACCGTTTATGCTTCCAAACCGTTGTTTGTTATCTGGGAGGCTAGGTTATTCTATATAAATGTAGAGAGCAAAAACTGACAGATTTGTTGAAAGTAGTCTTACCTAGGGAGTGATGTCTTTTATCCACTGTAGTAAAAACAGACACCAGGACATTTTTAAAAATTTAATCAAACAATAACGATATATTTATCTATTTGTCATACACTTAAAAATGTTATTTTTTAAATATTTTGAGTATAATTTTAATCTGAACATGAACATTATAAAATATATCTTTTCTTGAAGTGGAAGAGTTTTAAGGCTTATTTGTAAATATTTCTTAAAAATTTCAACCTTGTCATTTATGAAAGTGATGTAAATATTCATATAAAAATAGAAATCTTATTGGAAAATTTATTGTACATGGAACATTAACATGTTGAATAAAAATAGCCTTGAAATTATACTATCTATTGTACTAAATGGTACTAACTACCGAAAACCACTGATCAAAACCGTATTGCTCCAGACGTCACACAAATGGATCATTTTACCGACAGAAAATATAATTTTCTGACTTTTCACCGATTTTTACAAACTTTTAAGAGTTTCCCTATCTTGACCTTAAACAAATTTCTTTCTTTTTCTGACCTTCATCATACCTTGTGTCTGACAAATCTAAGTGTGATCGTGTCTTTCGGTCAAAGACATCGATGAGCAAATATGTAAATTTGTGCGAGTTTCTTCAAAGACCTCGATGAACAATGCCAGTTTCTACAATTTTGACTCTAGAGCGAATGAACTTCAATAGGATTTTCGGCAAATTAAGAAGAAAACTATACGCACAGCCTTACCTTTGAACTTGTCAATGCAGAAATTCAGAAATCCTTCGCTTGTTCATTCAAACTGTTTATTTGACCCCCAGCAAATTTTTGGCAATCCTTTGCGTACTTTTGGGCAATCCTTTGCGAAGCGTGTTCTCACAAATCGAGATTTTTTCTGGTGCGGCGAAATATTCCTCTCTATACGCGGGGGCTTCTAGGGTGCCTCCTCGGGTTTTGGCCGTCTGGGCCAAAACCCTGCGGGGGCAATTATCTAGTTCTATGGCTTATTTGAGGCTCATTTTAGTGTGGCACTGATTAAGCAAACGAATAAAGCAAAATATCCTTTCGGGGCAGTATTAAGAATTTTGAGCAGCTTGAATTTTAAGTGGAGGGTTAATTGGATCTGGAGAAGCCAGTAGAAAGTTAACTTCTCTCTATCTTGATACAAGCAAATTCTCTCCTGTCAAACTCTCCTGTCATGCGAGACTGTCTGGGTTGCTTTAGTGGCGAATACAGACTTGGGGAAATGCATATTGTAGTTTAACAGGAATTATTCCGTACAGAATTAAGATTTCTTTTATTGTTTACAGTGTGACGCACCTAAGTGTGGCCACCCAACAAACTTTTTTGACAAGTTATAATGAGCCAATCAGAGAGCGCGAAGTTGTTTAAGCTGCTCCGCCTCCTTGCACTGTTCAATGCTGTTGTTGCAAAACCTGTCGCGCTATTAACAAGAAGGCGGGACAACTGAAACAAATTTGCGTTCTCTCATTGCCAACAAAAGCATTGGACATTGCAAGGAGGCGGAGCAGCTTAAACAACTTCGCGCTCTCTGATTGGCTCATTATAACTTGTCACTAAGGCGCGTTGGGGGGATAAAATTTTAATTTTAATGTTTTTATGAGTGTCCTTTTTTTTTGACAAAAACTGGGCGGAGAACACGGGCCCGCCCGACCCCTCTCCTTGCTACGGGCCTGTCTTGCGATGGTAATTGGTAAAAAGTGAATAAAAGTTAAAGCACCTTGGGAACTACCAATAGACAAAACGGTACATTACAGTGCCACCCGCTGTACTGTGCTAAAACAGTCAGGCCTTTCTGTGTAATGAAGTCTTATATTAACGTGGGTATCAAACACTGTCAAATGTTACCAAACAACGATATCTTCAACACCTCGACATTTGTCCTCATTTTTATACATATATATTAGGTCAGTTTTGGTCGCTTTTAGAATTTAAGTTTCTATTCTTTCTGTTCTCAACAGATATCCATCGACCATCATGGCGTCTATCAGTTGACAACATTACCGCATCGTCGGTGAGACTGGAGTGGACAGATTTTCCCCTCAATGTATCCATAACTCACTTGATGGTGATGTTCACCCAGGAAAACAAAAATATTTCGTTCTTATTTAAAGTCAACTCTTTATCTGACCAATCTTATCATTTGCAAAAGTTTTTAAAGCCACATCGAGTGTATAAATTCCAAGTACTTGCGTTTACTGGAAGCATTGAAAACGAGACTTATTCCACTGAAATGCAGACAGTCCTCACTGGAGAAGGAGGTAGGCGTGTGATTACACAAAAAAGTCCCCCGAATTGTAGTAAAATAATTGCTTTAGTTTGATAGAGGTCCCTGCCAACTGAACTATTTTACTTCAAAACTGTATTCTTTTCTTGCGTCAGTCCCATAAGCGTAGTATCTTATTGGTCAGCGGACTTGTGCAGTGCAGGAAATGAGGCTAATTTTCGAGCTCGATACTCTACCTCAGGCCGAGTGGACTGAACACTAACTTCAGTTTCTTATGAATTGGTGGGCTCCTTGCGCGCGTTCGCGCTCGGAACTGCATTTGAATTGACATTTGCACATTGTACTCGCTCATTGCAGATCGCTCTTTGTGCACGGACGCATCAATATGTTTTTTTGTATGGCGTGTCGCGTCATACCACGCATTTCACACTGAACGACATCAATTGAATATCCAGTAACTGGCTGACTTTGTTTAGGAAGCAGAGTAAACATATTAACTGCTTATTTTTATTTGTTTCTCTTCTTTGGATTTGACTAATAAGTGATTACCTGCTTTCAGCTCCTAGTGGTACACCAACAAATGTGCGCGTCAGGAACTTCCGACCAAATGAAATTCTTGTACTGTGGGATGCCGTCAAACCGCAGGATACTAATGGCGCGATACAAGGTTACAAAGTGCACTACAGGAAATCCTACAATTATCACACAGAAAGCGTTAACATTACCGATCCGAACGTATTTCAGATGGTATTGCGTGGTTTAAGTGCAGGAGCGAAATACCAAATAGGGGTGGCAGCTTTCACTTCAGTGGGTGAGGGACCTAGGTCGCCATGGATTTCCATCACACCCGGTAAGAGTGGTGAGGAAATGCAAGAATAATCTAAGCAAAGTGACGTAAAGAGTTATCGACCTATTCCATTCCGTCGTCAGGTTTTGTCGCTCATGAATAGATAATCATTCGTACAATCAGTGTAAAGCCTTTGAGCAGATTATTTTGATTATGTTTCCCTTTCCTTTTCTGCATGCTTAACTTACACAATGGAACGTTCTTTTTTGCAATGAAGAACGGTATTTTATGTAGCCAATCCGACATACGGACACTTTGTTGGGGGAACACCCCGTCTTTATACTTATTTTTTCATAGAGAAGGCCCCTTTTTTTTTTTTTTTTTTTTTTTTACGTACACTACTAACAGCACTATTACTTACGCTACTTACACTACTAACACTACTTACAATACTAACACTACTTTTTTTTTTTTACTTACACTACTTACACTACTAACACTACTTACAATACTAACACTACTTACAATACTAACATTACTTACAATGCTCACGTCACTACTAACATTACTAAAAAGACAATCGTTACTTACACTACGATTACGAGCACTACAATTACAGATACCTTGCCTACACAACTGATAATACAAATCTTACTCTGCATTTTACTTTACTTATACAATCACTTTTTGTGTTAATTTGATACCTTATATAAAATTTTAATACAGGTATTTAATATGTCCTTAATATACATATAATTTTTATGATTTAAATAAATCAGCACCTACTCCCTTACAATAAAATTGGAATTGTTATTTAAAACGAGGTTCCATTTTGCCTGAAAATATTTTAAGTTTAAGATGCTTTGAGAGGCTAAAAGCTTTTCAATTTCATATTTTCTCTTGACTACATCTTCGAAAGACAAAAACAAAGGGACTTGTTTATTTTTGCGGCAATTCCATAAATAAAGTTTACCTAAAATGATAAAGTAGTTAAGCAGGTCAGATCTCTGATCTAATATTCCTAATATAATATTAATATAATCCAGTTTTATTTGCTTCCTTGTAACTGTTAACCAAAAGTTTTCAAATTTATTCCAAAATTCTGTTGAGACGGAGCATCGATAAAAGAAATGTTCTAATGTTTCTGGAAAAGTCTGGCAAAATGTACAGAGATCACTTTGAATCCTTCCGATCTTTTGTAATAAGGTATTCAAAAACAAAATGTCATTTAAAATTTTAAACTGAAAACATTGTACAAATGTTTCAAGAGCAACAGATTTTCCCAGTACAAACGCTTTTCGGGTCTCTTCTTCACTTAAGTTAAAATCTGACATTAGTTTAATGAAACCTCTTGAAAGTTTGGCTTTTTCTTTAATGAGAGAAGCATAAAAGTTTTTACTCTTGCTCGTGAGAGGATCAAAATCTTTGTTACCACACTTTAATTCAAGTGTATTTAAAACGTTTCTTTCGACGGTGAGATTCCTTAAATACTTTGGCACAGCGCAACGAACAGCAGTCCACGTCAAGTAATTTGAACCCATTAACCCCTTGTCCTTTGCTATGTTAAAGGATTCAACGTTGTTTCGAGAATACATTAAATCGCTGATAAAAATTACCCCAGCATTCATATAATTATGATAACAGATTGGTTTGCCGTCTATCTTTATATTGCAATTATTCCAAATTATAGAGTCATAAGCTTTAGAATCCGTTGAAACATTTGAGCGAAATTCAGACCACCACTGCAGCATTTCTGAATAAAAAGTCGAATTGATATGATAATCATTAATATTATAGTTGCAGTGAAAAAAGAAGAGACCTCCATAAGGTTTAAGCAAATGTCTGAGGTAACTTTTCCATGGAGATGGTTCAGGATTAAAAATTTTCGAAATCCATGCCAATCTAAGAGACTTAATAGAAGTCTCCAGATCAGTGATATTTAACCCCCCATAGTCAGAACTATTAATTGTAGCTCTCCTGGCTATTTTATCGGACCCTTTCCACAAGAATTTATATATTATGGTTTGAATTAGCGAAATGAATTCCGAGGGAGGTGAGAGAATAGAAAATATATATACCAATTTAGGGAGAAGAAGACTTTTAATAATCGATACTTTACCAAATAAAGAGAGACCTCTCTAGCTCCACTGATGTATTTGCTTTTTAATTTTAGTGATCTTGTCGTAAAAATTTTTCTGAAAAGACACCTCTCTGTTATAACTGAAGTGTACCCCAAGAGCTTTTACGCTTTTGCACCATTTTAGGGATAAGGGCGTCTCGGGACTGTCACGACACGACCCAATCCACATTGCCTCTGTTTTAGTATAATTAACTTTTAAACCTGATAATTTTCCAAAAAGATCAAGTAATTTAAAGAGATTTTGTACGGATGCTAAATCATTTAAAAAGGCGGTGAGGTCATCTGCATATTGGACAATTTTCCATTCCTCCAAGTCTAATTTAATTCCTTTAATATCGGTACTAGTTCGGATAGCAGCAGCTAAAGTCTCAATTGCGATCACAAATAAATATGGCGACAGAGGATCTCCTTGCCTAACACCTCTTCTTAACTCAAAATTAGCAGAAAAAGATCCATTGTTTATAATGCAACTGGATACCTTACTATAAAATGTTTCTACCCATCTTACAAGACTGTGCCCAAAGCCGAAAATTTTTAAACATTTAAACATAAAATTCCATTCAAGGCTGTCGAATGCCTTTTCAAAATCTATAAATAATGATATACCCGGAATATTGAATGTTTTGGTGTACTCCATGACATCTATGATTGATCTAGCTGCTTCCCCTATGTATCGACCTGAAACATATCCAGTCTGATTGCTGTGAATTATCTCTGGTAAAATTTTAGTAATTCGTGTTGCTATTACTTTGGATGATATTTTGGTGTCAACATTGGTGAGCGACATCGGTCTCCAGTTCTCAAGATGGGTTCTGTCTTTACCTGTTTTTTCGATAAGTGTGATGACACCCTGCCTTTGTGAGTTAGACATTTCTCCCACTTCATAAGCCTCATTAAAGCTTGCGAGCACCATTTCACCAATTGATGGCCAGAATGTATTATAGAATTCAATTGGCAGACCATCATTTCCAGGAGTCTTACCTAGTTGGAATGTTTTGATAATGTTGTGGCATTCTTCCATTGTTATTTTCCCTTCGCATTTCTCACTTGCTTCACTTGATAACTTTGATAGATTTGGATTTTCAAAGAAGATTGCTGCATCTGGAGTGTCTAACTTTGTTTTGGTACTGCTATACAGCTTAGTATAGAATTGCTTCTGTGCAGCCATTATCGAGAGTGGATCGGTAGAGATAACTCCACTAATGTGTAATTTTCTAATATGTTTCTTGATATGGTTACGTTTCTCCAAATTTAAAAAGTATTTACTGTTTTTTTTCTCCGTGTTCGTGCCATCGTGCCCTTGCCCGTATAATTAACCCTTCAACTTTTTTGTCATACATCAATTCAAGTTCACTTTTATATCTTTCCATCGTAATTCGCGTATTTTCACAGGGATCATCTTGAAAGGCAGCTAATGATTCTTGATATTCGAATTTGCGATAAACGTTTTGAGAAAATAATAGAGTCGGTTCTAATATTAAATTTTATCCAATCCCAAATTGATCTTCGGTCTTTAAGATCTTTTGATTCCTCAAGCCAAATAGGCAATTTATCATGGATCATCTTTTTATATTCCTTATTCGCCAGTAGTGCCGTATTCAATTTCCAATAGCCAGGACCTCTGTTATTTTCCTTAATTTCTTCAAGTTCTAACAGTATTTCAGAATGGTCTGATTTGATCGAGGGCAAAATATCCACATTTGTAACTAAATCGTGCAGTTTATCCGAGATCAACCAGTAATCTAATCTACAAAATATAAAGGGAGAACAACGAGCCCAAGTGAAACTTTTTTGATTTGGATTTTTTATGCGCCAAATGTCATGCAGACTAAATTCATCTTGAATTTCTTCAATACATTTTACGACGTGCCTTCGGGAAATTTGAATTCCACCTTGATATTCAAAGGACAATTAAAATCCCCTCCCATTATTATGTTTTCCTCATTTCCGAAATCATTTGTTCTTAGTTGATTTGATAGTTTCTGATAAAATTGAACAGCTTCCGCATCTTTGTTGGGCCCATAAATATTTGCAATTGTATAATTTTCCTCTCTAATCAAAGCTTTGAACAATAAAAGCCTTCCACTCGAATCTGTCTGAGTCAACTTTATATCAATATCAAAGCCGTTCTTTATAAGCACCGCGACACCCCTGGCGTTTGTACTCCCGTGAGAAAATAATATCTCTGCACCCCATTCTTTTTTCCACTGAGCCTCACGTTCTTTGCTTGAGTGCGTTTCTTGTAAAAATATCAAGTCGGCTTTTTGCTTTCTGCACCAGGAAAATATTGCTCTTCTTTTTTTAAAATTACTTAGGCCTCTCACGTTAAAGGATAATAATCTAATTGTATCAGGCTTCGAGTTTTGTTTACTCAGCATTTTAACTTTATACATTAGGTCGTTTCATTGCAGGGAGTAACTGCCGCTTTTTTAAATACGAATATGTAAGAGATAATTTTTTTCAATATGCATGATATCAGTTTAAAAGTAAAAATTATTGCGTCCAACAGTAAAGTTTTCCGCGCAGTGTAAGCAAGAACAAAAACCAGTACATACACAATTACAAAAACACACATACATATAAACGAAAGCGCACTTACCATCCTGTGGTTGCAATGCACTCCCGTCGGGATCTCCACATAAAAGTAGTTATCACTCGAATTAATCAACTAGCTTACTTGTACTCAGTTTTATACTTAAAAGACGACATTATAATAAAGCCAAAATAATATTCTAGCTCTTAAAACTTGACATACATTGCAGTAGTACGAGCGAGATAAACTAGATCAATATTCTTACAATGATGATGAAAACAATCGAAGATATTTAAGTTAGATATTTACAAACGTCAAAAGCGTAAACATGTTCGTAGTTCCTCCGTCAATAAATTAATTTCACTAAAAAGTAAGTTCAACGTATTTATTTATCCGGAAGCTTGAAGGATTTTAGTTTTGAGCAGTTTCGATCCTTAACCAAATTTATGCCGACTTATTGGTTGAAATCAAACCGATTATAGAGGGTCACGCGACGAGACACGTGCAGTACAACGTAATGTATTATCTCTTTCATCTCCCTTTTCATGTGATCCTCTTTGAGATCTGCGATCTGCCCTTGGTTGCAATCTTATATTGCATATTTTTTTTGGTTTCAAAAGCCGTGCTGGGAAAGCCCTGAACTAAATTTAAGATTATAGTTCCATTGCTTTGTATTTTCCTTTAGGCTGTGGTGGTGATTTCAACCAGTCTTTCGGATCGATCAACATTTCTAAGTCAGATTACGGTGATCTACTGTGTAACTGGACCATTGGCAGTGCAGGCATTAATAATGGCGTTCTCCTTCTTTCGCTGAACGAAATCAACTTTGATTTCTGCTGGAGGTTAGTTTTAGAGCAGACAAATCTTATAGGTAAATTTGGAGTATCCCTTAGTAAGCATTCAGATCAATGACGGATAATATCTCTCGATAGATTTAAGTTTATTGACTTTTTACATTATTATGGCTGTTTTTGCAGCGAATTCCTTGCGGTTTATTCAAACACTGGTTCCGAGATGTTCAGACTTGAAAGGTGCTCTGCTGACCAGCCAGGCGTGTTAGAGTTCCAGTTCTCGGGAGGACCCTTCCTTACTTTACAGACCTTCTTGTACAGCAGACACAGCCGTCTGAGTGTTGAATTTGTAATACTAAGAAGAAGTCTTTATTCAGGTATGCTTTTAATGCTTTCAGTATTTAAACCAGGGATTATAATTACAGTTAGGACACTTACCATGAACACCTGAATTTTTGATGAATAAACAAAAGACAAAAAGGATTTAGTAGTGTTTCTAAAGCGCTAAAAACGCAAACCCTTTTATCTGGATGAAGATTTTTTTTCATTGGATTAAGTCAAACAAAAAGGAAATGTGCAAAACAGTCAAGTGTTCATGGTGCGAGTGCCCTCAGTGTAATTAAATAAAATAAGGAGATTTTTTTCCTTTTCAGTGGGAATTTGTCTGTGTTCAGATCAAGCTCCTTTTACTCCCCTTGCTTTCGGTAACGTACAAGCATGCGCAGTGATATTCATTAGGAAAAAATAATAACTCTAAAAAATAATCTTAATACTAAACAGTCTGCCGCTTTCAAAGACATCCAGCAAAGTTTTGATGACGACGAAGCAGTGGAAACAGCCTTGATCAGGTTTAAAATGAAAGTGTTAATATTGATGAAATTGCCATGTACGGTGCTCAGTTGTGTATTAAAAATATGTGCTTAACAAATCAATGGGTGTGAACATAATTCTAACCAGAATGTAACTTCGTTGTCTTCCTTGTCAGAATTTTAAACTTTCGTTTCTGCTATTGTATTTATATTGTAGCGCTTCCTACCCCAGTTGCTTGGAATATTCATGGCTACAACACCAGCCAAACGAGTTTACATGTTGACTGGAGCGACGTCCCAGGAAGTTTACAAGTCAGTTTCTTTATTTTGGCCATGAATCGTACAAGACCAAACTATGACAAAAATCATAGAAATTCATTCCTTCGCATAACAAACTCTTTAGCTACGTCAATGGATGTATCAAGCCTTCCTGTATTCAGTCAGTACACAGCCCGTGTCTATCTGATTGATGCGAATGGTGGCGTCTACAAAAGTGGGGACACAGTTGTCGAAACAGACGAAGGTGGTAAGAGCATAATTATTTTGTAATTGCAAAAAAGGTAAAACAAAATAGTGGCTCTTAATAGGTACAACAGTTTCCATGAGCGCGCTTTGCTATAAAGTGCGTCGGCGGAAACCTGTTTTCATTGTAAAATAGCTAGTTGTATGAAAAGATAAATATCTTTACAATATATCTTTCTCGATTTTATCAAACGAAAACAAAATTCAAAATGACATCGCAGATATGTCAGAATCGATTTATACTAGCATCAGTGATAGTGGAATCAAAGCCACAATTTCTTGAATCAACAGGTTACCAAAAACTGTTCATACATACCTTCCAGCTGAAAGATGCTGGGCTACTACAGCTAACCAGTAAAAAGCTACATATTAGCTTTCAAAACAGGCTCTTAATCGGAGAAGAGCGGTAGCCCGTTTTCGTGCCAACTAGAATAGTGTAGAACTGCATCGTACATGCTATATGCATGCACGAATTGACCACAATGTAGCGCTTCACACAAATCCTTTGTGTTTAGCCGCCGACCTCGCTGAATAATCATATCGTAAGCGTGAGCTTGGACGTGACCTGCTACCCTGTATTCAAAATTTTTCTTGCAGCCCTAAAAACAGATTTATTGTACCTTTTTTCTTCCCTCAGTACCAAGACGGAGTCCTTATCTGTACAGCTGGGAGGTGAACGCTTTTGAGTCGCGCATCAGTTTTCATCCGGGGAACATTGATCCAGATGATGCTCAAGGAACAATACTTGGCTATAAAGTTACATACGCCGCAGTAGATCAACAAAACAGCAGTAAAACGATGGTGATCGATACAAATACAACGAGAATTACATTCACCAACCTGAATGAAGGATCTACATACCTAATAAGCGTAGCTGCATTTACTAGCAAAGGAACCGGGCCATACGAAATTTATGCAGCAGCACGTAAGTTTATGTTTAACCTGAGAAAATGGTGCCGTAAAATTAAACCGTAAAGTTGAAGGGGCATTAACTGTACTTTTAAAAAGCTTAAAACTGTCGATGCTATAAGGGAAACCTAATAATAATGGTCTAATTTTGTTGTCGAAGACAACAGTACTATATTGAAAAAGTTTAAAGCTGTGTATTGAAAAAATCGTCAAATAATATTATACACCGAATGCAAATATGGCGGAGCACTCGGTTGTCGCCCGGGACGAGTCGCATGAAAGCGAGGCTAGTCAGTCTTTCTTGACCAGAAAGTCTTGCTTCGTTTTGTTTCGCACTCCCTTCGCGTTTTTGTGTTCCTGGATGCCAACAGAAGGGAGTGAAATCTTCCATTACAGAGAAAGTGTTTTTTTTTTCAGTTTCCCCGTTCACCTTTGAGGGGAAAACAGACAAAGAAAACACGTGCAATGTAGCTCACGATCGCCAAAGGAACTGTTCAGCCTGGAAGATCTTAGAAAATGTGTAAGAGATCGCATTCATCTCCGAGTCGTTGTCATTTGGCTCAATGTTTTCAATGGTTTCAATGACGGGGCAGTTAAAGTTTATTCGCTTGGTTATTACACCGCAGTATCTGTTTCGTGCGATTCCGTGCGAGTGGACGCGGTCGTAAACAACTTCTTCCATTGATACATTAAGAGGAGTTTTTCTTAACCTTGGGGAAGGTTCTGGCCATGCAAATCGTGTTGGAACATCACCAGGCACCACATGAGCTCGTCATTTAACCGACTTTTCTAAAATCTCCCGTACTGAAATGATGATGGAGCAAACAAACTTTAGTTCCTGCGGCGATCGTGACTTCTTTTCTTCGGCTCAACAAATTGTATTAATCCACTATTTTCCCTATCCCTTCTCGAGGCATTCAGAAACACAAAAACGCGTAGGTAGTGCGAAACAAAACGAACCAAATCGACAACGAAGCAAGACTTTCTGGTCAAAACAAAGCATCGAATACTGACTAGCCTCGCTTTCATGCGACTCGCACCAGGCGACAACCGAGTGATCCGCCATATTTGCATTCGGTGTATGGACTACTTTGCCTACTAAAATTCAATCAGAATTCATCTTTGTGAGTCTGTTGGAGCATTTTTATTTTTGCACAATAACAGGCACAAAGCAGTGATTTTGGCAGAATTGGCCAAAAAAAAAGACAAAATCCCCTTGACAATGTCGCACTAGAGCTAAAAAACCCCATAAAGAAAAAAAAATAAAATAAAAGACAAGTGGCTTGCTAAACTGAGCTATCAAAATCCGTTCGAAACATTGTAGTTAAAACGAAGACATGCTAAACAATGTAACATTTGAGTAAGTGTGCTTGTGAAAACGCGCCTGGTAGACGTAACAACTATCAATAGCCCCGGGCAAACACCGTTAAAGTGTCCTCATTAAATGAATTGACAGCTATCGGATAGTTTAGCTGCCAATGATTAACGACGTTGGTAGGGATTGGCACATCCCACCCACATATGCATGCTAGCCCTAGATCCAGATCTTTTAATGTGACGTTCCGGTATGAAAAGGGGCCTCGCCTGACCATTCTCACGCCCAGTTGCTCTGCCATAGACCTGGGCAGCTGTTGCTGTATTGGTTTTGTCGGTGACCAGGGTATCATATATCCGCTAATTGCAATTAAATTTGCAATAACAACAAGACAACCGGAAATACCTTGCATGCCTGCACTTGGCCTTATGATTCACATCCAAGTTATGATTCTTCGTCCTTATGATTCTACGAACTGCGATGAATGCAAGAGTACAGATTTAATTTGAATTTCGTGCCCGAACGGAGATGCCATCCCTTTTATTTTGGAACCACTTGCTTAATGTGCTGGAACTGTACTCATCTTCCAAAATTCCGTTCCTTCTCAGATTGAAACGCATGGATAACCAGGTCGAGTAGAAATGCTTAGGAAATAAAATACCTCGATTTATTTTGATTGCTGCAGCATGTGATTCAAACAGAGCACAAAGTTTCATCAATCCCTAGCAAACCCTGGTTCATTTTGTTGGTCAAGGTGGTATAAAGTTCTTGTGAACGTTACCCTCACACCAAGCTTGTTCTCAATTTTTATAGTGTGTGGTGGTACCCTAAAAGAAGAGAGCGACTTCTTTTCAAGCCCTAACTATCCCAATAGTCCTCATAGATTTGACGATCGCTTACCTATATCTTATCGAAATACTCGCTGCTATTGGAATATTAACCCTCGATCTAATGCATCTATGATATGGCTAACATTCGTCGACGTTTCTCTCGGCGATAGAAGATATGACGACACCTACTGCAGGTAAATGATTGTCTAGATTTTGTTTCAGTTTTCTTAGTCATTCGTAACAAGAAATAATTCTACAATCGTTTCTAAAAGCAGTGCAACGTAAATTCATCATGGTCTGCAGGATTTGGCGTGTTTTGTTGATGATTTTTTGAAAGTGAAAGCGTCTGACATTCCTTCAGACTCTTTCTTTTTTGCAGTTACTGGAAGACATATCCATAGATAAGAAAACTGTGATCGTCTATAAGTTTTATACACAAGTGGTTTTATAATTAATGGCGAATCATGTTTCACTGTTCTTATCATTTTTAACCCTCTTATATTCCTTTTTTTGTTTCATTTCATTTTCATACTGCTTGCTTTTTGTTTTGACCATATAGTAGTGGAGGCGTTCGTGTTTCTTCCCAAGTGACAGAGGAAGTTTGTGGGCAAATAACAAACGAGACAATACTGATTGAAGGAGGGACTTTAAGCATTTATGCAGATGGATTTGAAGACCACAAATACGACCCTCGCCGCAATCACTCAAGAGTCTTGGCACACTACAGATCCGATCTAGAAAATATCACCACTATAACAGGTAAGGAAAGAGCAACAAAAAAGAGTAACAAAGCAAGTCCAATGAGTTCCTGACAAACTTACACAACCGTGACTGTATTAGCATCAGATTATCCCTGTTTGGAAAGGGCTATAAATTTTCGAAGATATTCGAACGGGTAACGGTTCGGAGTGGGTTGATGTCAGAAGTGCGTCCCACACAACTTTGGAAGCAAATAATTAAAAGACTCTTTACTTCCTTCCTCTTTACCTATGCTACCATGGCAACATTTCAATATCATGCGATTTTAAAAATATCGTGAACTTAACGTGTCGCGAACGTAAAATGACGCGAAATTTAAGTCACATGTGAATGTTGGCTAGTTTTAGCCTCAACGTTATTAGCTTTGAACATGAACTGTTTTGTACTTACTGTTGATGTAATAAGCTCGTTTTGTTTTTACTAGTACTGAGCAGTGAAAGTCGTTTTAATTATAATTCAAGAAATGTTTAGCACAGTATCAGAGCTCATAGCCAAACCTTTTACGTTAGTAAAATCACGAAATTAATGTGAGTTTGGATACGACAATTTCACAAAATCGCGAAATTTAAGTGTCGCAAAATACGATCTCCAAATTGGCGAAATAACAGTGTCGCGAAAATTTAGTGTAATAAGGTAACTTAAAACTTCAACTTCAACCATACCCCTCTCCATGGTCTATACAGGGTCAACAACATCTCCAATCGAGAGCAATGACTATTACATCAAACTGTCATTTTGTCGTGATACCTCCTTCATATCCATGAATCCATGAATGGCTGAATTTTAAGTTAATGGCAAACATAGCAGAAAACATCCTGGGGTCCTACAAGTGACTCTTTCTAAGGATGCCACTGCCTCCGTTATAGGACAAGATTGATGGGGGTGGGGGCTGAAGAACCGGTTGCGATTTGCGGCCGCAAAGGAGTGATTTAACTAGGAATGCTCTAAAGCAGAAATATATGTCAGTTGGGTTTTTTACTACAATTGGAAAGCGTTATGCCACAGTGTAAAAGAAGGTTGGCGGTAACAAATTAACCTCTTTCATCATATTAATCAGGAGAAAAGTTAAACTCGTGGACTGGAATCCAAGTGAATGCCAGTAGTTCATCTATCGATTTGTCATGGACATCACCTCCAAGCGGTTTTCTTGGTGTATCCTCCGTTCAAACATATCTCATCTTGTACCGAACTGTGTCATCACGAGGGATTTACAGAACACTTTGGCTTCCTGCAGACAAAACCCACGTAACGATTTCACCACTGAGTCCTTTCACAAGCTACAGCCTAATCGTAGTCGCCATGCAAACTGTCGAAAGTAGACGTGGAAATACCGGCTGGATTCAAGTAAAAACGGACGAAGGAGGTTAGCTTTATTCTATATACGATTAATACGTATATATATATTATATACATGTATGGAATGCCAAAAACTGGAATACTAACCTCTTACTAACCGAGCGCGAGGGCCGTACTGGGGAATATTGGCCCGAAGTCGTGGCAGCAGGGACCGATCGCAGCGAGGTCGGTACCAAAACGACCGAGGGGCAATATTTTCGTTGGCTGTCTGCCATTTCATACCCAACGCGAGCTCATAGAATAACTGTTAGTTTGTTATCGCTCTTTTGACGACGGGTATCAGGTATCATTCGACGACGGATATTAAGCAATTATTGGATGAGGTTGAGCATGATAGCGAGAATTATCAAGGCCGAGGTTTGTGTTATCTGCCGAAGCCGAAGGCTGAGGCGGATAACACAAACCGAGGCCTTGATAATTTCCCTATCATGCGAAAACCGAATCCAATAATTGTTTTATTATACAATTATAAATGTACAAGCGTTGAGACATTTCACAGAACAACAACAAAGTAAGCCACGCAATGACACGTTTCAGTGTAAACATCTTTATTAATGATATCCGTGAATAACGTGTAAAGCGGAATTCAAAAGGTTTACAGAAAGGATTTAAGCTTAAAACATCTGAAAACGTTTCAGGAAAAACTGAATCGAACTGAAACTTTTGAACAAAATTCTAAAGTTAAGTTGTACGGTCTTATGAAAAATGTTCCCGATTTGCGTTTAATGAATGTTGACATTACAGTTAAAGAAATTAAAATTTTTCGTTATCTCTGAATGAGAGTTCTGTACAATAAATTCCTCTTGAGAAAGGCTAATAACAGGAGATAACTGGTGCGGATTAATAGCCACTTCCTCACCTCTCACCTCGCACTCTGTCGTCAGGGTTTCCGACATTTTTCTCTTGGTTGAAATGTCAGTCCTGCTGTAGCTCCGAATGCTGGATTCATTTCTGTGCCCGCTCACCGCCATGATATGCCTTGCTTCGAACCCTGACTTGTCCAAGATTGTAACCGCCGTTGCCCTGATCGAGTGATTGGTGTAACACTTTGAAAGTTTGGCTTCTCGAGAGATCCTTTTCATTTTTTCACCGAGCAAACGCTCTCCGACAACTGACCATGTTATCGTACCACACTTGATCAGATATGCCGGCGTTTTTCTTCGGCCGCTGAAACAAAAATTCGTTTGAGGGATTCAGGTGCTGTATGTACCGTTCAAATGAAGCCACAGGACAGTGTGGTCCTGGTTTCTCGAACATCACGCCTCCTTCAAATCCTTCATCATTTTCTCGTCGGTTCTTTGTGAGTTCATCTGTTGTTTTGCACACATATTTTGCACCTTTGCCATCCGTGCTGAATGAAAAATCAGTTTTTTTGAGTTCACGAAGATTTTGCCTTCCTCGGCGACAAAAGTACAACATAACCTCGAAAAAAACTTTGTTTTGAAGCGTTTCCGGGCTGTTTTGGTTAAAAACATCGCTTTCGTACAGCTTTTTAAGATCTTCTTCGCAGATCGGTGGCGTGTGTTCGACTTTGGCGAGCCCTTGTCGTTTTAGTTCAACGCACTTGGCGCCAAAAACTTTGTTTGCCTCGGCAAATGCTGGATCGTTTATTATATCGAAGCCAAGAGTCGCCTTGAAGTGTCTGCCCAGTCCAAATCTCAGGCTGTTGAGAGTGCTTTTGGAATAAGAAGTTCCATCGACTTTTCTAGCTTCGGCATAAAATAGTTTGAGAACGTTACTGATGCCATCTTTGGTTTGCGGTTCGGGAACTTTCTTCTCCTTCAAATACTGCTGTAAAACTCTAAGAGCTGTCTTGGTAGCTCGTTTGGTGTTCTTTGCGTCCTTGTCGTCAACAAGGCGTCCTAAATCCGCTTCTGAGACTGACGCGAATCTTGGAGCGGACTCCGCCATGACAATCTTGCTCAAACCGCCGGCTAGCTTGTCAGGTGACGAAAACCATTGTCTGCAAAAACGCGTCATACCTACATGCATAAACGCCAGTGTCTGTAGATGTGACGCGATGACACAGCGCCATCTAGAATTAGCGGGGTGCTTTTAGCCAATCAAAATTGAGATAGCATCAGCATTGTATAATAACAGACATTATTGTTCATCAAATTGTCACGTTGCCCATTATGGTCCATTGTGCTCTCCATATCGCTCAACAGCAGCTGACAGATATTCTGCGGTATACGTTATGTAACGATAATTCGGCAGATGTTCCACAAAGCGGCGCATAACAGCAACTTTTCTAGCTGTAAAATGCTCTTCGTTGACAATTTGTTGAATAATAAAACTACTATCCTGTTCAATCTTGCGGAACTGATCGTCTGATTTTACACTAAGTATCAAGCGATTTCGCAGGATAATTGTTAAATAAACCCCGCCAGATATGATACCCGTCTTCCGATTTTACAGAGGAGTGCTAAACAATCCAAATCACCTTTTCTGTTCTAATTCTTTTTAACAAATCAGATTGTTTAAAAGAGTACCTATTCCAATCAATTTGCGTTTGGTTCATCCGCAATTATGCCGTGATTACCACGATAGATTTTTCTCATTTTACCACATTAAAGCAAGTTATAGAATCAGTCAGAGGGTTAAAAAAATGAATAAATCCCTTTGCTTAGGTGGGAATACTGGAATACTGGAGGATAATGCCCCCGGCTGAAAGATTGTTTCAATTATTATCTATTTTTTTCTGAAAATCTTTAAGCCTCAGGCAGTATCATTAGCATACGGGCAATGTTTAGGCCAGGGGGACAGGGGGAGGTGAACCATTTGCCCAAAAAATTCTCCCAAGTTGCCTTGCCCAAATTTCTCTTGCTGCCCCCCCCCCCCCCCCCCCAAAAAAAAAAAAAAAAAAACTCTCAATTGTCATTTTTTTTTTATTTTGGTGGGGGGTGGGGGTGGGGAGTTACGCCTATGGGTATTGTCTTTTAATATACCAGCTACACGAATAGACCTTTTTTGCTTAAAATAAAATGTATAATGTATGCTGTTCTATTTTTCATTTCTTCAGTGCCAGCCAGAAGCCCTTATATATACTTCGCTCGTGCCATCGATTACAGTACCATTTGGATCTATTGGGAAAGAATATCACAAAAGGATGTTCGTGGTGAACTGCTAGGATATCGAGTATATGTCTCTCTCAGTTACCAATACAACAACCCTTTCAGAAATATCACTGTAGACCCAGACATACAGGAAACGAGGATCAGTGGACTTCAGTCGTTTACTAGCTACTTCGTATGGGTAAAAGCGTTCACCGCTAAGGGAGAAAGTAGAGAAAAGATAGCTTGGTGGACTAGGACAAGTAAGCCACTTCTAGTGTTTTTAAATATGAAATATGCCGTGGTTGTATAAACAAAATTAGTAAATTCTCAACCTCGGTTATTCCATTTCTAGAGTTCTGATTGGCTTACAAACGTCGGTTAATAGCGAATAACTGAGGTTTTACCTAATATGGAAAATGGTGTGTTTAAAGATTTTGCTCGTCGCGAGAAGAAATACTTACAGTTACAAAACACGACTTTTCACGCAAAAAGGATTTTGCGTGATATCCCCAAAAACGGCTGCGAATGATAACAAGTAAACTCTACTAAGAAGCATGAAGTTCGATGATAAACATAATCGAAAATGCTTGTAAATATACAACAAAATCAAGTGAATATTAACACAGCGTTTACGGGCCGGGAGATTCAAAACTGACCAAAACAATTTTCAAAACAGAGTGCCATTGTTATCGTATATCTGAACAAGGCTTGTCAGTTCCACTGGGGCTAACCTTTCAAATGAGCACAATAAATGGGGTGGACGAAGCGGCCAATTTTTGCGACGGTATAATTTTTACAGTTTACAAACAGCACCGGCTTCCGACAGTGAAATTATCTTCGACGATCTCTATCTTCCTCTCCATCCGTGCAGCGATTGACAGTTTGCTTTGAAATTAAAAACGGAGGGATTCGTCGGTTCTGAGCTAATCTGTTTCAGCACAGTTAATAAAATATTTGGAATCAATCTATCAGGGCTCGAAATTAAAAAAAAAAATTCAAAAGTGCTTGATAACATCATTTGTGGGAATTTTATCAAAAATTGACTCTATTTGAAAAGAAAGGCAAAATTCTTACCACAAGGTGTAAAAACACAAAATATAATTTTTTGGCCACTAACTTAGAATCTTAGAAGGAATCAACACGGCGGATAGCCACATGACGGCGTTAAATGCAGGAATGGCTCCGGGACACTTAGATTTTTTTCGTCTAATAAAGAGAAAAAACAAAGTCAATTATAAAAGCACAGAGGTGGGATCGATCCCGGGTCACTCGGATCAGGAGCTATTCCCACTAACTACTACACTATACCCAGGACCGGCTGCCGAACACTCGCATTACCCTTACCATTCTTGAGAGCTAACCGCATAACCGCAGTGCTTAGTAGGCTAACCGGAGTGCTATAGTAGGCTAACCGGATTGCTTAATAGGCTAACCGAAGTGTTTCAATAGGTTACCCAGGGTGATTTTGTGGTCTAATTTAGCTAACCAAACTCGTTCCCAGTGCATTCCGAACCCGGAGCCATTCCTGTAATTAAGCGCTACTGTCACACGTGACGACTTCAACACGGTCAAAGTGTGTCATTCATCGACCCCGACTCAACTCGGGTTGCTGTATTTATGAGGCTGGTATCTTAGCAACGCTCTATGCTTTTCAAAACCGGTTTTGTTCGAGTCGAATGTTGAAAACATAATATAAATATTTCTAGTAATGCGTTCCTTAGCTTTACTTAGCTTTACTTAGAAATCGTTTGAGTGACATTCTATTATTTAAGAAGTGTTTGGAAATACAGATGAGGGGCGAAAGTGAACACGCAAGATTTGTTGTCTGTGATTTATCACACCAAGGTCGATGCGCTTCAAGAACGCACAAGCAGTTGAAGGATCGGAAGTTACGCTTGGAAATTACCGTGTTTTTGCTTTTAATCCGCAGGAAACAATTTAACTGCAAACAGTTAAAACTGATATCTAACCTCCGTCTATTCAAATAAGAGCGGAATGTTTCTGCTCACTAAAGCTCTTATCTTACGGTAAATCTACAGACGTCCATGTGTAAACAATGGTCGCAATGATGTTTAGCACATTTTTCGATCCAGAACTCTTCATGTAGATAAAGAGAAAACTATTTTGCGACCAAGAATCATTATTAACAAAACGTGATCGAGGAAACGAGGATCTTAATTGAAAGCAGAACAAAACGATGATGTTTTCTGTTCTGCTTACAGTTCAGCGTGAAACTACAGCGAAGATTAACGCGACGCTGCCACGTTCACATGTGCTGATAGCCGGGTCTTCTAGCCCTCAAACATTTTTTTGATTTACGCACTGTTAAGGAACCAAGCTCGGAAACATTACTCCGCCTGGCTGAGTTAGTGTTAACACTCAACTGTTTTTCATTCGCGAACAATTATTACAAACAAATCAATGGCGTGGCCATGGGTACCAAAATGGGACCCAGCTACGCCAATCTTTTCGTAGGCTTCATTGAACACCAATTTTTCAATCAATACAACGGCCCAAAACCTGAACTCTATCGTCGCTACATTGACGACTGTATCGGCGCTACCTCTTCTACCAGAGAGGATCTTAATCAATTTATAACCGCTGTTAATTCGTTTCATCCTGCCCTCAAATATGCCTGGGAAATTTCCGATACTTCATTAGCATTCCTGGATATCAAAGTTTCTATCGAAGGCAACAGTTTATGCACCAGTGTGCACTACAAACCCACAGATTCTTATAGTTATTTGTTGTATTCATCTTCACATCCATCACATGTCAAGAATTCCATTCCTTATTCTCAGTTTCTTAGACTTCGCCGTCTTTGTAGTGACGACTCTGATTTTTCCTTAAAATCAGAGGAAATGTGCAATTTCTTCGACAAACGCGGCTATCCTGCTTCTGTTGTTCAAGCGGGCCATCATCGCGCCCAGCAAATTGATCGACAGTCAGCACTACAAACGTCACAGAGAGAAAACAACGATAGAATTCCATTCACCCTCACATTTCACCCTCACAACCACGCAGTTAAATCCATCATTCTCAAAAACTTTAAATTACTTCAAAATGATCTCGACACTGGTATAATCTTTTCGCAACCTCCATTAATTTCATTTAAACGCGACAAAAACATAGGTAACTTTTTAGTCAGAAGTGCATTCCAAACTAGTGATCAACCCGGAACTTTTAAATGAGCTCGCGCACGATGCAAAACATGCCCTTTCATTCACTTGACTTGACTTATTTCCTATTTCTCCTCTGGGAGAATAGGGCCGTTGATTCGTTTTCTCCATCCCACTCTGTCTCTCGCAGCGATGGCACCCTCGCCCCAAGTGTTGAAGCCCATCCTCTGCCTCTCTCCCTCCACCGTCCTTCTCCATGTCTCCCTTGGCCGTCCTCTGTTCCTCCTTCCCTCCGGTGTCCAGGTAAGAGCAATTCGCGGATTCTGATCGTATGCCATGCGTAGAACATGCCCTATCCAACGCCATCTCCGTCTTCTAACCTGCTCACTGATTGTACAAGTTTTTGCACGCCGTCTGACTTCTTCGTTCGTCACCTTCATTGGCCAATAGATCTTAAGTAGTCTTCGTAAACACTTATGTAGGAATGTGAATTTCATTCACAACGTTGACAAAATATCGGGACCCAAGCGATCTATCAAAATCACTGATCATTTCACCTGTACCTCAGCCAATGCCATCTAATGTATAACTTGCACTCTTTGCAAAAAATTATACATTGGCGAAACAGGGAGACGACTTGGCGACCGATTCCGAGAACACCTTCGTGACGTAGAGAAAGACGACAAAAATGCATCGAAACCGGTTGCGAGACACTTCAATCTCCCAAATCATTCTAAGCAACATATGGCAGTCTGCGGCCTTTCCCTTCACCAAGGAAACACGGAAAGCCGTAAAACTCTAGAACAAAAATTTATTTTTCAAATTGGCACTCTTAATCCTCACGGTATCAACGAACGTTCATTCAACTAATTTATTCCGAAGTTTTTACGTTACCAGGCACCAGCCAATAGCGAAGCTCCATCTTTCTGTATATAAAAACACACGACGCACAATTCCTTGATTCGCTCCGACGAAGGGCTAACGCTCGAAACGTCAGCTCTTGAATCTCTTTACGGTGGCCAATTGACATTATCAACCCAGTTGATAAAACCAAATTATATCAGTTTATGAGAGATAAGTTTACAAGAGAATGGTCAACCAAAGCTTAAACCTAAAGTTCATCGTCTCTTATTTTTGCTGAGGACGTGGAGTTCAGTCGCAGTCAAAACAGGTTTTTTTCTGCCTCTGGTTACGAAGAAACTAAGCGGTGCCAAGTGTCCCCTGAGGATTCTAGCACTAATTTACGCATGTGTAAACTGAAAACTAAATACATAATAAATTACACACTTTGACCGTCACATTAGGACTTGAACACGGGCCGTGTTCAAGTCCTAATGTGTTTTACAAGAGACGCAAGTCATAGGCGTAGATGACATACACTAGGGTTTGCAAAGAATTATAGAGCGATTTCAAACTCGAAAGGTTTGACGATGAGAGAACTGTGATGCAAGAGGATCTTTTGCAGCAAAGCAAAGAGATGGATTGTCTTCTTTTCTTATTTCTAGACAAACATCTTTCATTATAATTTTCTGGAAGGTGACAATGTTTGAGAAAAGCCCATTGTACACCGCCGATACGAAGAAACCAATCGCCATTTTGGCGACTAAACCAGAACTTTTAGTCGCCACAGATGTATGAAATTTTAGTCGCAATGGCGGCCGTATCGGTCGCAATTTCGAGCCCTGAATTCTTGATCAACCGCGAAATCGCCAGACAGCTGTAGGCAATACGCTCTATTTGGTTGGTACAACTTAAGTAATTTTCAGCTTCGCAATATTTCGGATCTTCCCGTTAACCAACATCGTTTGTCAAGAAGTTCCACGATGAAGACAACTATAGAGGAGATTGTGCCAGGAATATTTACGAAGAAGCTGATTCTCTTTCTCACCTTTTTCACATGTTTCATTCAACTTACATGCAGGGCCAACAACGCACCACTGATTTTGCCGCCTTTTCACACAATCGCTTCGTTTAGGTCAAACAGAAATGTCCGCATTATTAATAATACAAAAAAATAATAAAATGAACAGATGTACTGTTTTGAAATTCCTACGATAATAACCGAGGTTGAGAATTTACTAAGACAATTATTCCATTCGCCCTTGTTGGGTAGTGAGGTGATTATAACCAACTCGCGCTACGCGCTCGTTGGTCATTTATCATCTCATATCCAACGCGGGATCATGAAATAATTGTTAAGTATTTATTTAGTACGCCGACCTGGATTGTCTTCTCTGGTTTTGCAAAACTGAACAGGTAATTTCTAAAAAATATATGTTATCTTATGGCTTTAGCTATATAAGAGTGAAGCTAAATACTAGTTGTGTAATATCACACCAGCTCACGTTATCAGTACCTAATTTGCAAAATACAAAAATCTTGAATACCTCTGGAATGAGAGGAGATATCACAAAAAGGAAACCGCCATTTTTCTTCATTTTTAAAAGCCTTTCAAATAAGCTTATTTTTCAATAGCTCGTTTTCCTCATTTCATAGAGGGTCTTAATGGACGGGGGGTCACTTTGACGGTTGAAGGTTAAATATAAGCCGTTTAGACGGTTGACGGTCAATTTTTTTGGAATGTCGTTTATAGAACGAAATTTAAGCGCGAATTTGGCTGTAATTTTTCATTATCCCATATCATTATTGATCCAGTTAATCATATAATTGGTGTGTTAAAAATTACGTTTTTGGTCTTCAACTGTGTCTACCTTGTGTCACCCTTGCTGCCGCTGGACGTATTTTCTGATATATTGAAACTTTTACTTATAAACAGCCGATCTTTACCCCATTTAAGACATTCGTTTAGTTGCTAATTCTTAATTCTGAGACATCTGACGGTTGACTGTAAAAATATTACGTTTTTGACGATTGACGGTTAATATTTTGGCCATTTGACGGTTGACGGTTAACCCCATTGAGACCCCTTCTTAGGCACTTTAAAAGATTGGTGTTGTTAAGTCATGGAGCCTTCTTCTTCTAGACTATTTGTTTTGCAGGAACGTGACAAAGATCTTGCAATCGAACACTTGAAGTTGTTTTAACCACGGTTCCTGGGTGTTTGGGGGCTGTTTTGTCAGGGTCTGGAGGGGATTTTCGGGATCCGGAATTTGACCAAATGGCAGTGCGGGATTCGAGAATACGCAAAATATCTTATAAAGACGAACTGGTTACGAAAGCTTGCGCCAAACTGGCTTATGAGGCATGATCAAAATAAAATATTTACTTGTACGAAAGGGAACTAATCTAATTATCTGCAACCTGAGCATCCAGTTAGTCGTCATCGAGCTCTTGAGTTCGAGCCCTGGTGAGTCAGTGTATCGTGCTATACGGATGGACAGTTTACTCTTACGAAGCCCCGTCGCCATCTATAGGGGCATAATTAGCCACCAGTAGGCTGATAGTGTAGACTACATGAGAAGATGCTGCTACTGATGGTGGTGGGTTGGGAGAACTTTAAATTTGAACTGCAAAGGTGTTCAAGAGATAGCAATATTCGTAGCCAATCCCTATTTTGTTTTATTTCTTTCTTTCATGTTTTTTTTTTTTTTTTGCTTAGAGTGTGGATCAGCACTACACAACAGTTCCGGTGTGATTCAAAGTCCTGGATTTCCTCGTAGAGTAGAATCTTCTGAATGCACTTGGGACATTTATCCGAAAGATGGAAACAAGAGTGTTATTCTAATCTTTCAACGGTTCAATCTTCCACTGTCCTTCAGATGCGAGTATGAGGCTTTTGTTTTTTGTTGTTGTTTTTATTGCTATTTTCTTTTACTCTGTTGAAAACACAATGGACAATCAGCGGCTATCGAGCCGGATCCTTTCTTTTGCATGGCATAACCAACCTAACAATTTTCCATTTCAGAAATTTCTATGTTACTGTTAGAGACGAAAGTGGTATTAAACCCGAACTTATCTGCGGCGAGAGAGGTCCATTCACTTTTCTGGCACAGACATTACGCGTCGATTACAAATCTACTCGCTACAATGAGTTCTGGCCAGGATTTCAAGCTCAATATATTGTTCTAAATGAATCGATAGTGGGCGGTAAGGAAACCAATTTATTATCCTTTCTCGGGTACCTGAGGAATGTTTTGGATACTCCCGTGGTCGGGAACTCGATGTGGCTTTCAATATACTGCATTTATCATTTTCTTTCCTTTTTTATTATTTTTTTTTTTTGGGGGGGGGGGGGGGGTTGGGGTGGTGGGAGACGTGCTTGCATAGCATGCGATACGCAGTGGCAAAATGGTTAGATGGTTTTACTTCGATTTTAGCTCCCTAGGATCGAGCCGTCGGGGACATTATGTTGTGTTAACCGGTTCTCGCGTGAGACAATTCAATCTAACGGTACCTCTATTCACCCAGGTGCACAGCATGGAAAGCTAACTTTACTGCAGTGTAAAGCCAACTTAAAGCTGGCATAATCGTACGTTTTAAGTTGCTTTACGCTACCGTTACGCTTTATGCCAGCTTTTACACTCATAATTAAGGCTTGAGTAAATGTATTCAAACATTTAATTAACTTTAACAAGCTTTAATTCATAGCGCAAAGTTGGATAACCAACTTTAAGGAGATTAAAGCCACCTTTTTGTAAGTAAATCTCTATTTTCGTGCTGTGGTGTATAAAAAGGTACCAGCGAAATAATGCTGGGGGTAGCCTTTAAATTAGTAAGCCTTAAAATAATAGTTGACTAAGGAAACAAAAAACCAAAGAGGTGTTACTAAACCAAAAATGAAGAAGGATGGTTAATAATGGAGGAGACCATGAGACGTTTTACGAATGATTTTGAAAAGTTTAGGTTAATTTGTTTTCAAGTTCACAAACCATGACGAAGCACCTTTAATGTTAGTTCAGCGAAACATCGAATTTCGTCAGCTGTAACCTTAATTATGAGCATGTTCACTACTACCCCTTGAAATTGACAGTTTGAAATTCAGATTCTGGAGGGCCATATCGACGTACCCTCTTTTAACCACAACTTTACTCTTGTCCTTTAAGCTCCACTTGTGGAAGACTGGAACATCAACATCTCCAGCGTATGGTCGTCAAGCCTAAGCGTCACGTGGACAGGCTACGTTCCTGATAACTACTATTCCCTACTCCTGTATGCAGTTGTATGTACACCAATCACCTACAAAGCGGGCCCGGTTGTACTAACAGCCAATAAAACTGATACTCACGCAGAAGTACGACGTCTTAGGGCGCTAACTGAATACAGCGTCCAGGTATTGGCTGTCATCGCACACACAAATGGCAGTGCACTGAGTTTGAAAGGAAGCCAGAAACGTAATGTAACCACTCCGGAGGGAGGTAACTATTGAAGTCATAATATATTATTTAAGCTTTTATTCTGGTTAACGTTACATGGACGGCTCTCGCAGCAACGAGTTTCCACGACGCCTTACTTAATAAATATTCACTCGTAGCGTTGTTACGTTTTTTTAATAAATAGACGTATGTTAGGGCCTGTTTACATGGAAGGAGGGTAACCCTCCTAGAAAGGATAACCTCCTAGGAGGGTTACCCTCTTCTATTGTCTTCCCCGGTTTCGTTAACATACGAGGTAGGGTTACCCTGGAAGGAGGGTAACCCTACTTGCTTGCCAGGGTTACCCTTCTATGAGGGTCAACTTTTTATTTGTTTAAGCCATGTAAACGCTCGAGGTAGGGTTACCCTCTTAGGAGGGTCAAGTCTAGGGCGATCAGATTACTGTCACATTCCCGCCAACTTTCAACATGGCTGCACACAGTTTCAAACGTGGCGAGTTTTTTCGAAGAAATAGGCTAGAAAGAATGGCAAATACCAACGGGGATGACGCAGAATTTCAAGAAGACAACAGATAAAAATCGCGAGCAGAATAAAGGTTCGAACAAAGTCGTCGTACTGGATCACGTTCAGCCCAGTAAGTCAAAAGATAAAAGAAAATTAAGGCAAGCGATCGACGAGATTCTTCGAACAAAGCGAAGAAATGAGCATGGACGCCCGAAGCCGTTGAACAGCTACTAAAATGCACAAAAGAATAAAAGACGGAAGCGTCGCAGATGTGTCTGCGGAGATAGCCCTAGGGATAACCCTTCACATGTAAGGGAGGGTTATCTTTTGACCCTAAAGTTGTGTAGAAATTCATTCAGATTACAGGACGTATCCTAACAAACTCACGTCTATTTGTTTGTTTGTTTTTTTGCGAGCGACTAATAATTCAAAAATTGCAACTTCGCTTTAAACGAACATTTATTGCTCTTTCCGTCAGGATATTACCTAATAGAAATAATGCACAATACAAGCGGATGGGCAAATTACCCTGAAGATGGATTAATGCCGATGACTTTCAGTCATTTTACCTTTTTTAAAAACATTAGTGTTGTAAATAATTATGTCTCATGACTATTATTATTAAATGTTATTTTCACGAGCGAGTGGACCTGAAATTTATATATTGATCACTGAAAATCTTGTTTCGGTAGTGTGAAATAAAGTTTGTATTCTACTCTGTTCTAAGACGAATGGACTCTCTACTTATTCTCTTTTCAGTTCCAAGCGAGCCGCCTGGTAACGTGTCTGCAATAAGTCCTGACGTGAGAGCTGCAATCGTATCTTGGACTCCCATCCAAAATGATAGTGTGAATGGAAAGTTGCTAGGGTACAAGGTTTTCTATCGAAGTCTCTTGGACGATGGAAATTATTCTACGATTACAGTTGGTCCATCGACTCTTCAAGCCATAATAAGGGAAGACCTAGTTTACACTGATATTTACGAAGTCAAAGTTGCAGGGTTTACACGTGTTGGCGTCGGTTTTATGAGCGAACCAGTGCCAGTCCGGCCAGGTACGAACGCACGGGGAAGAAAACCACTCGATGGGAAGCGCTGTGTACTACTCTAATTTAACTATTCCTGTGTTATCTTGGTAATTACTTCGTTGCCATATTCGCTTTGATGGCTTGCACTGTACTTTGATGGGTTACACTGTATTTTGATGGGTTGTACTGTATTTTGATGGTTGCACTGTAGTTTGATGGTTTGCACTGTATTTTGATGGGTTTCACTGTACTTTGATGGGTTACACTGTACTTTGATGGGTTGTACTGTACTTTGATGGGTTGTACTGTATTTTGATGGGTTGTACTGTATTTTGATGGGTTACACTGTACTTTGATGGGTTACACTGTACTTTGATGGGTTACACTGTACTTTGATGGGTTGTACTGTACTTTGATGGGTTGTACTGTATTTTGATGGGTTGTACTGTATTTTGATGGGTTGCACTGTACTTTGATGGGTTACACTGTACTTTGATGGGTTACACTGTACTTTGATGGGTTGCACTGTATTTTGATGGGTTGAACTGTACTTTGATGGGTTGTACTGTATTTTGATGGGTTGTACTGTATTTTGATGGTTTGCACTGTATTTTGATGGGTTTCACTGTATTTTGATGGGTTGTACTGTATTTTAATGAGTTGTACTGTATTTTAATGAGTTGTACTGCAGTTTGATCGGTTGCACTGCAGTTTGATGGGTTACACTGTACTTTGATGGGTTACACTGTGCTTTGATGGGTTACACTGTACTTTGATGGGTTACACTGTACTTTGATGGGTTGTACTGTATTTTGATGGGTTGCGCGGTATTTTGATGGGTTACACTGTACTTTGATGGGTTACACTGTACTTTGATGGGTTACACTGTACTTTGATGGGTTACACTGTACTTTGATGGATTACACTGTATTTTGATGGGTTGCACGGTATTTTGATGACTTGCCCTATATTTTGATGGCTTGCACTGTACTTTGATGGGTTACACTGTAATTTGATGGGTTACACTGAAGGTAGATGGGTTGCACTGTATTATGATGAGTTGTACTGTATTTTAATGAGTTGTACTGCAGTTTGATCGGTTGCACTGCAGTTTGATGGGTTGCACTGTAATTTGATGGGTTACACGGTATTTTGATGGGTTACACGGTATTTTGATGGGTTGTACTGTATTTTAATGAGTTGTACTGTATTTTAATGAGTTGTACTGCAGTTTGATCGGTTGCACTGCAGTTTGATGGGTTACACTGTACTTTGATGGGTTACACTGTGCTTTGATGGGTTGCACTGTACTTTGATGGGTTACACTGTACTTTGATGGGTTACACTGTACTTTGATGGGTTGCACTGTATTTTGATGGGTTGAACTGTACTTTGATGGGTTGTACTGTATTTTGATGGGTTGTACTGTATTTTGATGGTTTGCACTGTATTTTGATGGGTTTCACTGTATTTTGATGGGTTGTACTGTATTTTAATGAGTTGTACTGTATTTTAATGAGTTGTACTGCAGTTTGATCGGTTGCACTGCAGTTTGATGGGTTACACTGTACTTTGATGGGTTACACTGTGCTTTGATGGGTTACACTGTACTTTGATGGGTTACACTGTACTTTGATGGGTTGTACTGTATTTTGATGGGTTGCGCGGTATTTTGATGGGTTACACTGTACTTTGATGGGTTACACTGTACTTTGATGGGTTACACTGTACTTTGATGGGTTACACTGTACTTTGATGGATTACACTGTATTTTGATGGGTTGCACGGTATTTTGATGACTTGCCCTATATTTTGATGGCTTGCACTGTACTTTGATGGGTTACACTGTAATTTGATGGGTTACACTGAAGGTAGATGGGTTGCACTGTATTATGATGAGTTGTACTGTATTTTAATGAGTTGTACTGCAGTTTGATCGGTTGCACTGCAGTTTGATGGGTTGCACTGTAATTTGATGGGTTACACGGTATTTTGATGGGTTACACGGTATTTTGATGGGTTGTACTGTATTTTAATGAGTTGTACTGCAGTTTGATCGGTTGCATTGCAGTTTGATGGGTTACACTGTAATTTGATGGGTTACACTGTACTTTGATGGGTTACACGGTATTTTGATGGGTTGTACTGTATTTTGATGCGTTGTACTGTATTTTGATGGGTTGTACTGTATTTTGATGGGTTGCACTGTATTTTGATGGGTTTCACTGAAGGTAGATGGGTTGCACTGTATTATGATGAGTTGTACTGTATTTTAATGAGTTGTACTGCAGTTTGATCGGTTGCACTGCAGTTTGATGGGTTGCACTGTATTTTGATGGGTTGCACTGTATTCTGATGGGTTGCACTGTAGTTTGATGGCTTGTTCTGTAGTTTGATGGCTTGTACTGTAGTTTGATGGGTTGCATTGTATTTTGATTCGTTGCACTGTACTCTGATGGGCTATACTGTAATTTGATGGGTTCTACTTTATTTGATGGTTTGTAATGTATTTTGATGGGTTTCACAGTATTTTGATGGTTGTATTGTATTTTGATGGGTTTCACTGTTTTTTGATGGTTGTACTGTATTTTGATGTGCCGACATATACGGATGTTATGTGAGTATGACTGGACACTGATGCAGTAGCAAAATAGAATTCAGGTGGTGTAATCATCTGTGTGTATAAATGATACAGCAAAGCCACTGAAATAATCTCAGTGGCTCAGGTGGGCCTCGAACCCACTACCTTGTGGCTGCCACTGGTCTACCATATAAGCTACAGGGCCTCGATGGGAACAGTGCGTGGGTATATCCCAATTAATTGATCTTACCTGTGTGCAGGGATTCCGGCAACAAACATGGGTAACATGCATTTGCATGTAAGAAGCAAATAAACAGGGTGACCGACAGTTTTTCGATGTAAGATCAAATGGAATTCACTCCACTGTTGTTCCAACCGTGTCTCTGCTGCTCTTTATTGTGCGTAATTTCAATGTCCATTCTTTACGCAAGTCACTAACGCAATAAATATAATGTAAGGCTTCTAAACAATATTTAGTATATTTGACTGTATTACTGTCTGCTCTAAGATGGATAAGCTGTATACTTTCAATATATGGCACCAGAAATTGCAGTTAAGCTAATTTAATGACTAGCTTAAAATTGCTACTTCATGATAGATGCTTTGTCTATTAGATGCATGGTTTGCTATGAAAAATCAGCTGCAATAATGCCTTTGAAACATTATTAACCTTCTTACTTAAATTTAGCTTGGTGACCGAGGGGAAGTACAATCTTCGTTTTACAGTCATTTTGGGTTTTTTATAGGTTGTATGCAGGGTTATCTTCTGGAGAGGATGGGTGTGATAACAAGTCCTGGTTTTCCAGAGAATTATCCAAGTAAATTACTTTGTTATTGGATTATCAGGCCTAAATCCAGTTTGAGGTACCGAGTTGTCTTTGCCTTCGATGCTTTTCATACAGAGGACGTAGAAGGAAGACCAAACTGCACGTAAGTTTATGTACAATATACAAGCCGTATTTTACGGTATTATAGAATCAAAGGAACGGGAGACCCAACATGGCGGGGCACCAACATGGCGTCTCCATACTAAGCTCTATAAATTTGCGTGAGATGCTTCCAAATATAACTCAAGAATGGTGTACCGCACAGACCTGGTACTTGGGGATTTTGTTTATCTA
This sequence comes from Blastomussa wellsi, assembly GCA_947652115.1. Classification (NCBI taxonomy): domain Eukaryota; kingdom Metazoa; phylum Cnidaria; class Anthozoa; order Scleractinia; family Plerogyridae; genus Blastomussa; species Blastomussa wellsi. The sequence continues at coordinate 19,719,011 of OX393565.1, forward strand.
TTAATATTTGAAAACCAGCAATACTGTTACTTGCTAACATCGTTTAAGTGTCCATACGGCCTAAAGCGATTGTTTTGGATTTGGTATGTCTAGAATGCATAGAAACCTATTCTGTATTTTTATTTTCGATTCCGTACCTTTTCACTCCAAAATCATGCTTTAAATTTCCCGCCTTGGCTACGCCCAATGAAGTTGACCGCATGATCGAAGATTGGTGATGAATGACGTCACTTCAGGCAATTCCATTCTTTGAGTCAGCAGAATTTGAACACTTCACAACAACACATCTAGCTATCAGACACATTATTCGGATGAAATTACTTTCAATTAATTATATTTCTGAATTAACAGTGAAATGAACTTACAGGAAGATTTGACGCTTCCTGGCTTGACGTCACGGCCCGTTCTAGAACCAAGACCCTTTTTTCCGGTCATCTTCATTGGGCGTGGCCAACTCGGGAACTTTAAAGCTCTATTTTGTTTCAAAAAAGTTGCGGAATCCAAAAAATAAAATTGCAATACTTGATACCAAAAGCATGACTAGTGAGATAGTGTGTGTTATCTATAACTTAACATGCTTTGGCAAACGAGGAAACGTTGTTGCTCCTTTTGAGCAAACTGGGAAACAGTTTTTGCAAACACAATATCTTTCTGTTGCGCAGACGGGCAGACAGGGAAACATTTCTGTCTGTAACGTTTCTTCATTTGCCACGGCCTTTAGGATGGTCATCTACATAGGTGAGAGTAATCCTGCAGGCCACCTATCCCCCCGCCCACTCCCAACCTGTAGTGACTTCGGTTATAATTATACTATTTACTTTGCCAAATATGAGCAGACAGAAACTTTAGATACTTTGCTTACTTTTTTACTTGACTTTCTTAAATAGTTTTTGATTTCCAAGTGTAACATGTTTTGTTTAGAGTAGAGACTAGAGGGCTTTTCATGATCTAAGCAGTGTATATGTGCACTTGTCTTTCAT
>OX393565.1:19724990-19727490 GCA_947652115.1 Blastomussa wellsi
TTAATGTTAGATGCCGTTAACTATAACAACCCAGCCGGGATACTTTTCAAATCTAATGATGGGGTGGAAAAACAAGGATTCAACCTCAGCTTTTTTGCTGTTAACAAGACTTCTAAGATCTGTAAGTAAAGATGAAAAGAAAACCACATTTTAGTGGCACTGTTGATGTCACACATAACATACCGAAGCTACTTAAATTGTCATAAGCATTTTCCATTACTGAAGTGCTTTATTTACCCACTCTCTTTAATAACGGCGACTTGTATATTATTGGTTAGCTACTGTTTCTCTTTAATTATTAATGTATTTTGTTTTTGCCTTGCCTTTTTCTTTTTCCATTGATCTCTTATATAGTCATACACTCTATATTTTTTTGTAAGATTATATTTTATAAGAATATCGAGACTGAAATCTGCGAAATTTTAAGAATATTGTAAGAATAAACCCGAGGATGAGTTTTTCAATAATATAAGATATAATTTGTGTTGAAAATCTGTTGATAAAATACAATTGTAAGTTTTTAACTTAACTGTTCCTTTTTCTAAACTGGGAAACTAGTAGGCCAACTTAAAAAAAAACTGCACTACATGCAACTAATTTAAGAAAAATACAAGAATATTTTCAGCCTAAAATCGGCAGCGAAATAAGAATATTCAGCCTGCGCCGGAAAAACAATATTCTTATAAAATAGAGTGTATAGGGCGGTTTTTAGTATTTGTTTGGCATTAAGGAACAAAAGGCGTTTTCATTTTGTCACTGTTAGCTGTAAGCGTTGTCGATGGAAGCATCAAGGGCCATGAGGTTACCCTTACATTGCTCCCTGCCGCTGATGTCAACCACATTAAGGAATACATTGTGTTGTACAAGTCGTCGAATGCAGTGCGGGAATGGAAATTCAAACGGACTAAACAAACACAGGTCATATTACTGTCGCTGCGTGCACGTACGGAGTACACTGTCGCAGTACTGGGTTATACATCAAACAAAGAAACATTTGGTAGCCAAGACATCAAGCTTACAACTTCAGAAGGTATGTTAAAGGTTTAAGGGCGTATGCACGAGTGCGCACGCAATTTCGTGTTGCAATATCACGCCACGTCATCTATCGAGCGCGCGCGCTGAGGAAAAAGTCAATGGTAGAAAAATTTTCGCGCGAATGGCCTTAAATCATCCACTGCTATTTCAAAATTGGCATGAACAGCTCACTAACTGTTGAGTTAATCTTCCAGAACGTGTAAAAGTGGCTGGTTACGATGCTATTGTTTAATTAAGTTAAGCTTGTTTTAATACTATCTACAACAACTTATCCACATATTTTCCTTTTAGCGACAGATCCTGAGACGACAACTGCGTCAATAACTACCCCAACGCAAGGTAAGAAGACTTTAGGGGAATAAGGTTTAAAAGAGCATCTAATAACTATACATGCGTCATGGTTTGGCTGTCCTACAAATCAAGTAAACTTCAAAGTCTCGATGGTTTTAGTGAGCTAACAAATTGTTGTTGATTCTGAAGGTCAATCCGATTGCTGACTAACGAACGTTAGGTTGATGAACCCTGTTTTAAATCATAATAAGGTATAATTATAGCATTAAAGACGCGTCTCTCAGGTTTCACGCGGCGATATTTTGTCGCCTCGCGCTCGACGGACTAAGAAGAAGGGTACGTACTGCTCGTGGGCTATTCAAGACGGGTGAAACTGACCTTTACTCTTTGGTTTTCCAAGTGTCTTCCACGGTCTTCGGGCAGGCTATCTGATTCTCTCTGCTCAGGTATAGGCTATGAGAATGATACCGATATATTTATTAGTTTCTAAAAGGGTAGTTCAGTGGAATAGGACAAAAAAACTGTAACAGCCGTTGACGAGCCGTACGTGATATGAACAGTACCCGCGATTCACCCAATTTCCGAAGGAAATTTCACAGATTAGGCTTGTTGCTTTGTCTTGTTTAACAGATTAGGCTTGTTTTGAACCGTGACCTTGTTCTTAGTGTATGGCTTTTGCTGTGTTCCGTAGATATACTGGTCAGTCCTGTTTTCATCTGCCGACACGTTTCTTCCCTGACTTGGTCGAGCAAGTTGACTTGTGTGCAACGGCAGTACAGCTCTTCCAGTAAAAGTGCAACCGACAAGATCAGGAAACCGAATGGTTTATTTGGCCACCATACTCAAGCACTTTTACTTAATACAATAGAAAAATCGCCAGCAATTAAATTAAGTAACTTCGTCAAGAGGAACTAAATTGAATTTGAATTTGAATTCGAATAATTAAATAGCAATAGAAAAGAAATAGCGTGAAAAGAAAACGAAATATGTTTGACTAACTTCGGTGTTGTTCAGACTACATTTCCTTTTTTTTATATTTCTATCTGCGTTGAATCCGTCTCTTCTTTTATACTCTTCACATAATAAAGAACGGATCACGCAAGGAAAACAAATTCAAAGTGACAGTTCTATTGTTTCAGCTGATAAAAGGCAGTTGACGCTCAAGCGCGCACAA
>OX393565.1:19732490-19737490 GCA_947652115.1 Blastomussa wellsi
GGTTTTGCGAGCTCGTGTTGTTTACAACATCAGTGCTGTGATGCGGTTAAAGTGATGTCGTCGGCTATTAATTTGGCCGTTTTTGGTGAGTACAAAATGGGAACTTGTTTTATACCTTAATTTCTGCTCTTTAAATTTTCCACAAGTTCTGTATTTAGAATAAAATGCAATTATCTTTACTAGAACCACTTGGAAGCACAACGTGTAAAGTGGTGAGTGCTTTTATCAATTTTTTCCCCATGTAAATTATTCGGCTGCAAAACTATTTTTGAATTTGCGGCTTCTGCGTATTTTATTTTTGTTTTTACAGTTATGGCCCATTCAACGAGCATTGTGTCTGAGACATCTCTCTTTTTTGCAGGGAACAGAAGGAGGACTTTGGTGGGACTGTATTTGGGCGAGGCGAGTGCGTTAAATTTGTACTGAATTTGTGTATATTAATATTACCAAACTAGACGCACTGCATGATTATAGTATCAACCGATAGCGAGTTTGATGATAGGAAGAGTCGCACTGCATGTATCTGCGACACTTTAAAATATGGCGTTCTAACAGATTCTATATATTTTCGATTGCTTACAATTTAATTTATAATCTTGCCACCGCGGCATGTCGATGATTTACGTTGGAATTTTAGTTATTTTAAGAAGGTTCTCTTCTCGGGGAAGATATCTGCCTTCGAATTTAATACCCAGAACTTATTATTTCACCTGAAATAATTATCTGAAAAAAAAAATTATCTTAGTAACAACCAGGAAAGGCTAAATGTTACGATAACTTTCGGTGAGGTTGAACATCCTCGTTCGGAAATACAGACAACCCAGATCCAAATAAAACAATTCCTAGTACACGTGCGGAGCTTAAGTCCTTTAATGCACTTCTTAAATCATTCCACTTCTTGCATGCGGCAATAACAAACGTCTTGTCCCCTCCCCCCTTTGGTGAGGTGCCTCCCCGAAAGTTTTTTGAACCCTGGCCCTATTTAAGGATGAAGAAAACGAAAGGTTCAGGACCATAAATGGAATAATATTCAAGAGGAAACATTAACCAACACCATGGAAGAAAGGTGGAGGGTGGCCAATATGTTATGAAATTTTGTAAAGAGGAAAAACTCTGTGATGTAAAGATTGACTGTTAATTCATTATTCGTGGAAATTTTGATATGTCAACCTTGTGTCCATAATGTTGCCATGGCAAAGCCATAATAGACCTTTTTAGCTACGTATGTAAATTGCCCATTTCAGATCACGTGATGCTCTCCCGAGAATTACTCCTTTGTCCACTTGGAAATTATTCATACATTTCCGCGTGGATTTGTTTGAATTTGAAAGCAATAAGTCTCACGGGTATCATCACGTGATCTGAAATGGGGCAACAAACAAACGAAGCTAAAAAGGTCTATTACAGGTAGTTCCCAAAAATAGACATTTAATATAATTCTACATTATTCATTTTTTTTTTTTCATTCATGTATTTTTAGGTTTCATTAGCATCTTGCCTAGATTTTGTAAATCCAAGAAAATGGTGTCGTTCTCTTGAACAAACTCAGGGTTTTTCTACACAATATAAATGTATTTTTTTGTGCCTAATGAACATAACCAAACCCCTTGTTGGGGTCCATTCCTCCTTTTTTATCACAATCATTTGTGGGCTTTAACTTTACGTGTACAACTGGGGTGACCAGCATTTTACAATAATTAACCTTCCTGTAGAACATACAAAGGGGTGTCGTTAGGCGTTAGGCAAGTCGTTAGGCTACAAAGTTTTGAACATTTTGTGAAGCCATTTTACTTTATACTATGTATGACTATTCACCATACAAAAATCTGAGAGAGCTACTTATACACAGCACGAAAACTGAGATTTACGTAAAATTAAAGTTGACTTAAACCTTCTGAAAGTTGGTTAACCAACTTTACGCTATGGATTAAAGCTTGTTAAAGTTACTTAAATGTTTAAATGCTCTTACTCAAGCTTTAATTATGAGTGCAAAGCTGGAATAAAGGTCAGCTTTAAAAAAATGAAAGGGAGCGTAAAGCAACTTAAAGCAGACGATTACGCCAGCTTTAAGTTGCCTTTACACCGCGGTAAAGTTATCTTTTCATGCGACCTTCGGCATCCCCATTTGTTGCTACTTTTCCAGCAACAAATCAATTTGTTACTATTTAAACCAGCATATTTGGTATGCAGAACAGCAACTTGCTTCTAAAAGCTCATGCTGAATACTAATCAGCTGGGTTCACACATTGCAAAAATAAACTAGTGAGTCGATGACGTCAATTCCTCTCTCGATCTAGCTCTCTCAATGCAACTCGACTGAAGTCGACTCTGGTAAGTTTAAACAAGAAATCGTCGCTTAAAAACGGACTTATTTTGAAAATTGAGGCACAATAATTGGCATGGTGCATTCTTGCCAAATATAAAATTGGAATCGAAAGAGAACAAGAACAACATTTTTTCATCGCAGTAGAAATTTAATATTTTTATCTCCAAATATCCGAGATTTCCGATTTTGCCATTTTATAGACGATCTTGAACCTTTGTACACCAATTAAAAATTAGACGGCGATATCGAGATTGTCATCGAGTGAAAGTTGGCGATAGAACAAGGAATTAGCCAAGATTGTGTACGAGTCTGAAGGTCCGTAGTTTTCGACCTCAGTGCCGGCTGCAATGCAGTGCGCACTGCGAAAGCCTACTATCGACCAAAGGTAGGTTGATAGTATACGAGAGCTCTGTCAGATCGCAGCATTTTCATTAGCATAACTGAGAATTATACGAGATAAATTCATTTGATTTTTTTAATAATGATAATGATAATGATAATGATAATGATAATGATAATAATAAGGGATGGGAAGCATCTCCAGCCTTCCTGAAAATACAAATATCATTGAACAGTGGTTTTCTGCCAGTCAGACCGTAGCATTTGCATTGATAGCGGAGCTCTAGCGGCCCGAAGGGCCGCAAGGCGGAGACCCATAACCATAGGAGAAGGACAATCGTGCATGCATAGAAATAGGAGAACAATGCATTCAAGTTTTCATGGTCGACATGGCCAGTGGCATGGATCGCGGGCGAGTGCGCCCCACGACGACGACCAAGCAAGTCGTACTGAATTTGGGTAGCCATGCCTTGTCAATACCTTGCCAGCCTTATCAGCTTACATCTTTGGTATTGGACATCCAAGTTATGGTCAATTGACAGCTGTCAAATCGAGTATCCGCTGACCAGTATCACATGACCATATCGCGGACTCAGATTTAGAACTCATCGAGGTAACGTGTTTACGTGTTAACGTGTTGACTGCTGATCAGGCATTGTTTTTTCATTGATAGAGGGCTCAGGTCCTATTAAGGCAGCATTTTCTTAATTTTTTATGGTCATTCTTAGTGGAAATTCTGCAATTGGAGAAATTATTAAGAACCAGCAAAAATACGGAGCTCCGCTTTTAGGCTTGGCTAAATCTATATATTATTAGTATTATACTAAAATATCCATTTAATGTCTCGTGAGATAAAAAGAAATATTAAAATATATGACTCGATGCCAGTAAACGTACCAGACATAGCAATTATTACAAAAACAAAAATGCATTCATATAGCTATGATAGCTGCTAGTTTACTATCATTTCAGTTTCTGTAATTAATACTCCCAACCCATGAAGAAAGCAAGACAACAACAACATATATGGGATAAATGGGGTAGGGGATGAAGTGCTCGAGTTGCCAATAAAATTCTTACAGGGTGGCGCAGGTCGGGTGGTTGGCAACGAGAGGGCGTAACCATAGGAACACTATTAAGCAACAACAACTACAACCAGGCTACAGAGAGGTCCTAATCCTCTCTCTGGGGTCCTAATCCCCAGGCTCTAACAGGTTGTAAACCATACTAGCAACAACTACAACCAGGCTACAGAGAGGTCCTAGTGACCTCTCTCTGGGGTCCTAATCCCCAGGCTCTAACAGGTTGTAAACCATACTAGCAAAAACTACAACCAGGCTACAGAGAGGTCCTAGTGACCTCTCTCTGGGGTCCTAATCCCCAGGCTCTAAAAGGTTGTAAACCAATTAACAAAAACTACAACCAGGCTACAGAGAGGCCCTAATGACCTCTCTCTGGGGTCCTAATCCCCAGGCTCTAATAGGTTGTAAACCAAATTAACAAAAACTACAACCAGGCTACAGAGAGGCCCTAATGACCTCTCTCTGGGGTCCTAATCCCCAGGCTCTAATAGGTTGTAAACCATATTACCACAACAAACAAAAACAAATCAACCAAGGTCTGGTTCCCATGGAAACAAGGCTGTCCGGGGGCCCCATTCTGCCAAATAGCTGCCCATGTGAGTCTATGGGGCAAAAGGGCGACTGTGTGGAGCACTTCATCCCCTCCCAAAGTTTATTTACTAAGGAAAAAACAATAAGTGTCTGAATGAGCAAACAAACTGCTCAGCGGTACCAATAGCACTAAGGCTGAATAGCTGTAATAATATCAATGAGCAAACAAACTGCTCTAGTCAAATAGCACTGAGGCTGAATAACTATAATGTCTCAATAGCCCATTTGCATGATGACGTCACGCGCGCTGTGCATTATGGTTTTAGTAGTAAAGACCGCGAGAGTTTAAAAAAATGGCGGCAACTGATGCGAAAAGTCATGAAAACAAGGACATTCAAGGCCACTCAAAGTCCGAAAATTTCAAGAAGAAAATTGTTTTGACTGAGGACGATGTCCCAGGGGCATCGTTCAAAAATAAGGATCCTCAAATCTTTCATAATGAACAACTTAAACGTTGGTTAAAGTGTCGAGGTGCTAGTGTGGGTGGAAGTCGAAGAGAATTACTTGCAAGGTTTGTAGTTCTGTCAGTATTTTTCTGTCAGTATTTTAAGAATTAAAGCGATTTTCTTAGGCTCCAGCTGTGTCTTTGACTTTAATAGAATAAAGGATTATCAGGTATCTGGCCAGGACAAGAAAATCGTCGATCCAGATGGAGGGATACA
>OX393565.1:19742490-19794990 GCA_947652115.1 Blastomussa wellsi
GCCCATGTGAGTCTATGGGGCAAAAGGGCGACTGTGTGGAGCACTTCATCCCCAAAAATACACAAAGTGTATTCCCCATAGACGAACAAAATATGAATGGAAATGTATCCATTTCCTTAATATATATATAACTGAATATAAAGAATCATGTAAGTCTATGAAATAGAAAGCTATACATGATTGTATATACACAAGGCTGCACATAAATTCAGTCCCGGAACTATCAGCTTTAAGGACCGAGGTTGGTAATAATAACTTCTTTTGTTTTAAATATTTACTTATTTATTTATTTGAATGAGAGAAACTGAAATTTTTGCAGTCTTGTATATACCATATATGCTTAGTGATAGGAATCCCTTACTAATTTTTGAGAAACTTCAACAATTATGGGCTGTGGGCATCTAATGTAGCGTTCAAAACAATCTGAAGACCAACGACCCAAGGTTTTTATGAGCCATGGGGGAAGTCCCACGGATGCAGCTGTTGTAGCTGCCCCTATCCGATAGCTATGTCCTGCATACTGGTATGGGGAAAAACCAGATTGAGAAAGAAGCTGCCTTGTCTCCGAAATCAAAGAATCCTTGGTCAGAGGTTTCCCAGAGAAATATATAAAAAGGGGGCCCGGGGTGGGGTTCCTTAAGGATATATAGGCCTTCATTGCCTGGACTGGGCAAACTGGCTGGTGTGTTTTGCCTATGAGAATGGTCTGGCCGGATCTGAATGGATCAGTTTTTGAAATTTTTATGCGGACTGACAAGTGGTCAGGATTTTCCCAAGTGGGCAGGAAAGATACATCATCAGGGGATAAATTTGCTTCAGGAGAAAATTTATTATTACAAGTCAGCTCCCCAAGGCGAAGAAAACCGAAGAATGCAAGAGTCATGGCTGCCCAGAGCATGACTGAATTATAATCAGGGGCATACGAGATTGCCAAAAGGGAGTGAAAGAGTCTAAGATGTTTAATGGTGATTGGTAACCGAGCCCTTGTAGCATTAGTACCCTGTGATCGTTTGATTCCCCTACAAACAAGCTGCAATCGAGGGAATTTGTTAAGGTCAAGTGAAAACCCACGGCGAATATGGAAGTGACGCACAGCAGCAAGGTAGCCCTTTATAGAAGAATATTTAATTGACCTGGCCAGAAAGGCAGCATACTTGATAAGGGTATCTTCATCGGTTGGCAAACATCTCCAAGAAGTTGGGCGGTAAAGAAAACAAAAATCCAGAAAACGTTTTTCAGCAGAGGAGTAGGTCTGTTCAGTGGAAGCGGCAATAGAGAGATTGAAGTAAGTATTGACATCTTCTTCTAGATCTCCCAGAGCTCCTGTGGTATTGGGCAAGGACACTGGTCTGCCTGAGGGGCCAGAGTGCGAAATCTGGGCATCTGAAAACGAGAAAGTGAATCAGCTATCTCATTTCGTTTGCCTTCAATGTGGCAGACTTTCAAGTAGAAATTATACTTGAGTGTCAAGAGGGTCAAGTGGCGGACCAAGTCCATAACCCTGGGGACCCGAGACCGCTTAGAATTTACAACATCTACCACAGATTGGTTGTCGCAGAAAAACAAGATGCGCTTATTTGAGAACGCTGAGCCCCACAGGTGGCAAGCAACAACCAAAGCGAAAAGCTCTTGCCATGCAATGCTTATACCAGGCTCCCCGAGTTGCTGGTGAGGTCTCCATTGACCATGAAACCACTGAGAAGAAAAGATACCTCCAAAACCTATAGAGCCTGAGGCATCAGTATACAGCTGTAATGAATCTGAGTTGACCCAAGAGGATGTCAGGAAAAAACTAGCACCATTCCACCCAGAGATAAACTCTTGCCACATGTGAAGGTCCTTAAAGAAACCAGAACTTAACTTGATGTGATGATGGGGCTGAGAAACTTTACGGGTCAACTCGATCATGCGCTGCAGAAAAGGCCGTCCAGGGGGGACTACTCTACAAGCAAAGTTAAGTGTACCAATGAGAACTTGCAATTCCCTCAAGGTGCATGATTTTTTTGATTTAAAACCGGTCAAGGAGGTCTGAATTCGCTCCACCTTGTCATAGGGGAGGCGGGCTTCCATCCTGTCAGAGTCCAGAATGATCCCCATAAATTCTAAACAAGTAGAGGGCCCCTGAGTCTTTTCTGCTGCGATTGGGATGCCCAAGCTCCGAAAAGTGAGTAACATGCTGGTCAGGCTCTGTTTGCAGCCTTGGCTGGGTGACAGTGAGTCAGAGGCTGGTTCAACAATTAGAAAATCATCAAGAATATGGCAAACAAAGGAGATATAGCACTTATTAAGCAAGATCCATTCAATGGCCTCTGAAAGCTGATTAAAAAGAAAGGGCGCACTTCTCAATCCAAATGGGAGAACCTTATCATAATAATAGGATCCCTGCCAGTACATGCCACAGAGCTCGTAGTCCAAGGGGCGAAGTGGGATAAGTCGAAAGGCAGACTCAATGTCTGTCTTCGCCAGGTACGCACCTTGTCCCAAGCGTAAGATTCCCTCGATCGCATTATCTATGGTGATATACTGCAGGCTGTAATCCTCTTTGGAGATGGAGTGGTTAATGCTGGTCACCCCCGACTTGGGAAAGGAAAGATGGAAAATAGTGCGAAATTTGTTGGAATGCTTCTTAGGGACTAAGCCGATTGGAGATACTTGAAAATTTGGAAATGGAGGGGTAGAGAAAGGTCCTGCCACCCGGCCCAAGGCAACTTCTTTCATTAAGTTAGTTGTCACTACATGGGGCTGATCCAATGCTGTTGGTAAATTTCGGGAAAACCTGGGAGCCCGTAGCCCCTTGTATCCAATATCAACCCCATACTTAAAACCATTAATTAAACGAGACACAAATGAATGGTCTGGGTGGTCACTGAGCACCCTCTCTAGGCTATATACATTAACAGGAGTGGGTAAGGACCCAACAATTTCATTACTTCCTTTGGGAGGGGTTGGACTTATGGGTTCCTTTGTCTCCACCCCTTGTCTTGTTTGGATACCTGTCCCTCCCCTCCCAGGGTCCCTGTGCTTGTTCAGGGTATTTTGGGCACTCAAGACCTGGGTGTTCCCCTGCACACCTGTTACAAACATGCTTGTACCTACAGGGGTCCCAGTTGCACTGCTTTTTACGATTGTAGTTGTCGCAAGTGCCTCGGCGTACGCCCCCAGCGGAGACACTGTTGTTTTGGGGTCCTTTTGAAAAAAGAGGGTATTCTTCCTTCAGCACAGAGGGTGCCACTGTAAATATGGTAAGCCAAAGTTGCTGGTCGATTTCCGACCACACAAGGGTCTTGTTTCGCCCAGCTTTTTGACGGAATTTATAATCATAAATTGCCCATCCTAGACCCCTATGAACACGTGCAGCATATCTAATCAAGCTAAGATATTGTAGCAACTCCTGAGAACGCTGAGGGAACTTCTGTGTAAAAATGCTCATATAGATTGTGAACGCGGTGGTCCACTGTTCAATTTCCGTGACTGATGTGGGTTTTTGGCCTTTCTTTGAAACTCGAACCACAGAGTTGTCAAGAGTGAACACCAGATTATTATCATCATCATCTAGCGCTGAAAGATTTTTTGGCAACAGCTTTGACAATTCAAAAAACTCACCGGACTGTATATCTTTTACATACTGAGCAGGAATATCCTGGAATGGTGCAGCATGTTGACCTATATCTGTTTGCTGTGGCGGGACAGGATTAACGGCCGGCGGGAAAGGATTTGCGTTTGTGGCTGATGGCGTCGCTGATGGCGATGAGCTTGGCTGTAAAACTTGAACTGCGGCCAGAGCTGCTTCGTTAGCGATTTCTCTCGTTGCTGCTGTGATGGATTCCTGAACCAGTCGCCGTATTGTGTTCAGCTGCCCATCCGTGAAGTTACTGTTGGCGTCAGAGTTAAGCACATGGTCTTGGCGAGCTGCCGGCGCGTTGTCGTGTACATTTTGTTGAGTGTTTTCTATTTCTCTTTCGTCTGAGGACATTTCTGGGGGACCAGAATTTCTTAGCCGGCTCAAGAGCGTGGTCTTGTTTCCACTGGAAGCGATCTTCGTTTGTCTGCATAAGTCTCTCAGCTGTAGGACCGAATAACTGTTCAGTAGATTGTCATCGGGGACAGCATTCCTGTTTTGAGCGCGAGACCTTCGACCGCGAATCGGCGGCATTCTCCTTAGACGGCAGAATAATGTACGAAAACGTGAACAAAGTTCGTGATGAACAAACAGAATGACTGAAATCCCGTTGAAGCGACGTTTGGACGGAAACTTTTAAGCAAAATGACTCCAAGGACAAATTTGACAACACTCTGAGAGATCAGAGAAATTCAAGTGAACTCGTGATGAGCAGATAAGACCGAATGGTCTTGATTGACAAGGGGAAAAGCTGAAACGTGATTGGTCCGTAAATAGAAACCGCGCGAACAGTAGATTTGACCTTAAGGTGAAATGAGATGTTTGTCTTGAAGATATTGCGTGACAGTACTGTTATTTAATGCTAGGATTGCATCGTAACTTCTCTGATCTCTCTTTCATGGTTGCTCGTATTAACTTAAATTTATATTAGTTATAAATTGGCTTTAATTCTTTTCTTTTTTTTTAATTTTCGTGTTATTTTGACTTTCTCAGTTCCAATTATATACGTTATACCAACTACAGAGGACTTCCTGTTATGGGATGGAATGCCGGAGACAATAATGACAGGAACATTTTTAACTATGAAAGGTATGATAACGAGTAACACGACAACATGTTCGGATTCTTATCCAGTCAAACCACTATGTAAGGATTTCCACTAAAGGCAATTGATTTCGTTTGCAGTTGCTTTAATTATCGATAGATCTCTGGGAAATCATTGAAAACCCGGTATTGGTTTCTGTTTTCTGGTGTGTCTGGTTCTCTCATTTGTTTTCAAGAACAAGAAATGATTCTTGTAACTGAAGTCACTCGAGTTCTTCTTGAAAAACAAATGAATTGAAAACAAGCAAATAAAGAAAAACAGCATAAAAACAAACAAACAAATAAAAAAAAGAGCAACTTTAAAACAAACTGACCATTGCCATGGGATTTTCTGTTTAAATAATAAGAAATGAAAAGAAAAATAGGTCGTACATTCATTGCATTGATGTTTGCGATCTCGGATCATACAGAGTCTTAAAACCTAAAATCCGGACACGCGCATCAAGTGTTAAAAATTAGCTAGTGTTTGCTAATATATCGGCAAGCAATGCCATAGACCTTTTTGCCGGTACGGTGGCCAATTTGACATATCAGGGGGCGAATTAATATTTACCCTCTGGTCGTCTTATACTAGCCTTATTGAAACAACATAGTTAAAAATGGCCGTCAATTTTCTCAGCCAAAATTACTTTAGCATATCAATGCCTTGAACACCAGACAGTACAATGATGGTTGTTTAATAACGCAACTTGCAGATCGGAAAGGGTAGGGATGGAAAGCATCGACAGTCTACAAGGAAATGCAAATATCATTGGAAAGTGGTTCTTTAGACTTGAAAATTCACAAGGGGAGAGAGATGCCATTCAGAAGTGCCTGCGCTGGTTCAAAAATCAACCAGACCCATCATCGTACTCAGACGCCCTTGAACCTTGCCCGTGCACTCTCAGGCAAGCCAACTTTGACGAACGCTTTCAGTGGTCCAGATTTGCATCAGGCGCCTATTGCGTTTACACGAAGTTCCCCTCCTCTGCCAGCAGGGGTCGTCAGTGCTGTTACAACGCTAGATTTGATGGCCTCGGGTTTGGCGCTCTCATCGTTGGCTACCCGGGTGGAGGAGTTATTGATCGATATCATAAGCAGTCCACAAGAACACTAAGGCTAAAGCATGAGTTCAGTGATGCCGTGGGCTTTAAATATTGTTGCGTGCAATCAAAACTGTGTGATCGATATTATAAGAAGAGACCGTCTGAAGGATGCGATAACTACGAGCCTCCAGTTTGGAGTAAGTTGGCTACGATACATAGTAATTTCAAATGTAGTTTCTGTGTAATAATTTTACGGTTAGTTTAAAGATTAAAGGGCCCTAATAAGCCTCTGCTACTTGCCATGTTTTCTTCATCTGTTTGATTAAAATTTGGTTGAGCCTATGGCATCATCACTTAGCTAATTTGCATATTTTAAAGAACTTGAAACTCTCTGGAACGAAAAAAAGATATTTCAAAAAAAGTAAGCGGCATTTTTCTTTTCATGTAGACTACTTTCTAATGCTTTAAAATGGCTGAGATTGGAGACACGCAAATTTCATCATAGCAGCACTTTAAATTGATTTAATTGTTTGTTCGTTAGAGAGCAATCTTTATTTCACTCACAAAAGATTAGACATCATAGTTTGCCCTCCCCATTTAGACCAGTCTACGTAAAAGCACTACTAATCAAGGGCTACGTTCAATGTGGATGATGCTCCTCGCAAGGTACACCCCACCCCCACCTAAGCAACCTTGCGATTTCTTCTCGTAAATGATCACTGCTACCTACCGTGCAATGCATAAAAAGGCTCTCGCCTGATGGTAGGTTATGGAAAGGGATGCCATTCCACTACGGCCTGAATTCAGTGGCTACGTGAGGTTGAAAAAAGCACTTTCTCCCTAATACAGACATAATTCAGATGTTCTTGTACTGGATATTCATTCAACTGAATAACTCAGTTGGAAAATTTCAACTAATGTAAGCTAGTATGTTTAATTTGACAGTTATAACTTGTTTTTCATAGGCTGGTTATGGGGTGATCCTCATTTCGTCACCCTAGATGACAAAAACTACACCTTCAATGGCTTGGGCGAGTACACAATGGTTAACGCCAAAGACGGACGCTTTGAGCTACAAGCTCGAACAAAACTTGCAAAAGGAGGAGGAACGGCAACGGTATTTGTTGCAGCAGTTGCTAAACAACTAGACACGAGTGTTGTGCAGGTTGCTCTGAAGGACGGAGGTTAGTAGTGAATATTATGAGAGGTATATGACTTTAATTTAGTTTTTAAGTTTCAAATGCAGCGAACACATCTAGAATTCTACAAACGATCGTAACTGACGATGCTGGATAACAAGAATGAGCTCTCGTAAGCGTCCACGATCAATTACAGTAGGAATGGGTGATGGAACTTGTCCCTTGTGGGAATTTGTCTAATCAAAGAAGAGGTTCGCAGCAAAGTCATAAAATCAAGAATGCAAATAATTAGAAAGGTGCCGAGTATGCTACGATTAAAATACTTTAATGTTATAAAGTAGTTTAGGATTTTATTACAGTGTCGACTAATACGAAGGAGACCGATGGCGATAGATTGTAGAGGCTAAAAAGAAAGGGATTAGACCAAGGGTCATCGATGACGCCTACGGGAGCGGTCGCCGTGACAATTCAAATGGAAGGGGTTTCATGATGGTGGTCGAGAAACCCAGGTGACACTTTCCATTTTTTTTTCAGGAGGTTTGGAGGTATTGGTTGATGGAGAAGAATATCAGGGTTTTGACAGTTTGACTAACATCAGTGTGACCTTGAATGGCTCAGTGGCTGTATCGCGTCCGCAAAACAACTCCTTTCTGGTATCATTTCCGTCTGGGATATCTGTCACGGTGACGGAAGTACAAGGGTCACTCTCGATAGTCTTTGCTGCCCCTGGGACGCTCAAAAATTACACAAAAGGACTTTTAGGAACTTGGAATAATGATCCAGACGATGACTTCCTGAGACCTGATGGTACGACACTGGCTTCTAACGCCACTGGAAGAGAAATCCACTTTTCTTTCGGATTGAAATGTAGGTCAATTTAACACGCCTTGTCGAAAACAATATTTTAAGTGACAGTGTTTTAAGCTGGTACTTTGCTGGTGAATTGCGTTTGGTGTCATATAGGCAATATGCAGCAATTGCTTTCAGGTAAAAGTCAACGAAAAAATGAATAATAAAATCATACGTGAGGATAGAAGAACTCAGAATAGATTACAGTTAGAACTTAAACCAACAACCTTCTATAATCTAATAGTCGTAGCTTATTGAAATTATAGTAGCGAACATCGGTCAATTGTGGGCTGTGAAACAACGATTGCATCGCAAAATAAAACTTTACAATGTCGATTACTAAAACAACTTTACTGCTGCGTTTAAAGAGTTAACTGTCAATAAAATTGACATTTTATCTGCGACTGTTTTAGTAACATCCTATTCCAAAACAGCAACAAAATATTATCATTTGCTTTTTGATAACGTTCATATATTAACCCTGGTTAGCTGGGCATTTTTACTCACAAGTCTTGATCATAACTTACCTTCTTTCCAGGGCAAGTTATGTCTAATACATCCCTGTTTACTTATGGTCCCGGCGAAAATGTAAGCACATTCATGAATACATCATTCGTGCCAATTTTCCTGGATGAAAATATCACCTTCGCAAGCGACGCTTTGAGACAGCAAGCGGAGGCTGTGTGCCAAGGGGATGTCAATTGCTTGTTTGACATAGCGTCTACACGGGACACTTCAGTTGGAGAGAGCACCAAACAAGTGTCAGTTCAACTGGAGACCGAGTCTGAAGAATTACGTAAGTTAAAGGCCATCTTGAAAATAGGCCATTTTCGAGTTCGTCGCAACTCCTCTTTAAACCCATGTTATTCTGTTCTGATATTTGGAATGAGTTAATCATTCCTTCCCTCTTTTGAATTGTTTCCATTAGTCTGACGTTTTTTTCATTTTGCGGGAAATTTGAAACTTCTAAAGTGGCTCAAACATGAGCAAAACATCAAACTGAATAGTCCAAAGCCAGAAGAGAAACCTAAAAATAATGGTCTAACACTACAAAAATGACCATACTAGTCCACATCGGGGCAGGTTGTTGATTAGAAAAATTTTAAGCCTTGTGGTAGAAAAGATAACATAATAATTACGGATGCCTAAGTAGCAAAACTGGCTTATTTCACACAACAAGACAAAAACGAACACAAAATCGAATAATATTCTGTTATGCATTCACTAGAGTTATCGAGATCAACACTCAGTTTCGGTCCTGACAATTAACTTATTGTCTTTCTCTTCCATTAGACAACTTCCCACCCAAGATTTTGTCTGGACCTTCTGAGGTTAATGTGACTGTCAACACATCGTTCAGTATAACTGTTACCGCAGAAGATCCCAATAATGATCCCATGACCTTCAACGTTACCGGAAGCCTACCGAACGGGGCCCTAATATCAACCAACGCATCGTCAGTGACACTAACTTGGAATGTAACCACTGAACAGGTAACCAATCAAACGAACGCGTCATCAATAACACCGCAAAATAGAGCGTTTTCACATGACGTCACGGCAACCATATTGGTGTTCCAAAACAGAGAAACGGCAGCAATATCTGTGTACCAAATGAATCCTCCAGGAATTGAACTATTTCATGCAAACACCATTATTAATTTTGTTGCAGTAAACTGACATGGCAGCTGATCGCGTGAGTTAAAACGCTCTTAGCGATAATTATTGATGGACTGCCCGATAATGAGTTTGACGCCAGCATGAATTTATTTAGAATCTCTCAAATAGCATTCACGTTGTGGCTCTCATTGTGTCTCTCCTTCTTGCGCGCTTAGTAAAATAATGATCTCTCTTCAGTGCAAGACACGGATAAACAAGTCATATTACATGTTTTAGGCAGTGAAAGGGCCAGTAATTAAAATTATCCACACAGATTGCCCTATTTCCGGTACAATATTCCAAGTGCTGCATCGGGAACTATCCCGAATGGTCCCGTACGAACGCGCGCAACGTTTCTTTGGATTACATAAATATGAAAATAAACCTGGCTTGCGTTAAGAGCCCTCTCGCACTTTTTCTCAGGTTTGTGAAACTTTAGGGGATTCTGGGCTGTTTGTCCTTTCTGCTTTCTGTTTTTATCAATAAAGGGCAAAATTACTGAGCGCTGATTGGTTGAGAGAGAGGGCATTTTTTTCTTAATCGAGGGCATTTTTAGTAATCAAGAGAGGGCATGATTACCTGTTAATGATTGGCTAATCCGTTAATTGCCGTAGCGCTAAACAGCCTTCCCAGATAAAAATAGACTGCGCGCGTGATTTTCCTTCGTATAAATTTTGCCCTTTATTGATAAACAAGTAATCCCATGAGACCTCGTACTATTAAGGATTAATTGCACTTGAGTTTTCAAAATTTTCCAAATTGCCCTCGTCGCTTCGCGACTCGGGCAATTAATCCTTAATAGTACTTGGGCTCATGTGATTACCTATACATATATAGACATGTCTTTCCGTCTTGCCGGTGTAATAAGACTCTTAGTGGCCAACCTTTCTCCAGACGTAATGCGAGAATTTTGGCCCAAGGTGAGCAAAACATTTTAACAAATGAGAGATCATCGTAGTTATGAACTCATCTCAAAACAGTTAAGAAAATGAAGCCTGAAACAATTTAGGCTTGAACTGGACTAGAACCTGTGCCCTCTCCGATACTGGTGCAGTGCTCTACCAACTGAGCTACAAAGGCAACTGGGAGCTGGTGAAGAAGTAGAACAAGAACAAGAAGAAGAAGAAGAAGAAGATGTGAAATATATATTCACTTTCACGAAAGCAAAAAGAAACATATATACTGAATTAACAAAAATTGGCTACTCGCTTGGTTTCCGAATAACTATAGTCAGGTATACGTGAGCCCAAAATGTGACACCCACAAGCGTTGAATTCGAAAATCACTGTTACCAAGTTCAATTCCTGCGTTTAAGTGTTTTTTTGAAGCATGTTAATACGAAGTCATTGACCAAATGTGATTTCCATTTAGCAATTTTAATTTAGTTGATCCAGAAATTCACTCAAAACGTTATTAGTGTTTGGTAAAGATCATTCCAAGAATCCCACACAGTTGTTACGCTATTTCTATGAATATCGAGCGATCAAGTGGCAATTAATCGAACCCTCATTTATACAATACGCCTTATAATGGGAATATAGTTATGGCATTTTGTCGAAAAACGGAATGAGTTTCTTGGATTAATAAGAATTTGAAATCAGTACGAGTTTTTGTCAACTCCAAAACCTTTCCAGGTCTGCAAAAATCACGGAATAGCACTAATCCGGGCTAATTCGAAACTAATTGAAAGAAAATTTTAAATTACGCATATTTCTATCGCATTTGCCCATTAAATTTTTGAGAATTACCATTATAATAAAACAAATCCAAGGGGCAAACACCACAATTATAAGGGCATGGAGGTGTGTGATGGTCATCGGAGGCACTCCATCATGTGTCCATCAAAGCAATAAAAAGAAGTTGACGCTCCAAGAACACGGCGCGGCCTGAAGAAAGAGAGGTTCCGTTTCCCATGAAGTGACAAGCATTTCTCGCACTAGGAGAAAACAGAGCGGGCTCCTCCTCAGACGAACTTATCACGCAAGCACCTGCTGACACTACAATCTGGCTGTTGCTCAACTAAAGAGCATTATTTTTCTGATCCTTTCCTTGATGTAGCCTTTTCAAGATCCAACCGCGAAGAATACGATATGATGTTTGTTTGTCATGCATTCAGCCTTAAAGGGGAAGGCCGACAACGAAGTAGCTTCTTCTCGAGACACAGACGTGATGTTACGTCCTGGCGTAACGTACTAAGCTGTCGTCAAAGGTGTGGATATCGGCAGACATTTCAAATAAGACCAATTTTGTTACTTTGAGTGAGCTCTCAGCAAATATTCCTGGTATCTCGTCAAGTGCATTGTTGCCATTTTACGCCATCACTGGCTGTCACAGCGACTAGTTCATTTGTGGTCATTCAAGAAAGACTGCATCAGAGTTTTGCACAGTACTTTGAGCTTCTCTGCTCGTGGGCGACGACGTCCTGGATGCTGACACTATCGCATTTTCAGAGACGTTTTTAATGCAGAAAATCACTGGGCCACGTGGATGCTCCAAGACCGACACTAGTTGCTGCATCAACAAGAGCTAAAACGCTTTAAAGTCGCTTATAAGTTCAATGTTTTCGAAAGAGCCTAGACGATTTATTAAAAATATCGAGTACTTAACAATGTTATAGATAGATTTAAACTCACAGTAGGGAGCAACATCTTAGTTATTTGAATTATTTATGTTTAATTTCTTTCATCTAGTTTAAACAAAGAAAATCATAACCGTGAAGGAGGTTTGGATACCCGATATTAATTAGCATAGATTTTGACGATTTCATTTCTCCTTGTTTTTTTTTTCGGCTGAGAACATATATTGACTGATATACTGAGAACACTCGAGACAGTGTTTCATCGGCTATCCAACCAGCTCAAACTTCGTTGAAATTCTCCGCCGCGCATATATTTTCAACTCTCTTTTTGGTGTGTGGATAACCCGATGAAACACTGTCTCTCGTGTTTGATTTATTGCTTTGACCTCTTCATCCGTTATAAAGAGAATTTTTCACGTGACAACTCGGTATTCACAGAAACAGCGTAAAAAATTGGCAGAAAGTCTTTTAATCATCTTTAAAGTACACTAAAAACGTCTTGAAAGAACTTTTGGATCTATTAAGCCTAAATTGTTGAAAAACTTCATATTTAGTCAATGACTTCTTCAGGGATTGAGCTTGACAAAAATTTTTAAAATTAGCGTAATCGATTTAGTAAAAGTAGCTGTTGTCAAAAATCCGGCACAATGCCCGTACCATAATCCGTTCAGTGCTTAATAATGAAAATTGTTTTTTTTTTCTTTGCAGATTGATATAGAGTTTGTTGTAGTCGATGATTCCAACCAAGCCACAGTCCTGCGACCAGTGATCAACGTTTGCGCATGTCACAATCAAGGAACGTGCGTATCTGTAGATGAAAATGACGTGGATAACAGTGGTGAAAGGTTCAATATACTTTCTTGCGTTTGTCAAAATGGATATACCGGAACATTTTGTGAAGCGGATCTCGATGCATGTGAGGAAAACTTCCAACCATGCTATCCAGGTATCCAGTGCATCGATTTAAAGCCACCTGCGAACGAATCAGGCTTTGAATGTGGTTCTTGCCCGGATGGCTTAACTGGAAATGGCGTGGAATGCACAGGTACTTTACATCGGATGCTGAAGTTGTTTTTAGAAAGAATACCGTTTCCCTTACTAGAAAATGCACTTACCTTCTTACTGTCGTTCTGTATAACGATTTCTTTAGTTCTCGTATATATTCTGTTCATGCACTCAACAAATGATGATGCTCCACAAGAGTGGCTTCTAAAAGACTAAACTATTAAAACAGAGACTTGCTTACGTCAACGGAAGCATCTAACCAACGAACTGGTCTAATTTTGGTGCAAAATTACCAGGTAATCGGGCGTAATAAAAGACATACGTATTGGTGGTTTGGATCTCAAACCGACGGTAGATTAATTCAACTCTTTCCCGCTTTAACAATTTACTTTCTATCTTGTTGCTCTAGTTAGATTTCATATAATATTGACCTATTGGTCATAATTTTAACATCGTTTCTATCTCATCGGAAAATCACGTGCTGTATTCTCATATTTTAGATACTGACGAATGTGCAGTGAATAAAGGAGGTTGTGAGCAAAAGTGCACGAACACCCATGGATCATTTATTTGTGCATGTAATTCTGGATATCGTCTCAATCTGGACAAAAAGAGTTGTGATGGTAAGGGTGAATTTAAGTTATAAAAGTAACTTTTTTTCTTTCATTCTTTATATCATCTGGGACCGAATAACTGTTCTCGCGTCTTACAAATCGTTCAATTTAAGTCCTATTCAGCGGTTTTACGACGATGCGACTGTAGGCCATATTTTCCTGCGAATAATATTGTTTTTTTTTTACTTGATGTATTTAGTGCTTTTGAAGTGGTGAGAATTTGTTGGTAGAAAATGTAAACGCAATGCTAAATTCTGAAAAATTCACTGCCGTTTTTCCCGATCTGGAAAGCATGCAATGATTTAGTTATTATGCAATGCGTTTTAGCACTGAAAGGCAAATTTAGAACAAAAACCTCAATTCTGACAATATTTTCCTCACTGCCCGAATGATTGCTTTGCAAGTTCTGAGAATGCATGAGAAGTTGCTGCCACCCCTACCGAATCTATGTAAACTAAAGACTACTTATTTTCTATATGGCAAACTATTTCCCTTTACCTTGCTGATCTTTGTAGCCATTTCGAGCTTAAACTACCAACTCACCACGTCTTTTTCTTGTTCCAGATGTGGACGAATGTTCACCTGCTGGGGATTGCATGCAGATATGTGAAAATACAATAGGCTCGTACAACTGTAGATGTAACGTAGACTTTAAAGTGGATGATGCCAATCCAAAGAACTGCATACGTGAGTATTTCAGTAGATTATAGCACGTAAAGCCCGCAAAAAGGCTCACAATGATGAGCACCCCGATGACCTATATCACCATCCCGTTTTCATTTCTTGCTTTGTGAATTAGTTTAGTCTTAATTATTATTTGCTTCCTTCGTTCCTTTCTTTATTTGTAAATAAACAGCCGCTCGAAAGCTTTGCTACTTTGGCTGTTGCACACTGATTAAAATTGTATATATAGTTACATAATTTTCATCATTTTGTTTTCTATAGCTTCTTTTTTGTCTTAGCTCTCTTTTGTACCTGAATAGTGTAAATAAAGATTTATTGTTTGTTGTTGTTGCACATAAATATACGCTGTTTTATGTCTTTAGCCAAGGACCCCTGTCAACAAAATTCCCTTGGCTGCCAGCATATATGCTTCCTATCTGATGGAAAGGAAAAGTGTGCTTGTAACGCTGGATATGCACTCGAACAAGACGAAAAAACCTGCAAAGGTATGTGAACAACTTATTTCCGTAACTTCGAGATTGATCAACAACAATCAAATATTAAAGTGCCCTGAGATCAAATTAATGATACTGATTTTTTTTTATTGCATTTTCGTGTACAATGGTACGTCCATATTCATCTTGTCAAATTTGAATCCATTTCGACAAGGAAAATTCTGATTTCGAACATATATAAGAACTCATATCTTTTAAACTATCATTTCAGAGAATTTACGGCCGCCATTAATTGACGGTGTGCCAAGGCTTGGTTGCCATTCAGAGAAAGTGACAACAAAGGCTCAAAAATAAAACAAGGGTTGAAATTACGAAAACGAGTCAAAAGTTTTTGTTTCCCTTTATTGGTTTTAAATAGTTATTATTATAGTCATAATTTTTGCCCGTGATGTTTTTTGTAGCCTTTAGCGTCAGTTTCTCCAAATCGCAACCAAGTCTTCTAACAAGAATGATATAAAAGTTTTAATAAAATGACTTCTCGTGTTCGGATGGATTGAAATTTGGCAAGATGAATAAGAACGTCGCATTTTACGTGAAAATGCCGAAAAAATCTCAGGGGCACTTAATTGAACGATATAGGCAGCAAATCAAGCAACTTTGTCTGAAGAATATTTCAAAAGGCAAAACGGTAATACTGAAGTTATGCTTCATTTATATGATACACGTAAATGCAATCTTGAAACGGGATGCTGTGATTTTCACAATTAATTTCCTTTTTTCTTTCAGATGTTGATGAATGCGCCACTAATATGAACAACTGTGATCAGCGGTGTAAAAATAGCATTGGAGGTTACTCCTGCGCATGCGTGGATGGGTTTACTCTGGATAGTAACGGCTTCACCTGCAACGGTAATGTTAACCATGTGGCTTCTGGGTCATCTGACAGCTCACAAATTGCCCAATTTATACCAGATACGGACCATTCGTCAAGACAGATCATCCGTCTAGACGGATCATCTGTCCAGTACAAATGCGGGACGAACTTTGGGATGAACGATCTGTGTATCTTATATAATTTGGTTTTATCAACTGGGTTGATAATGTCAATTGGCCACCGTAAAGAGATTCAATAGCTGACGTTTCGAGCGTTAGCCCTTCGTCGGAGCGAATCAAGGAATTGTGCGTCGTGTGTTTTTATATACAGAAAGATGGAGCTTCGCTATTGGCTGGTGCCTGGTAACGTGAAACCTTCGGAATAAATTAGTTGAATGAAAAGCGTTCGTCGATCCCGTGAGGATTAAGAGTGCCGATTTGAAAAATAAATTTTTGTTCTAGAGTTTTACGGCTTTCCGTGTTTCCTTGGTGAAGGGAAAGGCCGCAGACTGCCATATGTTGCTTAGAATGATTTGGGAGATTGAAGTGTCTCGCGACCGGTTTCGATGCATTTTTGTCGTCTTTCTCTACGTCACGAAGGTGTTCTCGGAATCGGTCGCCAAGTCGTCTCCCTGTTTCGCCGATGTATAACTTTTTGCAAAGAGTGCAAGTTATACAGTAGATGGCATTGGCTGAGGTACAGGTGAAATGATCAGTGATTTTGATAGATCGCTTGGGTCCTGATGTTTTATCAACGTTGTGAATGAAAGGGCATGTTTTGCATCGTGCGCGAGCGCATTTAAAAGTTCCGGGTTGATCACTAGTTTGGAATGCACTTCTGACTAAAAAGTTAAAAGTTCCAGAAAATGTTCAGATGCCCAGGGAGCTCTAGCTTGGGTTGAGAAGTGAGGGGTGGGGAGTGAGGATGGGAAGTGAGGATAGAAAGTGAGGGGTGAGGAGTGGGGAGTGATGGGGGGGGGGGGAGTGAGGGGTAAGGAGTGAGAATGGGAAGTAATGGATGAGGAGTGCCGAGTGAGGGGTTGGGAGTGAGGGGGGAGTGAGGGAGGAGTGAGGGTGAGGGGTGGCGAGTGGGAGTTTAGGATTGACGGGTGGAGATTGAGGTGTGGGGGAGTGAGGAGTAGGGAGTGAGAGGCGAGGAGAAACATTCAGGATTGAGTGGAAGTGAGGGGTAGAGGCTGAAAAAAATAGGGTAAAGTCTCATGCCAAGTGGGAGGCGCAGTGGCCTAATGGTTAGTGCGCTGTACTCTGGATCGGACGGTCCGGGTTCGAGTCCTGGCCGGGCCACTGCGTTGTGTTCTTGGGCAAGACACTTTACTCTCACAGTGCCTCTCTTCACCCAGGTGTATAAATGGGTACCGGCGAATTTACTGCTGGGGGGTAACCCTGCGATGGACTAGCATCCCATCCAGGGGGGAGTAGAAATACTCTCTGTCGCTTCATGCTACAGAAACCGGGATAAGCTCCGGCCTGATGGGTCACTAGGCCCGACTGCAGACTTACCTTTACCTTATACGATGTATAACTTTTTGCAAAGAGTGCAAGTTATACAGTAGATGGCATTGGCTGAGGTACAGGTGAAATGATCAGTGATTTTGATAGATCGCTTGGGTCCTGATGTTTTATCAACGTTGTGAATGAAAGGGCATGTTTTGCATCGTGCGCGAGCGCATTTAAAAGTTCCGGGTTGATCACTAGTTTGGAATGCACTTCTGACTAAAAAGTTACCTATGTTTTTGTCGCGTTTAAATGAAATTAATGGAGGTTGCGAAAAGATTCTACCAGTGTCGGGATCATTTTGAAGTAATTTAAAGTTGTTGAGAATGATGATTTAACTGCGTGGTTGTGAGGGTGAAATGTGAGGGTGAATGGAATTATATCGTTGTTTTCTCTCTGTGACGTTTGTAGTGCTGACTGTCGATCAATTTGCTGGGCGCGATGATGGCCCGCTTGAACAACAGAAGCAGGATAGCCGCGTTTGTCGAAGAAATTGCACATTTCCTCTGATTTTAAGGAAAAATCAGAGTCGTCACTACAAAGACGGCGAAGTCTGAGAAACTGAGAATAAGGAATGGAATTCTTGACATGTGATGGATGTGAAGATGAATACAACAAGCAGCTCCACGGCAGCTCGTCCGTCAAGGCGAACTATCGGGATAACTGACCCAGTCATCATCCCCTCCCTGGCTCCTCGTAAACAAAACAACCATATTTTTAAACCACGAGTTACCGAGACACTTAAAAGGTCCGAAGATTGGGCGAGCACAATTCTAGACAGCTTACTCCTATTACTCACCATGAATGAAGTCATATTTGGTAATCGTCAGCGCCGTCATTAATGCGTAACCTCCCAATTTGCAGATATACGAGAAGGCTTCTTAATTATTTCTGGCCTAAAGGGAATAAAACTTATTTTCCGCTTACTTTAGATATCGATGAGTGTGTTGCGTGGACCTTTAACTGCACAGATGATTCCATGCAGTGCCAAAATACCCATGGTTCCTACAAGTGTGTTTGTGGGGAAGGCCTTTACTGGATTGACAACAAGTGCAAAGGTGAGACCCTTAAACTGCTATGCCATCTGCATTTTATGCGGAGTCGTGAACTTAATGCCGTTATATATGGTTTTCACTCAATGAGACCCTATGAAAAATATGGCCGCCGTTATTTTTTGGCTCCTAGAAGAAACATTATTTTGTCCTTTGCCTTAAAGATTAAGTCGAACTGAATCAATTTATGGAGTTTTGAGGCTATACTTCTATCTAATGGAAAGTTACAAGAACTTCATACTCCCAAAAACATGAAAACGAAGCTAAAAAGGCTAGGGTAGCTTTTTCCATACAGATCTCCTAAATTTAAATCAGTCACAACTTCGCAGGCATTTAACGAAAAATGATGAAACGTCTCAGATTTAGACAATGGCAGCAATTTTTGTATAGGATCTTTTTGGTTAGGTTTATTGCACCTTGGGGACGTTTTGGATTCACTGACATTCTCGGCAATATTCACAATGACAACATAAGGCGCTTGCTACAAGAGTGACCTTCCTTCTTCTTGTTTGAAATGTAATATATAATATATAATATATAATATATTATATATAATATATAATATATAATATATAATATTCACTCGTAAAATACTGGGCTTGCCAGTTAAAATAATCTTAATGTCCCTTAATGTCTCCTTATCAACGAGTAACATTCGCCCCACGTACATGCTAACCGCCGCATTGTTAGCCCACTTTGTATAGCGCCAGGCTGCTGTACGGGAGGTCGAGGGTTCGAGTTCCAGGGTCTTAAAATAATTGAAGAGAATGTGCTGCCTTTGTAACTATATCTGCAAATGGTTAGACAGTTCAACTCTTCTCGGATAAGGACTATAAATCGTAGGACCCGTCTCCTGCATCGTCAGTGTTACATGGTTAGCGGGGAACGTTAAAGAACCCACACATTTCTCGAGAAGAGTAGGGCACGTAGTTCCCGGTGTTGTAGTCAACCTTTCGAGGGCCCGAAATAAAGGAGTTGATATCAACTGGGACGCAAGTCCTGTTTCACCTCCTGGCTCTTTGGTTTTCTGAGCTATTCCTGGCATGTTTAATGGCCATGTGTTTACTTTCCAAAAGGACTCGACAAAGGCGCCAAACCTCCTCCACCTCCACCGGCCCCAAGCCCACGAACGCCATCCGACGAGGAGAGAAGCCAATCTGTGAAGCTAGAGATACAAGGACTGAATGTATCTCAGGTAGGGAACTGTATAAATTATTTTGACGCCCAAATTGTTCTTTAATTGGTTTATTCTGAAGACGATCTATATACTGAGTAGACATCCTTGATTTTCTGGGATGGTCGGTGACAAAATGAGAAAATTGGGAGCGTTTCTTGATTTTTGTGGTGACCGATGATTGTTTCCGACGTATCAAAACTGAAATATGCACTGTCGGGGACGTCCGCGATAGTTCGTTGCCGATTTTTCTTTTTTTTTTTAACTCCTTGGTTCTAGTCTCAATTTTCGATTGTCGAGAGAATCTGCGATAGGACTTCTGGAGAACCAGCTACGGATTTTTCCTGATATATCGCAAAAATCTCGGACGGTCGGGAAACATAAAGTGATCTCCGATCGTCTGGGATTTTAAAAACCAGCCCTATCATTGTATTTTTTTTCAGTGGAACCAACCCTCAGAAGAAGCATTCAAAGTAGCCGTTGCAACGGCAGCAACGAAGCACTGTTCAGAAAGGGACAACTGCAAATCAGCACCTGCCAGGTACAAATGCGTTTAATTCGCTCGTGCGTGAGCTGAATTATTGATTTTAGTCTATTATAACCTTTTATATGTTTAGGTTATATCATTTCTCAATCTTTAAAATTTTCTGGTAATAGGGTCTCGACAATGTTAGAGCGATTGAAATAATTGAGGGAGAAAGCAATGGTGCTTGTTGAATAAAATAAAGAGCTTCGGAGAGTAATGAGTTTCAGATAGAGAAAAGTATTAATCCACACTGAGCTATTTTTGACATGGCAAAAACAAATGAAATGTGAGCATCGGAAGCCATGAAAATAAGATATTAAGACCACTTGTAACAGAAAAACTGTTCAGTGGGATGAAAGAACAATATAGCTTTTCAGAAACAAAACAAAACAGCGAATAAACCTGGCCCCATTTTTTCTCTTTGTCGTTTGTAAAGAACTCGTCGCAAGAGAGCAGCTAGCTACATCATCTTCACAGAGGATCAGGTACACATCCTGCCAGGTTACCCAAAGCAGATCTCTGAAAACCCTCTTCTGGCAAGCTTAGCATTTTATCTGCAGTTCCCGCCTGGAACGTCCAGTGATGACGCTATAAAGAAAGATAACCTGGTTTCCATTGTTAGAGGGTCTTTGGAAGATATTTCAAATACCATCAATGGCAACATCTCGAGCGTGCAAACTCTGGTCGAAACACCAACTACGACACCAACGACATCAGTAGCTTCTTCACAGCCAACTGAGAAGGATGATGCAGTTAACAAAAAGTATATCATTGTAGGTTGCGTTGTTGGCGGAATGCTGCTCATTGTTGCTATTGTGGTAATTGCATGGAGATGCAGTAAGCCCAAAAACAGGTAACGACAAGAATGCGCATGATACTTAGTTAACGTTAATTAAAGACAAATTCATGAGTGAAAAGAAGAGACAAATTCGAATTCGATGCATGTGCCAAAAAATATCTAAAAACAAATAAACAAACAAAGAAACATCCTTTTCCGATATCTAATACTAATTTTTTAAATGTCGTATTCATTTTCCTTAAGAATTGAGGTTTAATTGTTATTTTGCCAGTTTGAATTAGTCAGAGCTACATTGCACAGTTCATTCTTTTTAACACAGCTTCGAGATGGAATTTATCAGAATTAAAAATCTGAATTTCAGTTTGTCAAAGGAGGACCACCTTCTGCCCCGGTTATGGGTTAAGAAATGCGTTACTTGAACATATTTAGACAAAGTGTGGTCTTTAAATGCTTATTCCTCTGACGATGATCGCAATACCTCTGGAAAAACAATACCTCAAAAGAAGTCAATCGATCTCTTATCTAGCTTCCCCTTACGTTAAAATGTAATGCATTAATAAGGTTTTATCATCTAGCATTTCGTCAATCTCGTTCCCAGAGTAGACGGGTTCCTCGGTCTTCAGGTGGTCGCCAGGTAAAGACTGGGGAAATGGAAAAAAAATTCGATTGGCTGTTCGTGAAAAAATCAATTACCGGAATTTTGTTGTAGAGGGAGATTTGAGTATGCAACAGGTTTTTCGTTTTCGTAGCTAGCAGCTTCCAGGTTTAGGTAGGGAGTTAAAATTACCGTTGAAATATGGAAGAACTCAGTTTCGGTTGACCGTAACTATCGCTGCTGAGTGAAAATGCTTGTACACAGCAAAGGCCAAAAGCATATTTTTGTGAACAGATAGCTGAAGCAGTACGTAGTACGGTTAGATATAAGTGTACCAGCGTCTAATTTGGTTTAACAGGCCGGTCACGAGAAACATTATTTTTCGTCGAACTGTCTTCTTCAAAGAAGCACTTGGAAGCAATTGAATTATCCAAATTTCAAACTTGCGTTTTAAATTATCGTTAATTTCTTGAGCGAGTATTCGTGAACATAGTTTATGAAATTCATGGTTCTGGGCGAGAAGATGGACTTCCGTTTTAGGCCTGAGCATACGCACAACAACCTGAACCTCCAGATTCCTGGGGTAATAAAATTCATTTCCCCAGAGTCTCGCCTGTCGACCACTCAGTGACTGTGGAGCCGTGGACTCTGTGAGCGAGATTGGCATCCTGCTTACTTCCCTTTCTTTCATTTAATTATTAATAGAATCCCCAAGCGCGTTGATGACATCTCAGATAAAACATCGAAACTGGAAATGGACGTCGTTGCTGGCACTACAAATGAGGCATATAATCGCTTCGACCCAGACTGAAATCATGCAGGACAAGCTCGTGAACTGGGTCTGAACTAAAATAGGACACCTTATAAGCTCGTAGTATAGTTAAATTTTATTGTACGCTTACATGGTGCTGTGTAGCAACTCAAGTGTATAATCGCCAAGCTACTCAGTTGATTATTAGCTGTTAGATAAGTTTTTGAAACTTCACCATCCTATAATCCATACATTTCATGCTTTCAGATAGTAAAACACTCTTTGCCTTTCTGTTGACAACAAGAAATAGAGCGAATATGAATTGTCTGGATTAGGGGAACATTTTTTTTCGTGAGAATTGCGCGGTATAAATTTCATTAGTGTATCATTATTAAGTGATTTTCAGTTAAGGGTAGAAGAGGACACAGAATTTTTTTGGTTTTGGTTTTCTGCAAGCTGTGTTGAGAGATCTTTAAATTCTAACAAGAGATCGAATTAAAAGAGAGCTACTACAACGACAATGCAAAACATCGGATGGAAAACACGATAGCCGTCGTCACTCACTCACTCATCCTCATCGTGCCCATGAGGACACTTAAGGCCTCAATGGCGGTTTTTATGCTAGAAACGTTAAAGTCGTCTGTTTCTGATTGTTTTAACATCTTTTCGTAAGAGAGTCCGAACGACGCTCTCAATGGACAGATTTAACGTCTCAGAAGTTAAAGGCGACTAGTATAAAAACGGACGCCATTTACCTGGATACAATCCCGCCATGTTTCCAGCAAGTCGCAAGTCGATTTGTTCGTAATCTCTGCACAAAAAGTTTATTTTTTATTCTTTTTTTTTTTCTGTCAGGCCGTCTACTAAATGCGTCCCGTTTTTATACCAGACGCCTTTTACATCTTAGACGTCAAAGGCGTCTAGACGACTTTATCGTCTCTAGCAAAAAAGCGGCCAATTATGCTTTTCAATGTGCATATGCTGTTGGTTCACAACTTTGACGAGCGATTCCTCAGTGCGCCTATCCGAATGTCGCTATATACATGTAGTATAATATGCATAAACAAAAGCCTTTGCTATGATAATCATGTGTATCCCTGTTAATGATTAATATCTGAGCTATATAGAACGTAGTCTGGCATGAGTAGTTATGACAGCCGTTGGGATTTAAAACCTTTGAACATGTATCAGTTTTGTATAAAAATATCATAAAGGTGTCCTTCTTCAAGCGAATCGAATCTTTTTTTTTTTTTTTCGGATTTATTTCCTGCGTTCTGGATTTCCCAGAGACATATAGCACGTATGGTGGCTGATTTTAATTGTACATGAACAGTTCACAGAAGAATTGCTGGTTTGCAACCATGCAATCCCGAGAGACTCAAATGACAATGAGCGTGGCGGCCATGTTGGATAACCAAAAAAAAGAAGCTAGTTGGAAATCTTTTGTTAATGTCATCCAACACGCAAGTTCCGTGTATCTTTGGGCAGACGGTTGTTCTTATTATGGTTATGTGGTAGTTTCGTCTTTTCCGTTCTGATATGATCTATAGCGCATGCGTTCTTATCTTCTATTAGTGTCCTCGTAACGGTTTCGACATCAGAAGTGCCCTCCTCAGGCGATGGCACAGAACCGAAAAGACGAAACAATAACCATAATGAAAATTTTTTGGTAGTTTTTTTTTTCCCCTTGGTGTTAGTAAAAGTTATCAGAAGTGAATTTTGACCAGCTTTGGTCAACTGTATCCTAGCCTGAGAAATAAAAAAAAAACTAACAAGTTCGTTGAACCCACATCAAAAGGAAGTACAATAGACCAATTTCGATATTTTGATATTCAGCATAAAACAATAGACATCACTGCGAGGCCCTTGGGAATAAATCCTACAAACCCTATAATTTATACCCCGGAGCCTCGTGCTGAGGGCTATTGTTTTAGGCTGGATTTTAAAATATCGAAATTGGTCTATTCTTGGGGTGCACTGTCACGCAATACAAAATTAAATCGAAAACCATTTGGTGGATGAAGTCAAGAAATTGCAATATTATAGAAGACAATGAATGAAGTCATTTTTCCAAGTTTTAGGTCCGTGGGTTATTCCAAACTTCAACTATTCGTCGAAATGTTGCGTACAAATTGATAGAACCCAGTATGGAGCCGCCATGTTGGTGTACAACTTTGGTACACCAATATGGCGACTGGGAAATGGTGTAAACATCTGGAACTTACTTTGGCTATCTGAGCGACTGATTATCTGCACTGAATATACAATCATTTACATAAACACTTTTCCTAATGCTTTTACTTATGAAATGGTTAAAAATCCAGAGATAATTATATATTTTTCGACAAACACGATCATCAGTTTATGTCACGGACCGGCATAACTCTGAAATTCAAAACGCGCTGGTTTCCAAACGAAGCATGCTATTGAGATGAAAAGTTGTAAGCAGACATAAAATTTGCACCTCTTCTGCCTGATGAGGATAATGCCTGATGAGGTTTCATGACGTCACGTGCAAGCCAAGAATTTGCAAGGTAGTCACTGGAAGGGATAGTCCAGGAGGCCCTTGACATTTCGTGACCTTTTATATAAAGTAACGAAATGTCAAGGGCCTCCTGGTCTATCCCTTCCAGTCACTACCCACCACATATGGTTACACAAAAAAACGTCCCCGGTTTGTTTTTGCAATGCTCTCCGGCAAAATCGAGATCGTGTAATATGTTGTATTTTGGTCTTAGAGCGGATATTAAATATGGAAGAAATAGATCAACGGTTCGACTACTGTACGGTTGTACTACTGACTGAGACAGAGGTGAGGCCAATCTAGATTTCGAAGCAGCGAAAGTTAGTTCATTTCCGTAAATTTTCGGTTCCAGTAATTATTCAAAAATGTGCAGTTTTTGGTTGAGTTATTCAACAATGACATAAAATGTAGTCAAGCGTTACAGGAAGTCAGAACTCATTATCATGCAGGATAGGTAGGTTTATGCAAACACTGTTCTTATGCTGTGATGACAAAGCTTAGGCCTTCAGGTGTTTTCCTGATAATTTACTGGTTTTATAAAGGTAAGCAAAGCAAAAATTTCTTGATATTGTTATAAACCGTCGTAGAACTAGAAATTATCTAAATGAAGGGAATAACATACTTAAGGTTATATAAGGTTTTGTTGTCGAATTCTCTACCCGAGATTATTTTCACGCAATCGCGCGTTTGAGCCTGTATCGGGATGGGTATTTAAAGTTCATGTTCATACTTTTTTGTACATTATGTCTGAACTAAATGTCTTAGCTTTTTACCTGCCAAATCAGCCTTTGATGGTAACATGCCCATAAATTGTTATTAATTATTCGGTTTGCAGGAAAATCAGTCAGCTGCAACCCCAGTTTACAATATATGATGGTTTTCTTGAGATTGTGACTTCGATTATGTTATTGATAACTATGAGAGTCATTAAGTTTACGTTACACGTGCTCACGCTAACCAAGGACGTGCTTCATGTTGCAACAAGCTTTAGAATTAATGCAGAATAACTTGACGGCTTCAACACGATAACGTAACTCAGATATCAGACAAGGGACTGAGTGGGCTCGTCTGGTACCAGAGTCGCTCGAGACAGAGTCATCTCGCAGGAATTATGGCCAATTTCCCGCGCAAGACTTAACTGGAGAATCAGACGCCTTTTGGGGTCTTGCAAAGACCTATATGCTTTCATTGAACGAATACTTCAATTTGGCTGTTAAAGACAAAACATAAACAAATTTTTCTCCCATTATGTCAACCTGCTGTTATTTCACTGGAACTTTAATTATCCCTGAAGAGGACCTCGTGTTTAGTAGCTGAATGTTATTTGTGTTTTATCGTGTATCATTTATATTTCAGGAACGGTGGTTTCACAACTTGCCAACCCAAATGAAGGTATATTTATCTCAAACTTAGAAGAATCTCAAATATGCTTGATTCGTTATGTCCTCTACATATTACATAATCTGCGTGACGCGTGACCGATATTTTTGAAATTTTGAATGAAAATTTCAAGATTCATTTGCAAGATTCAATCCCCATGCTAACTACGTCAGTTTTGGCAGTCAAATAGCTCTTAAATAGCAATTTGAGATACATTCGATTGTAAAACCAAACTTTGGATTTTGATATCCGGATTTCGGATTTCCCTATAATGCACATTTTTTAATCCAACTACATATTTTACCCTAATTGAAAACCAGTTTTATATATCTGTTTTGTGTGTCTTTTGTAAGGAAATGAGAAATCCGGATAATTTTAAATTCAAATTCTTGATTTCACAATCGAATACGCCTTTAGTTAAAATATACTCACAGGTACCGTTTTTTGCAAAAAATATATGTCATCTGTTCCGGTTTACAAGTGCGGACGGCAAGTTTTTCGTACCAAATTTTGTCAAGCATTAACAAATTTCAATGGCTCCGTTGTCCTGCTCCGAGGCATGACAATTTTTTGTCAAGCGTTAAAACTGACACACGTTTTCAATTTGCGTACCGTGAATTGAATTAAAGTAAGGAAAACGTCAATCCAAAAGATTTTATCTCGCTTTTCAAAGAGTTTATCCGTCTTCGATTTCAAGGGATTGACACTCTGTGGTTATAATTTGGTGTTTTCAAGTGCGTACACTTGGCATGGACAAACTTTGTCGAGGTTTTTGGTAGTGCCAAACTAAATTTGTCAGCCAAGTGCGAACGGCACCTTACTCTTTGTAATTCGAAACGTTCAGATAGATATTCCCCGGAGACCTTTGAATTCAGTTCAAAAGCCAGAAGTTACAAATATTAATTTAAATGTTTAACCCTATTCAGATGTATAACTTCATGGCAATTAAAGCTAACACCACCAAACTTGGCAATTGTTCCTAAAACATCTTCTGGGAATATTTTGACACTTGCATCACGTGATCACCAACTTTGACGTTTCCATGGCAACCAGTTTTAATGGCAATCGGTTTTAATCAATATTATTTCTATTTTTTATGGTGATGTTTGTGTTTTTAGCCTAAGTTGAGCAACAATTTATCAAATTAGATATAATTTAGCTTATATAATACCAGTTTCAGTTAAATATTTATTTTAAACTGCTGAAATCCAAGATGGCGGACACGATTTACAATGCAGACCATTTTGCATTGTATTTCAAATAATGTGTTGTATTTTCATTTTTGAAACATCCTTTTATAAGGCATTTATTCTTAACAGTCCAATAACTTTATTTTTTAAGAAATTTAATGAAATAAATGATTTGAAAGAAATTCAAAATGGCGGATCCAAGATGGCGGATCCAAGATGGCGGCTATTTCGATGTTAAAGACGTCATAGTGACGTCATTATTGTTGCTAATGACATCTAACCTATTGTCATGCACAGAGAATCTTATCATACATGCTGCTGCTAAGACTTTGTGGTTATACATCGAATCGTGTGTGAAGAAATTTGTTAAATAGGTTTTCAGCCAATACAATTGGATAAATGACGTCATTACGTCACCATGCCGACAAAGAATCTAAAATGACTACAATTATTGTCTACATCATCCTGTGTTAATTTGGTGATCACAGCGTTAACTGATTTGAAGTTACATAGGGGGGGGGGGGGGGGGGGCCAGAAGGTTCAAAAAGGCCCGGTCTGAATAGGGTTAATCGGAAGACCAAATTCCGCGCACGCACATGCAACACTCGAAACAAGAGTCTAGAAACATTATACCTTGAACCAAAGCCCATGTGGACACGATTTCAAAAATAGTTGTCGTTTGTTGACTTTCCGCCTCCGCTTTGAAATCGTTTAAAATTGCCGCTTTCGAACACCGATGGCCGCCATCTTGGAAGTGAGGAATGATATCGAGGCTACGACGTAGCATTAAACAATGCTGACCCACACTGGTGCAAGAGTTTATATGTCAAAAGGCCAGAATTATTGTTCACTGCGCTGTTGACGGCAGCAGCACCATATTTTTTACCCTGGACATACCTGATAATTTTGAACAAATATTCATATATACCTCATGCTAATAAGCTATTTCATACAAACAATCGATGTGTTCACAAGGGCGGATCCAGGATTTTTCTTAGGAGGGGGTATACCACTAAGAATGCATTATTAATGGTGACGTAAGCAGAAAACTAGTTATATTAGAAAGTCGCAGGTCATCTCGGGGGAGGGGGTGGGGCGGTGCACACACCTTGCACCCCTAGATCCCTGGTGTGTGCAATATAACTTCAATTTTTTTTTAGAATGTGGTGGTCTGATGACGGAACCACTCGGGCAGCTGTTCTTCAGAAGGGGAGAGAATATAACTACGAGTGAGTGCCAGTGGAGGATAGGCGACACCTCTAAGCCAAATGGTGATCATGTTATTCTTGTACTTGACCCGGATGAGTCTTGTAGGTATGAGTTACAGTTTTATTTTGTCTTTTTATGCAATCATTGCCAATTAGTCGGTGCAAGTACCGATGGCTTCGTATTGAATCTTCAATGGACTCCTCGGTGCCAGACAATCTGACAAAATATTGTAGAAATACCATGAAGAAAAATATTTTCTTATCGGTTGAAACTCGATCAAAAAGTTGCTCAGTTAAACCTAATCAATAGATTAGGAGTAGGAACCTGTAAAACGCATTCGTGACGTATAACAAAGAAGACAACAAAGAACTCAACTTGATGGGATAGGAAAACAATAACAAGAAAATAAGGAATAATGTCACGAGTTCTTTTTAACACCGTGAACCCATTAAAGATAAGTTCATTTAACCTTGTAGCCTGCGCTTATAAACGTTTCAATTCGTTCTGTAAGGTTCTCGTGTGTTTTCGGTTTTGTTTAGGTTAATTGTAACCGTTTGGGATGGCTTTGGTAAGGTAGTTTCAAATAACTACTGTACCCCATCAAAGAGGTCGTCTTTCTATTTTTCGTCATTGAACATTACTGTCAAAGTGGTATCAAGAAGCCAATACTACACGTTTTCTGCAAAGTATGCTATCCTTAACGGTAGCCTTGACTCAGGTAAGGAAGTTTGAATTACACCAGAAATGCTTTTTCTCTAGAGAACCCACGCAATTCACCTTCACATTTTTATCTTGCCTTTGTCAGATGATTATAAACGTATAAAAATTAATTTGCGTCATAAGATTGTTTTGCGACACGTCCCATTTTCTTACCGTGTATTATTTTTACATATTGTATGTACGCTTTGCGTACCCTATAGGTTGTGCGCATGTTCCGAACAAGGACACCCAGAGCTCACGTTACCCTTGACCAAAATGATAGCGGCTTCTGGGAACGAGATTGCATGGAGGCATTAAACATGCAAACTCGTGTTGCTCAAAACATTGTTCTGTATCGGTCGAGAACACAATATTGCAAGAAAGGGTATTTTGGTTGGCCATGATTGGTTGCAATGCATTAAACATTTTCAAGCACTGTGAAAAGATTTGACCATAACGAGCAGCGGAGTAGTTTTGACTGACAAACTTCGCGATAATTATGTTCTTGGAAATTTGACAAATATAATCTCCCCTGGCCCCATCAAACTAAACCCGTGCTAACTGGGAGCATAGTCGCGGTTATAATATATTTTGTTCTAAATTGCTAAATGATTATATACTACTCGTTTGAAATTGTTTACAGCACCACAGGTCGATGGATGGAATGTCACCATCTTGAATGCTTCGCAGTCAAGGTTTCTTTTCCAGTGGCCAAAACTAACCGATGTGCTGGGAAACCAGGTTCGGGCTTACGTATCCCTCGTGGAAACAATTTCTGGTGAAAAGTTAGCAGGAAACATTGTTTTACCAAACGTCACTTCTATAACCATAGGCGGACTAAAGGCGGCCACTGAGTATCGGGTCATGACTGTTGCCGTGGATGTGCTAGGACAACCACACAGGAGCTCGCTGGTCTTGACTTCGACTGAAGAGGGCGGTGAGTGTGGTGGAGCGAAAAAACAACAACAAAAAACAAACATTTTTTTTTTTCGTATTAAATTTTAATAAAGGACTAAAGCTGCTTTCATCTATATAAAATCAGCATCCAAGCATCACATACTAAATAATCACACAACTGTTTTCATAAAATATTTGAAAATGACACAACGGCGGTTTTCGAAGCCATCTTGACGGGTAGGCAAAGCCGACAGAAATTACAGTGTTTGTATGAAAATCTGATGGGAAATAACTCTTTTAAAAAAAATTGAAGTTTAAACATTTATGAACCGCAACGTTAAAAATACTAGACAGGAGATTGTATTCACCAAGTCTGAAGTTCAAGAATGCAGCTGAGATATAATACGCGGCGCAATATAGCGGCGCGATGCTTTGGAACCAACTCCCAAATGAAGCAAAACAAGCGGAATCGATATATTCATTCAATAAATGTATCAAAACGTAACTGAATCATGTCATGCCACATGTGTTGATCTTCTACTTAGTTTACAATGTGTACTTAGTTTGTTATATTTGAATTTTTGTAGTTTTAGACTCACCATATCATTGATCATGTACTTAATTTAAAATATGTACTTAGTTCATAATTGTTGAATTTTTATGATCTTAGACCTACGATATTATTAATCTTATATTATTAGTTTTAGTCTCTTTTTATGTCTGTACAAACACGCTCTCCATGGAAAACAGCTGAGTGTTGTTGGGGCTAGCGTGTTTCTTTGAATTAAATAATGTATACCTACCTACCTACCTACCTACGCTCAGTTAAGTTTGGGTGCGTTGACGAGGTCGTGCGAAGAAAACATACGGACGAACGTAACGTTTCGATTCATAAATTGCCGTGCAAACTTCGACTTTTTAAAAAAGGTATTTCCCATCAGGTTCCCATACAAACACAGCAATTTCTAACTGCTTTGCCTACCTGTCAAGATGGCTTCGAAAACCGTGATAAGGCCTATTATACAACGTTAGACAAGAGAAGCGAATTGTCTTACTCTTTTTTCCGTTATAATAGTCGTCGTTGGCTGGGTCGTACGAAATAATGAAAAACTTCAGCAATTTAGAAACCAGGAATGACTTGAATAAGAAGCTATATTATATATTTGTTTGTTGCGCTGTCATTCTTGCGTTTTATTAAATTTGTTTTAGTGACTGTTCTCATTATGTTATATGCAATATTCAAAATAAAATGTTCAAAAATAGGCCAAGTAATTTATCAAACACGAGAGACAGTGTTTCATCACATTTCCAAACACCGAGAGGAGAGTTAAAAATACGACTTACAGCGGAGTAGTTTTGAAGAACTTCGAGGTGTTTGGAAATGAGTTGAAACATTGACTTGAGTGTTTGATATATCTTCTCAATCGAAACTAGAACTTAGAGAAAACGAAGAAATCAAATCGTAAAAATCTGTGCTAATTAAGATCACATTTACAAACACAGTTCCGGTTTTGATTTCCTTTGTTTTAACGTGATGAGTTATTAATGAGTTTGAAATTAATCTATCAAAATTCTCCAGGAAAATCGTCATTCCGTGCCTTAATTCATTAATTTGTATGTATTCCATTCTCTTCAATTACCTTAGTGCCGTCAAGAAGCCCATACCTGTACTTTGAGAACAAATTTCTTGGAGTTGACAGCATAAACATTTCAATATCTCCAATTCCCGATGAATATCACAATGGCAGACTTCTTGGCTTCATCATTTCCTATCAAGCTATGTGTTCTCAAAATTCATCTGGCCAGGTAACTGTAAGCGCATCAACCAGAAGCTACGTTTTAACTGGTCTCCTGCCAGGAACAGAGTACAAAGTTCGCATAGCTGGGTTTACTCTTAAAGGAAGTGGGCCGTATGGCAACATACGCGTGCATACCAGTAAGTGGTTGGAAGCATTGTTTTGAATTGTGTTTAATTTAACGCCAAATACAAGGACCGCGTTTTGTAGCTCGGCTAAGCGTCTCGATTTCACAAACAAACAAAGGGCTTGGCCATGCTATGCTATATTAAGGAAGGAACAAACGAGAGCACTGAAAAAAGTACGTATGGGTTGGAACTGACGACCAACAAACGTCAGTATTCTTGTCAGTTTTTTTTTTATTTATCTTACTGAATGTAGTTTTTACGCACATTTGAAGAGAATACAAATTGGCTCCTTCGATTCATTGCTAGCGGACTGGGGTCCGATTATTACCGAACTGAACTACGTCAACACGGAAATTAATATTTGGTATCACGACTGGTATCGCTGCGCGACTCGGGCAATTAATGCAACTTCTGAAAACACAAGTGATATTAATCCTTAATTTTATGAGGAAACATGTGATTACTTGTTTATGACATAGAGGGCAAAATTTTCTGGAAACCTTCAAGGCGCGTAGCTAATCTAGCGAGCGGAACGAAAACATAGCTTACTAACATCACGCGGCAAAGCAACATGTTCAAAAAACGTTCAAAATACGATAAAGACGACAGTTATGTAACTTGAAATTTTAATTTAAGTCGTGAAAATAAATAAGTTATAAGTGTACACTCAAGGAGCGATGAAAAGCGTAATTTTATTCACCTGTTTGTAAGCTTTGAAGATTGCCACTGCGAACTGCTTGACATGTTAATCCTTAGACATCGATAGCGAGTCCAAGCAAACCAGTAGAGATAATTTCGCTTGTTTAAGTTGACTATCTTCCTTCTCTGAACAAACACTGTGCTCTTTACTTCGGTTGCACGTGGTAAAACCATTTTTTACAGAAGCGAAACGAAGAAGCGGGAAGAAGTCAGTTGGCCGCCATCGCCATGAATGATTTTCGTCGCAATTGCCACGGGCAATTACAAAATTAATGAAAAATGCCCTCTGTCTCAGCCAATCAGCATTCAGTAATTTTGTCCTCTATGTCACAAGTGGTATAATCATACTATACTATTTTAGCTTTGAGATATCTCTGTCGAATGACATTAGATCTAGATTTGGTCAAACGTTCAAGAATGAAAATAAGGGTATGGTCGATTTTGTTGCTCAGATCACATAGTATTTTTTTTTTTTTTTTTTTTTTTTGCATTTAAATATTTTTTGTTTTCTTTACAAACAAGCAAAAACTTTACATACATCCACACATATACTAACAAAACATACAGGGTGATCAAGAAACGAAATTGAAAGTTAAAAAAATGAATTCATATATACTTCCTATGGTTAAGTGCGAATAAGTGCGAATAAAGGTTTAGTCAACAACCATACAAAAAATTAACTTTTAAATAGGAAAAAGTATTTCCTCATTTCTTGTCCCCGTATTAAAACAACAAAAACGGATAGACATAAATACTACAAAAAACAAAGAAACAATACAACCACCACAACAAATAAACGTCATTAAAACAATAAAACAGTAAACAGTGAGAACTGTTGAAACTACTGTTTTGAAAAGCCCTGGTCCTAATGTATTCATTTCTTACAAAAGCTGTCGACATAGAGAAAATCCCGCGTGCAGCCTATTGGGGTTAGGTGTTAATTGCCCTGAAATAATAACCGCTCCTAAATTTGAATACGAAAAAATAGATAAAAGAAACAGGTGAGAATGGTATTTTAAAACAGCGCCTTAATTAAGCCTGGTAAACGTTTCTAAATTTGAATATAACCTCAAGATCTCGCTCATCATTTAGTAAACCAAAATTATAAGGGTACAAAACGGCCATCAATAAACAGTTTGTCAGGCTCTTTTTTGCTAAATGAAGCGAGTTTTCCCTCCTCTCTCGCCCGCTTTATCTTCTACCATTGGTTCTTTCTTCTTTCTTGAATTTCTTTCGGATAGTCCGCATATATGCTGACTTCACTTTGATCTCTAACCTCTAAAGCTCTCTTGAAGACCCGTTGTCGATCAGGAAATTCCTAAGAAACGAGCTATGATTGTCCAACTAACTTAATTTTGTTAATGCTGCCATTATTTATTTACTTAGCAATGGTCGGTCGGTCGGTCGGTCGGTCGGTCGGCTTGCGCCAGGAGATTTCTTGCCCAGTCGGTGTACCCTTTGGAATTCGATTTCTCTCGCGCCTTCTAGCTCTAGCTACCTTGTTAAAAAGTTGTAAACTACCTCTTTCGTGTCTTCTTCGTTGCTCGCAAATTCAGGAATACCCCAAAAACGTAGATTCTCTCGTATGCTGTAGACTTCGAGATAGAGATAGCGGTCATTAACGGCTTGGATTTCCTTTTTATTTCCATTAACCTTTTCATGCAGCCCTTGTACTTCGGCGTTAAGACCGTTAAGACCCATATCAAACTCGTTCGCTGACCTCTCGATTGCGGATGTCCTGTCTTTTAACGTTACAATTTCTGCCTGAATATTATTCATAGCCGACTCCAAGCTTTGCACTTCTGAAAGACTCCATCTAGTTTGCCCTCCACACTTGTGAGCCTGTCTAAAATCTTTTGAAGCTGCTGTGCGATGCCTTCTGACAAGGATCTGATCTGTGTCGTCGCTACCAGCAGTTGAATGAATTTGCTCGCTACTTGCTTCACATATTCTCCGGCTTGCCGTCGCGTGAAAGGGATTCACTATCTGAACTGCTGTGTCTGTCCTTTCGCTTCAATTTGGAGAGAAACTCAGCCATACAAGGTCAAGGACGCTAAAAAAGCTCAATTTCTATATTCAAACGAGCGGAGCGACAAACACGCGTCCTCACTCTTCCATGGTCGGCCCAGACTCCAGCCCAGATCACATAGTTGCTTTTTCACTACATCAGCCGACTTTTGATCTTTTTAAAATGGCAAAACCACTAGATGAACAGCATTTCCGTTGGCTAGTAGTTGAGCTGCTGCTTCGGGATTTCCATACCCTGGGTACCAGAGGTTTTCTCGAAAGACCGAAACCGGAAACCGCGCATGAAAAGCCTCTGCCTCTGGCACCCAGGTAGGATTTCCATGTTATTAATGATCTCAAAGTTGAACGCGTACCAAACGGGAGACAGTAGCAAAGCATTCATAAGTTCATGATTCGTACTCTCATAAGGTACGCCGCTCAAACCGGCGAGAGCACTTGTTATGCTTAGCTTTATTATAAATGAAATCCTTGTCATCGTGATGCTCATTAATTCCAGATCAAGTTTTCAAGTTGACTTCTTTTGTGAATTCTATTGGTTGGTTATGGTTGAATTCTTGGAGGAGGGATATTCGTCCTTGTAATTTTTTTCTGTTATAGAATCGGCCTATTTTTAGTTACATAAATTCTCACGGGTGAAACGTATTAGTTATTACGGACAGTTTGCTCTGAGATACTCTTGTCGGCCCAGTTTAAGTTATAATATAATAACCGAAACCTTCTCCTTTTCAGAGTGTGCAGGGCACACGAATCTGACCGAAATAAATAGCACTCTACATAGCCCTAATTACCCGTGTAACTATGGAGGATTACAATACTGCCGTTGGACGATTAAACCACAACTAAGCGGGAATGCTGTTGATACGATATGGATTGAGTTTAACGTTTTTCATCTAACTGGGGATGCGCTTTACTGCAGGTGAGTTTCATATCATTTTATGTACTTTTAAACGGGGTACATCTATGCAAGAACTGGCGACACTTAGTCATACTTAGAGAGTAACTATGAATTGCCGCGTGAAGGGTGCGGACTCATAGCTCGAAGCGGGAAGCTAAAAAAATATCATTACTAGATAATATGTTGAGAACACGTATAGATCATCGATACTAGCGAGCTGAAGTTCTAATGGTACCTTACTAAATTAAAAAAAAAGTCACAGAACCCGAAGACAGAGGACGCTTACCATTAGTTAGAAATGGCCACCCGGTTTTTTCCATTATGAATTCCGTTATTATTGAAAACTATTTTGCCAGATCAGCCAATTCCTAAATTGTATTCACGGTTAAAGTTTGTGATTTTTTTTTTTCAAAAAGATGGAAAACTCCAAAAAGAAAAAGCTAATATTCATTTCGAAGTATTCTGGTCAAGCCGGCCAGTCCTGACTAATGTATAGTGCCCTGAGTTACGATGAATTTTGAAAAACGCCTCCTACGCCGAGGCGCAAAAGAAGGATAGTTAAGCGTACTCAGTAGAACAGAACGCCTTGAGACTTCATTGCATAACAAAGCCACTATTGAATTACGTATAATTTCCAGAGGTGAATCCAAGATGGGGCGTTCTAATTGTTCAAGAGCTAGAGCTCGGCTTATGACGTTATATTCATCGCCCGGGGCGGTGAATAT
The DNA here is from genome assembly GCA_947652115.1 of Blastomussa wellsi. Lineage (NCBI taxonomy): Eukaryota > Metazoa > Cnidaria > Anthozoa > Scleractinia > Plerogyridae > Blastomussa > Blastomussa wellsi. Next base: position 19,778,655 of record OX393565.1, read on the forward strand.
AGCCTCATATACCTTCGTCTCGGTAAATATTTAATAATTGCACTTTGCCTTCGGCGAATAATTGTCAGTTACTAAGGTCTTTGAAAGTGTTATCAGCCGAAGGCGAAGACTTCCATAACGGCCATGTTTAACTGGGTTCTCGCAGGTCATACGATTGGCTTGCCGTGGAGACAGGAAAAAAAGCACATGTTGATAATGGCACCTTATTGTGTGGCGACATAGGACGCTTTTCTCTTGTTGTTCATGGAGACCAAGCAGTTATAGCATTTCGAACAAAGAGCAGATACAACAGTTCTAGAGGGTTTTCAGCCACGTATCTTGGACTTCAAGACCCTTTGATAGGTATTCAACCTGCACGTTAATTTGTTTTTCTAATACATAAGTAATCTGAATTTAACCGATACAATTCCAGCCTGAATGTCTACTAAGATTAATCTTCTTGTGGCTGATTTGAATCTCATTTTAGTATGCACCCAGTTAACAGAATCTACAGCGAAATATTCTTTTGGCGGCAATTGGTACCCTGGTATGTCTAAGCTCCTTGGGCACTGATTTCGACTATGCATTTACTAACAAGTGTTCATTTCTGTTGACAATGTACAAAATGGCAGATTGCTGTGTCACCTATCAATCATACCAAATGGAAGTCTTATATTAATATGGGTAACACTAAATAGGTTTTAAAATGGCGACAATTGTAATGGCATCGTCTCTTCAAAATATTCTTTCATTTTTGTGGCTTTATTTAAGAACTGTTCAGTTTCTATTCTCTCTTACAGATATTCCTCTATCATCATGGCGTCTATCGGTTCAAAACATTACGTCATCATCAGTGCGACTGGAGTGGACAGATTTTCCCCTCAATGCATCCATAACTCACTTCATGGTGATGTTCACCCAAGAAAACAAAAATATATCGTTCTTGTTTAAAGTCAACTCTTTGTCTGACCGATCTTATCATCTACAAAACCTTTTGAAGCCAAAACGAGTGTACAAATTTCAGATACTTGCGTTCACTGGAAGCATCCAAAACGAGACCTATTCCACTGAGACTAAGACAATCCTCACTGAGGAAGGAGGTAGGGCCTTGTTAACCGAAAAACAAACTTAAGTGTGGTAAATATTTGCCTTAGTTTGACAAAGTTGTCCATTTTCAGAAGCTTAACTATGTAGTTGTCTGTCTAATTTACAAAAGGACTCGACAACGGCACCAAACCTCCTCCACCTCCATCGGTCCTAACACCGACAACGCCATCCGACGAGGAAAGAAGCCAATCGGTGAAGCTAGAGATACAAGGACTGAATGTCTCTCAGGTTGGGAATTGTATAGAGCATGCATAAAAGTATTGCACTGACGACGTAAGTTAGCGTTTGGATTGTTTTGACGCCCAAATTCCATTTTTGCTTGTAAATTTATAAGAAATTCAGGTATTTACTGCATAATATGAAACCCTGATCTAAAACCAAGCAATATTAAGTTTGACGTAGTTGCTAAATGAATTGAAAATGATACTTAAATTGATCAAACGGTCGACAGAACCCTGAAATGTCAATAAAGCACTTATATTGAGTCTACAAGAATCAAGAATTAAAAATACTTCATATCTTCTGTCAAAATTGTTATTTACAGTGGAACCAACGCTTGGAAGGTTCATTCAAAGCAGCAGTTGCAACGGCAGGAACGAAGTACTGTTCAGAAACGGACAACTGCAAGTCAACAACTGCGAGGTACAAATACGTTCGGTTCGCGTTCGTTCGCGAGCTGAATTTGTTGCATATTTTGTTTCCTTGGAGTAGTCGTCAATTAGCTGAGCTACAGAGAACTCTTGGTGTGCTGGGTCATTTACTATGTTCATATGTGACATGAGTCTCTTGCATCGTGACTGTCAGGATTATCCGCATGCGCCGTAATTGTGAATTGTTGATTTTGTCACGAGCGTGGGACAAATGTAAAAAATGGCCTAGCTCACCAAGAGTTGGTTAGAGGGCTTAACCGGTGCCTGGGAGGTCATGGGTAGGAGTCCTGTCGGTGACTCAGATTTTTTCTTCGTCCCACGGTCGTGACAAAATGAGTTACACCAAAATGTTCTGTGCACGTGGGATGAATAATCAGTTACTGAAAATTTTAAACATCTCAGAAACAAACAAACAAACTAAAACAGCGAATAAACCTGACTCCACTTTTTCTTGTTGTCGTTTGTTAAAGCACTCGCAGCAAGAGAGCAGCTACTTACATCATCTTCACAATGGACAACGTTCTCATCTTGCCAGGTTACCCAAAGCAGATATCTGAAGAACCTCTTCTGGCAAGCTTAGCATTTTATTTGCAGTTCCCGCCTGGAAAGTCCAGTGGTGACGCTATAAAGAAAGATACACTGGTTTCCATTGTTCAAGGGTCTCTGGTAGACATTTCAAATTCCATCGACTTTAACATCACGAGCGTGCAAACCCTGTTTTCTGAAACACCAACCAAGACACCAACGCCATCAAAGGCTTTTTTTCAGCCAACTGAGAAAGATGACCCTGACAAGAAGACGTATATTATTGCGAGTTGCGCCGTTTTCGGGACGCTGGTGGTTATCGTTATAGCTGCGTTAATTCCATGGAGTTGCAAAAAGCCGAAAAAAGGGTAATTAAATGAAAGTTTAGGGTGTTTGTATTCACAAGGGCGAGTAAAATATACAGTGCAAAATCTAAAACTGCTGCAAATCAGTTGAGAAAAATAGTCTTGTAAATGCAACGCACAAGTGATCGTGTTCTTATAACCGAGTAGGAAAACTAGGGAGAACCAGTCACATTCTCACACTGAAGAGATCAGATTATTATTAAAAAAAAAATCGTCAGTAAAGAAGAGAAGTATTCGATGCAGGTCTGGTACTGTGTAGTAATTCGTCACGACCAGGGGCGTAGCCAGGATTTCTATTTCGTCGCCAAAATATCTCTACTTTATCCTTCACAATTTCTGACAATTTCTAATACAAAGGTTTTACAAAACATGTATTATATTTGCAGCTTAGGCCCCGGTCAAACGCCGTGCTTCAAATGAGCCGAACCCAATGACAGTTTGGGTCGACTAAACTAATTAAAAGAGCGGGTAAGTTTCTAAAGAAACTGTGGTGCTGCGTCGGTGGGAAGTATAACAATATAATTTGGTTTTATCAACAGGGTTGATAATGTCAATTGGCCACCGTAAAGAGATTCATTTGCTGACGTTTCGAGCGTTAACCCTTCGTATCTGGATTCGCTCCGACGAAGGGCTAACGCTCGAAACGTCAGCAATTGAATCTCTTTACGGTGGCCAATTGACATTATCAACCCAGTTGATAAAACCAAATTATATAATTAAAAGAGCGCCTGTTTGAGCCAAACGTCGAACTTATTCAGCCGTACCGAGCTGCTACACCAATAAAATAACAAAAGCGGCGCCTTTGGACTTTCATTATGCGTTTGGTTCGACTCATGTGAAGATCGGCGTTTGAACCAAAGTCGCTAGGTCTTCTGGCGTTATTCACGGCTGACCAGGCGTGAAGAAGGCCTTAGCCGCTACAAATAAAATCAGTCGAACTTAATTTGGTCAAATGCCGAACTTCGCATGAGCCTATGCGCCAAATTGGTTGAATTGGGTTCGGCTCATGTGAAGTAGCGTTTAACCCGGGCCTTACTCATTCGTTTGCTAGCCTCGAAAATAGTCTGATCCTAATTCGGGGCTACATGATATGTAGGCTCTATTAAGCGGCGGAAATGGAGCCTACATGATATGGCGCATTCTATTTAATACAATTACATGGTGGAAATTATCAGAAAACAAATTCTGCATCGTGAAGGGTGGGGAACTTTTGTTTCACTTCGGGGTTGCGCAACGTTACTTTTACAAATTTCGCCAAATTATACACCATATTCCAAAATGGCTACCATCTTAATATTATTTTGTTGGAATTCAAATTAGCCCTTCTTGCCTCGCTTTTAAGCTCAAAAATCAAAAGAATATTTTATCTTGAACGAGGAAATAAGGGCCAATTTGTATGTGCATAAATCAGTGGCCATTTTGAAATGAGGTGTATGTCCTTTTGCAAGCTTTTTGCTATGACGATAACAACACACTACCTGTGTTATACCAATACCTTAGAAGCAGTAACGGTGTAATCTAGCTTTTTCCTCGTCAAATGCATTAACATGGATTTACAATCTAGCATCCTGTTTACTTTACTTTCTTTTATGTCATTATCGACAGAATCAAGCGCCGTTCCCATTCCCCAGATGAAACATCAAAACTGGAAATGCAAATTGTTCCCGGATCTGCCAATGAGTCATAACACATCAACTCAAACCGAGGTCAAAAGTAGCACGTGAACTAAAAGGAGACGCCTTGAGCTAGTAGTGTAAAATAACATATAACAGCTCAATTTCATAATTGTATTACAATTATCAAGCGGTTTCCAGATTAGCGTCGAACAAGGCGCATGGTATATATATATTTTTTTTACCAACTGTGTTTCGAGACCTCAGTCAGAATCGAGTTGTTGCTGCTAGTAGCGCAAATGCCGTCGTCATTCTACGATGAGTACGATGAGATGTCAGTAGCTAAGTTGTAATTTTTCTATAAGGGAAGAGCTCCTCTGCATGACCGTGCTAGTTTTGCTGCTGAAAAAAATCACTGAATATAGTTTTTTGGGGGGTGTCTATTTTGTTAGTAGGATACGCGCAAACAAAATTAAAATTGATCGCAATCAGTTCTCGTTCTCGTAGTTGTCCTTAGTCCTGGAATCTAAAGTTCTCTTCTGGCTCAAACACCCAAATGCACTTGTTTACCCGAGTGCAGGGACGGCACCTTTGTTTATTACCGTTTGAGTAGTTCAAGCAATGCGTTGGCGGACCAATTTGATCCAAACCTCTTTTATTGGCAAAGGAGTCAAATGTGCACCCCAGTGTTCGTTTGTCATTCCGAATAACAGTGAAATTCATTCTCCAAGGAATGACATATGAGTCTTGTTGGGGTTGAGATTTTTACAACAACTAAATTCAACAAATGCTGTCGGCTCAAGAAAAGATCAAATGGCGTTCTGGCTATTCACTGGAATTTTGAATCTGTGGCGTTTGCGTGAAGGATATGATTTGGCTGCATGTCACTGATTAGCCTTTCTTCCATAGCTTTTCTTTTGTTGAACATTAGATAACCTTGGGTTTGGAAAGCTCTCCTAAATTTCACTGGGGGTGAGGTGGGATTGAAAAATACCTTATCTCCTTTTATCTTTAGGGGGTCATCTTACATGAGGATTCAGTTCCTCCCTGATGGCAGCCTTTTTGTATTGATTATTACAAATGAAGTTGTTATAAATAAATAAATGGAGAAAGCGCACAAAACCAATCAGTTCATTATTATTGTAGACCCTCTCGTGTCATTGTATAAATAGCCTTAATATTTTAACGGCTATAATTTTGAAAATATATTTTGACTAGCATAGGAAACGTCAGGTCTAGTAAAATGATAGTTTTAAAATGTGTATCACCACTTTTTGTGTTGTATTTATTATCAAGCTGATATTTGGACAAACTCAAGTTTGCCACAAATCTCATTAGTATTCAGCGCGTGCAGCAGCCCCCTTTATTTACTACTGCTAAACTCAGCTGAAATAGCTGTACAGCTGTTTTTCACTGTCGAGCGAAATAAACTTGAAACCTTACAATGAAAACAACCATTAACTTCTAACTTCTCATAGCAAATATAATGAACAACATATCCAAGTTTAAGGTCTGTGCAGTACACCATTCTTAAGTTATTTGCAGAAGAATTTCACGCAAATAGACCAATTTCGATATTTTAATATTCAGCCTAAAACAATAGACGTTAGTGCGAGACTCCGGGGAATAAATGCTACAAACTCTATAATTAATTAATACCCGGGAGCCTCGTGCTGAGGTCCATTGTTTTAGGCTGAATTTCAAGTTATATTATCTAAATTGGTCTACTTATAGAGCTCAGTTTGGAGACACCGTGTTCGTGCCCAACTTGCAATTAATCTGCACCAACGAAATCAAAGCAAACATTTGGAACTCACTTTTGCTATGAAAGCGATTGCTCTTTTCTCGCGATCTAGTGTACATACACTGGATTGATCCAGAAGAACGTAGCTTGTACCAATAGAGGATTAAATGTATGGGAATGTATAGGATTGGACTTTTTTTGGAAGTAACCTTCGGTGATTAGATGGCATTCTTTACATGAGATGTTACCTTGATAGTGTGTTCTCATGCCAATTTTATGACTTCTGAAAGTTTTTACTCTTCCCCCTGCCTTCATCTCTGCCATTTACCAAGTCTCAAGCTTGCTTTACATATCGAAATTTTGACAGCGCGCGGTGACATGTTGGTGTGATCATGAGCGCACTGAAGGCTCTATCCTGCCGTCTAAAGGAAGTTTGCTGGAGGAGGCCGTTAGGTCCAATGAAGGTGGAAGTCCAACGATTTGCAATCTAAACGTCGGCTGTTATCTTTCCTCAAACAAAGCTCTAACGAGTTGACTTAAGCTCGTTACGGTTTGCGCGAGGCAAGATAATGAGGTGCTTGCTTTACACGGAAAAAATTCCTTCGCCTCATCAAATAAGGCTCGGGACTGGACTTTACTGTGATTCGCAGGCGGTCATACCGATATCTGGCTTAAACTTTTCTATGACACAAGAGTTCGAAAAAGGCTTCCCCAATTTGTTTATTCGACTTTTATCAGGTACAGAAGGTTTGAAGTTCACCTCGTGTCATATATCGGAATTTTCTTCCAAAACTTACGCCCTAATTCCATTACAAACAGTTCTCAGCATACAATATTGCCAGTATCATTACTTCGAGACACCTGAGGTTTGACGTTACAAATATAATCGATCAACACAGCTTGGATAATACAATCACTGCTATGGTAACGGTTCAAAATATGATCTTCTGGACTGCATTCTCATTTTTGCATACGTTTTTTAGCTCAGTAGATTTGCGTACGATTCGATTTGTGTACGTTCTAATTGTCGAGGACGGTTAAAAACTTGTTTTTCACCTACTGCTTACAAGCAGAGCTACGCAATTTAACCCTTACTAAATGAAATGATGAATGTATCATGGGGAGTCTTGTTTTTTAGTAAACGAATATTTTAGAGTATGCTTTGAAAGTCAAGCATTCAAAAACTGTCGAGTTTCAGCATCGGGCAATATGTCAGTGAAAAAAAAGTAAACGCGAAACTTAATTCCAAAAAATGTATATCATTACTCGCCCCGCAAAGCAAAACAAAGTACTTTGCTATAAGTTTCATGTTCGCCCTTTCATAAAAAATAAACGTCCACATACAATCCTGCAAATATTAATGTTATGAAACTGCCCGCATCTGCATTTTTATCACAGTGCGTACACGTATAATCTATATGCGTAGAATAAAATAGACAAACATAATGATTTACATTCTAAAAAAGGTAATATGCGAAATTGTTCAGCTTCAACGCCAAAATGTGTTAAACCGAAGTCTATACCGAAAATAGACTATCTTTTATGTACATTTACGCTGATTGAGCATTTAAGAATTATTTGGCTCTGTTGTATTCAGTTCTTGTTCTCACTCACGGCCACCTTGACTGGCCGCACGCTAAGTTTTTGTTTCTTGTTTCCTTTCAATTCGCAATCACATAAATAATTCGGCTTCTGCTTGTGTCTATTCTTAGAAGTCTGAGAGCGCAGTTATTCAAAACATGTACCCACCGCTGGTGTTGGATAGATAATGACGTAAAACACATTCAATAAATGCAAAATTTTGGGGGGGTATTTTGTATATTTGTACGACTTTATGGTCACTGTTCTGTTCTGTGAAGCTTGATGGCTTTACAGGTATACTTTAAAACATGCCTAATCGTTTGCTGGTTCCAATTTCAAGGTAAGAAAATCATTACAGTGTCAGCCTCGATCGTTTTTGGTTTACAGAAGCCCGCTTTCTCTGTATTTTCCTAGATTAAAACTGGTGAAATATTCTTTCCGTAGCACTGAAACTTTAACATTTATTTTAATTAGCAATTTTTCATTTTTCGTTAACGTGTTACGTCCTCGGAAAAGAGGTCTTTATGCTGCCTCAACAGTTCTGTTGGTAATCATCGATTGATCATGAAGTAACTTAAAGGTTTGAACAGGTTTTCTCTCATAAAGTGAATTTCCACTGTTGAATAATATTATTTTAGTACATAAAATCGATTAGTAAGTGTAGACTTTCTGCAGAAAACGCTGCAAATTTCTTGAAATTTTATTTACAGACAATGTATAACTCTTTCGCGTAATGAGCTGTCATTGCGTAATTTTATTGAAATCAAACTCCGCGATAGTGAACATCTACCATGTTGCCTCTAGGCAGCATGCTATTGAATTTTAAAATGTTTCAGAGTTTTACTGTTAGTTATAAAGGACAAGGATTAAAGCTGTTCATTATCTTATCACAACTGATTTAATTTTTTCTATGTTTTGAATACGCGAAGGCAGGTTGTCATGACAAACCATTAGTCTATATTTATATATAATATGTTGTAGTTTAAATTTATCCTTGGTTTAAAAGTTTTTAAACCAGTTTGATTTTCATTTCCGTTTGTCTCATGTTGATTAGCGTAATCTGAAACAAAGGAAAATCAATATCAAACTGGTTTAAAAAATTTTAAACCAAGTATAAATTTAAACCACAACATATACAAGATTGCTTGACATACGCCGGAAATTCATCTTTTAACATGTGATAAAGGCTGCGATTTACCTATTGAATAGTATGACTCAAATGAAAATTTAAAATACCAAGCTGAGTTACTAACGCTTTCTCTTTCTTGTGGCTGTGGTTCTGCACTAACGTGTTTCTCTGTAGTACATTTAAAGGAATGGACAATGCCTAGCGCACGTCCATCCAATTCGGGATGCACGCGGATAGTTGGGAGAGCACGAAGGTAGCGTAAGAGATGCTCGAGGCGCAGCCGAGAGCATCTCTAGCTACCTAAGTGCTCTCCCAACTATCCAAGTGGATCCCGAATTGGATGGACGCTAGCTAGGCATTGTCCATTGCTTTTATAACATAGCAAGACATTTTTCACGCTGAAAAGTCGCTTTTTCACCGACAATGACGTCAGCCTGAACCATCTCTATGAACCATCCACTTCTTTTTCATAAAAAAATAGCCAATCAGAGCCCGCGCTAGCATATAGCTATGTTATAATTACTTATACATTACAATCAGAACAACAAGAGAAAAGAAACCAGAACAGAAAAACAGAAAATATGAGAACTTGAAAAACATTAGTCTAAGATTTTTCAAGTTGTGATTTATTAATACACCCCTCTGTAACAGACCCAGTGGAATCTTTATCCTCACTGGGTTTTCGGAAAAAGTCCCCGGGGCTGACTAATTTCCCACGGGGTTAGCTCATTTTCCACTGAGTATTTTAAATTGTCCACTCGGCGTAACCGATGGAATAAAATTCAATGATACGGTCGAATCCTGTTTGGCGGGAAGTTGTTGAAGATGAGAGTTTTCTATTATGTTTACCTCTATTTAGCGGATATTATCTACTTTCCCAAGAGTGGCTGGACTGAAGCAACTGTTAGAGCCGAGAGAGGAAGGAAGTGTATCGTAACAAAAGCATAACTCTGGCGCGGATCCAGTATTTAATCAAGGGGGTTCGGATTATCGTCCGCCGAATACGGACCCTTCTAGGGCGTCCAGGGGCATGTCTCCCGAGAGATTTTGAAATTCAGGTCTTCGGAAACGTGATTTCTAGTGTTTTTAGGGAAGATATTAGGTTGTTTGATACCTTTGAAACCACCTAAGTTTTGAGCTATTTTAGACTAGGCCCACGCTTAAAGTGCTTCTACGATGAAACTTTAGATATCCCTTTTTTACATTTTCGTTAATAATAATTTTCTCAAAATACCTCATGGGTTGAAATTATACTTAGTGTAACAATTACTACAAAAATTTGCACAAAAAAAGAATAAAAGCTTTGAACATTCATCTTAGTGCAATTTTATGTTCTAATTTTTATTATAATTTCAACCGGTAAAGTATTTTCAGAAAATGACATGGAACAAAGAGAATTAATGGCGGCCGTAAACTCTCGGAAATAAAAGTCCAAAAAACATGACTTCTAAAGTTTGTAATGTTGGCAAGATATCTAGGAAATTTGTATTGTGAACGAAAATATAAAAATATAGATATCAAGAATTTGATCATAGCAGCACTTTAACAATTTATAATAACCGAGACCAATTTAGAAAATAAAACTAAAATTTGTTTTGTTTTTTTGTAATTGTTGTTTACTTTGCTTATTTATTATGTTTTTTCTTTGCAAACAAAATGCGTACGCTGGAGAAAAAGCAGAGAAAAAAGGAGAAAAAGCTTTCGAGTTAGCCTCTACCATAGCAAAATTATTGAGGATTGATATATTAATTTAATTTAGAAAGAGATAAACACAGTGTAATATAACAGAAACGTTAACTAATGTAATAAGTGTTTTCAGCTATATAGTTTCTTTACAGCTTGCGAGTATTGTGGCAATTCAGGATACTGTGAATTGGCGATTTCAGTGCACGTTTTCGACAACAAGAAATATAAGTATTCATCTCAAAGTGTTTTGCTGTCAGGCTATTTAAATGTGTAAAGTAGTTATCTGTCTTCTTATAGAGGCGAAATTAAAATTGAAAGAACGGATGATAAACACATTTTATCGGTTCTATTAAAGCTACCATCCGCCGAGGTAGTACTGAATTTTATGAGCCGGCAAATATATGGATTTGCAAATCCAAAATGGCGCGGAGAGTACTCGCGTATTCTCGGAACCTCGCACGTGTAATTCTCAAAGCATAAAGTGAAATGGACATGATTTCTATGTGGAGTTTTCAATATTACAGTGACCTTCAAGGAAGCTACATAAGGTAAGGTAAAGGTAAGTCTGCAGTCGGGCCTAGTGACCCATCAGGCCGGAAGCATGAAGCGACAGAGAGTATTTCTACTCCCCCCTGGATGGGATGCTAGTCCATCGCAGGGTTACCCCCCAGCAGTAAATTCGCCGGTACCCATTTATACACTTGGGTGAAGAGAGGCACTGTGAGAGTAAAGTGTCTTGCCCAAGAACACAACGCAGTGGCCCGGCCAGGACTCGAACCCGGACCGTCCGATCCAGAGTCATGCGCACTAACCATTAGGCCACTGTGCTACATACTTCACTTTTACTGTGACAAAACGGAAAATTTCTGCTTCCACTAAATTCTTCATTGGTACAGTTAGCTCTCGATATCTTGTAGGCCGTGCAGGGATACGTATGCTAATAACCAAAAAAACATAATATGACTGTGACTGAGCACGTGTTTCTTAACTCGCGTTAACTTGAGGTGCGTGACTTAACTGGTGAATTGACCCGAGGCTATACAAGAGAAACCTTCGCGACGTCTATTTTATCGACGACAAGCTGTGTTCATTGAATGTTGCTATGGCGTTTTAAGCACAATTGTATTCACCAAGGTTAAATTGAAGTTTAGTGGATGACAGTATTTCACCACAATGATTAACGTATTGCTACCTAGATTCTTTGGATTCTCCTTGATATTTTGCTGGCTATATCCAACAGGTAAGGCAATGATGCTTGTGTGTGATTTTCATGTCAAAAATACAAAGGTGTATGACCCTGGCGCTCATTTGAACCTTGTGTGTACAGCTGCAATGTCGATGAATCTTTCGCTGTTAACGTGAAGTCCCTAGAGAACATTGTATTTCTGTCATAAATAGACTGACACTAACGGAGCTCAATTCCAGATTTTTTCTAATTGCATTGGGTATTATCATGTATTATTATCTGTGTACTACGGACTATGATATGTACTTGATGTCTTGACTGAATGTTTGATTGGTGGATTTTGTTTAGCTCCAAGTTTCAAATGCAACGTAGTGGCTTTCTTGGATGAAATCATGACTGCACGGTTCTGGTGCACGTTTACCGCGAAAAGTCTTTACTTTGGGTACATTTATGTCCAAGGTCGCCTAGACAAGACAACATCAGTTAAATCAGTTAAAGTCGACCATACAGTCTACTGAACCGCTTAAGTTTAAGTTAATTTAAAAGAAAGAGCAAAAGGAATTAGATCAAATATTCTAATATTTATTTAGGACCATCCAGGACTATAGATTTTACAAGACAAGTTCTGTCGCATGATGCGAATTAAACGCTCAGGTTTTGATATAAATCTGCATCACCAAACATTTTAGGACGTCTCGCAAAGTTAGCGTTTCTTACAAACTATTCATTAGTTCTAACAAGTTTAGAAACCTCAATCTTAATTCTGCTCGTCGATTTCATACTTATTTCACGGTTGAAAGCAAACGGAGCATTGGTATGAGCAAACCCGATAACACATGAAACAACAAAAAAAACATATTTCATTTGTTTTCTTTGGAAAAAATATCGTTGCAAGGCGTTAATTATTCTAACCTGCACTCTAGGTAAAAGCTACCTGGAGTTTAGTTTAAAGATTTTACAAAAGAAACAATGCTTAATTAAAATAGGCAGATTTTCGGACCGAGTTATATTTAGAACAAATAACCGCGATAAAATGAATTGTAAAACTAAGGCATGCATACAGGTGGTAGAGCAAATTTGCCTAGAGTTAGCCGGTGTCTTTATTTTCTGCCGACATTTCATTTTTTTTTTAATTCATACGATGACCGCAATATATATCCCCCAGTAAATGTCCTAAATATTATAACTATTTTGCTTTGCAAGCTAGCACTGTGTTCAGGAATTTACTTCGGTCTATGAATTACCATTAATTCAAATATTTCAGACTATAGCTGTTCCGTGCAACTGAAATAGTTTGAAATTGTGTGCTTTCCATTCGTTTCCATCATTAACAACTATACATCGAAATGCTACGCTCTGAATGATTTTCCAGGCGTGCTGGACTTAACATACAACAACAGCCAAAACCATCTCTTAAAATAACATGTTTGTTTTTGTTATTTGCCGACCACAGTTCGTAATTCACAAAAGTAAATATTTTTGACTATCATGTTTGAATTCAAAGTTGTGGTCAAAAAAACAATTGCCATTGTTTGTGTGTGTCATTTACGCAATTTTGCCATCAGTAAAATTCCTTCATGGTTTCCTGCTCTGTGATGACGTCATTGGTGTGTCAATCAGTAGCAAGTCGCTAAATGAAATTGTACTTAATTAATTGAGTGTGTGGATCTGATTGGAATAGACCTTTTTAGCTACTTATGTAAATTGCCCATTTCAGATCATGTGATGCTCTACCGAGAATTACTACTTTTGTCCATTTGGAAATTATTCATTCATGTCCGCGTGGATTTGTTTGAATTTGAAAGCAATAAGTCTCACGGGTATCATCACGTGATCTGAAACAAACGAAGCTAAAAAGGTCTATTAGTACCGGTGCTGCAGGGACTGCACACCAGATAACGGTCGGTGCAGTTTGTAGTTATTTCGACGCATTTCGAACGTACTTTGCCTGCTATATTGTCGTACAGGTCCGTTCTTTTAATTAGTTTTCTTTCTTTTTCTTTTTGTTAAGATTTCGATATAAATGAAAAAGTTGCCAATGTTATCGACATGTTTAGCTGGACCATTATCCACAACCCACATTCGGATCCCATTCTCACAAGACGCCATGAAATATAGATCTTTAGAAAACTAATACCTCATTCACAAGAACAAAATATGTTTAATTAAACCAGGAGTTAGCAAAAACAATAACCAATAGAAAACTGAAAGACGTGAGACTACATTTTGCAAAGGCTCAAGAAAACTCTAACATGTGATTTGACAAAGTTTCGAAGGATAACTTATTCAAAAAAACGACAACAATTTTAACGCTGTTTGAACACGCTTTAGGCCCCTTCAGCATTGGTGTGATTGAAAATAAGACACTTCAAACCTCAAAGACCTTAGCTAAAAGAAAGGCCAAAGTTCTTGAATACGTGATCTGGCTTGTAAGGTCTTAGTTTTCGAGACATACATCAATGTCCCTCCCCATGTCAAATCGATTTACATTTTTTGCTGCTGAAGAGATTTTTCAAATCCACGGGCTAATCATGCTTTCATAAATAGCAACTTAATTCAACGCGTTAGAATTCTTTCTTCGAGAGACAATTAATCTGAATGCATTGTTTGTTGTCATGACGTTTTCTTATTAAAATTGCGTTCAGCAGCAAGATTTCGTTTTAAGTCGGAATGGTTGTTACGTTCGATAATTATGTTCGCTTGTTGACACCATGGTTTTAGCTAATCATTGCGGATTCACCTTCATCCTTTGCTGCTCCTATCTACCAGGTAAGGGGGAAAATGTACATATATGTATTCACATCCATCCGACGAATTCAAAGTCGAATTTGTTGGCTAATTTACCGGGCCTCTGCGCACAGGAATACATGCAGCTATTATCTTGAAATAAATGGCTAATAATTCAATTTCGCAGCAGATTTTACGGCCGTTCTAATGACATCAATGGCAGTATGATGATTTGATTTCAAGATCAACTGATTTCAATTGCTCTGCGTTTCGTTATGCCCGGTGGAAACCTTTTGTCTCGGTATTTTTTGCGTTTCAAAATCGTTTATCAATATGGCAATGCCGTATGAATACAGGGGTATTCGCCTACAGCTGCACGGTGACAAATGTGCATTTTCCTGGCGCTCATGATCAATTCAAATTTAATTTACTTTCTGTATCTCATTAACGTTTGTTTGTGCGGTTTTAACAACACGATCGAACATTTAAATGTAATGAAACAACGGCTAAATAGGAAACTGGACAAGCAGTAGATAGCATGCAACGCAATTACATAAACAAGAAAATGACGCGCTCTAAAATATTCACAGCTAGCACGGGCGTGCACTATAGCTCAAAAGTCCGCAAACACATGCTAGTCTTTCCCCGGGAAGTTTTAAAAGTATTAAAATTCTTCCCGATAATGATTGTAATGAAAACATCAGTGGCAAACCCTCGATGAGTTTCTTGAGTCCTTCTGAAGCTGGCGCAAAGGATTCTCGATCGAATCTGCAACTGATTTGACAGCCTATGTCCGGCATAGTCACGATAAATTAAGTTATCATCGGTGACCAATAAAATCGTCCTCAAATCAAATGAAGCCCGAGTTGAAATAATAGTTTAGCAAGGTAGAAAAGCAAAAACAATTGCGCAAACAAATTTTTCAGGATGTGTCAACACAGCTCCTCCTGGGATTTCAGCTACACGCGAAAAACTAACATTTCCATTCCACAAGGTTATTTTTAATCGTTTGTCCAGATATTGGCATTGAAGTTTATCAGTTCCTAATTTGACCTATATAAATTAACTCAAGAGAAACATTTTCCTCTTCTCTTTTTGTAAAGTTATTTTCACCTTAATGCCGCCAGAAATTTTATTACTGAGAATGGTGAGAAATCAACTATCTTCATTACAAATACAATGCCGAACCTATGAAACCTACCAGGCAAACTGCAGATATACTGTTGTTATTTCAGTCGAATCACCGTGAAAGTATCTTTCTCGATGATTTTATATTGAATCATATGAATAAAATGCCGTCGTTTGTTGGAAATCAGGTAAGACCAATATCGTACATCTCAACGTCTGCATTGGTCAACAGGCAGATGAACATGCAACTACAATAAATTGATAGGTAATAGGGTACACGTCGCTGAAGATGAATCAGTTCTAATTTATAAATACACAAATATCTAGAGCTGGATTAAATATTTGCATATCTCTTAATCAAGGTTGCGACACTTTAAAGGTTGAAAAAATACTCATTTCTTCAACAAATTTCTGCTTTTTAGTTACGGCTGCTAAAAGCTCCTGCATTTGAAATCCCAGATCTATATTTCATGCAAAAAGAAAAGAAACGTAAATGAAAACGCAATTTTTCGAAGCAATTTTTAAATCACTGAGGCTTCATAACATCTCGCTAGCTTCAATAGCAAATAACTTATACGATAGCGTCTTCTGTAGATGTATAGAGGATGTAAAAGGCTCTCAAATGAGAACTGTCGTATTTTTCAAATTGATAAACCCACCATGCCTCAAGTTTGCTTGTCATTTTAGTAAATATTTTCCCACGTCGCATTTACTTTAACTCAACTGTACATGCAAACTGCAAGTTATTGTTATGCAATAGCCCACGTTTGATGTATGAAGATTCTTAAAGCATGACACGGCCGAGGCTTTAATTAAAACTTCTACATTTGGTTTTGTTTTCTTTTTATCCAGTCTCTTGCTGGAATTAACATTTAAGCAAACTATATTGAGAACTTTACCTACTAATATATCGCAC
>OX393565.1:19802217-19824717 GCA_947652115.1 Blastomussa wellsi
AATCTTCTGAAAAAACGTTTGCGATTGCCGCGATCATACTAAATAATTAGGTTGGCTTCCAATTGGCGATATCATTCGCGCAGGAACATTATCCCTCCTTCACAAAATCTATAATGGATGTGGTCCGAAGATCTTTCCTGTGAACTTCAAGAGTACTCATGATTAGAAAACGAGAACGTCAGAACGAGAACTTACCATCCCAGTGCAACTCGTCCGTGGAATAGAACTGAACCATCTCTTACAGATTAGATTTCACATGAGCGTTTTCAAGGGACCTCCAAAGAAAAAATGACATTAGAAACGTCTTTCACTAAACATTGTAACATTAAAATGGCATCAACGGAAACTCGGAAAAAAATCCGAGTCCCAGATGGGATTTGAACCCAAGACCCTCCGTGATCTAGTCGGATGCTCTAACCACTGAGCTACTGGAGACTCTATGGCGAGCAAGGGTCAAATGTGGGTCTTGACTGGAACTGCATCGCGCGGTTACTCAGTCAATTGATGAAAGGCACGCATAGCCATATAGCTCTTAACTGCATCGCGCAGTCACATTAAAGCATATCGAAGGTGCGACCAACCAACCTCCAAGAGAGCAATGAAAGAAATAAATCAACATTGAAATGGCATCAACGGAAACTCGGAAAAAATCCGAGTCCCAGATGGGATTTGAACCCATGTAGAATAGGAGTGGAGGGGAATGGAAGACGGCATGCACCCTGGAATATTAATTTATTTTGTAACTTCTACTTCTCTAGAACTCACGTGAGGATAGTGGACCCTTCTACAGACCATCACTATTACAGTGAGGGTTTATGCGAGGAGAGAAGATTCGGCATAATTGAAATTAAGTCCTCCGAAGTTGTCATGTATGTAGAACAGCATCGTGAAGACGTGCACGTTCCATTTAAAGGTGCTTATGCCATTGTCAACGGTGATATGGAATCGGGTAAGTCCGCTATGGGAAAAAAAAAGAGTCTGCATTCTGAGTCAGGGCCGGAGGTAGCCTTGAGCTCCATGACATTAAAGAGCCTGACCCACCCACTTTGCATCACGAGCTTCTATTATTGTTATTGTTATCACAAAAAGCGATTTACAAAAAAATAACGAACCCCAAAGAAAGTTAGCGAGGAGTATATTTCCGTAAAGATGTCACCTGCCTGAAGCATTCAACGTCGCTGGAAACCGATAAAATATGTCGGTCGCTAAAACTCGCTTTTTCGGGGGCCCCAAAAATGGCGGTTTGACTCGTGTTGCATAATGGGTGGGTCAGATTCTTTAAGTGTTTCTTCCTTGGACGGGATGCTAGTCAATCAAGAGGTTATCTTCGTCGTGAATTCATATATCGTTACATTAATTAATAAGGTATTGAAATTTACAATTGCACGGAGATTAGAGACAATGGATAGGTATAATTAGAACCACAAGCGGCTAGATGGAAAATAAGCACAATGTTTACCAAAGTTGAGGCTACATATTGACAGCTTTAGAATGTTTCAATGGAGTTTAAACTCCGGGATTATATCAAATCTAGGTTAATCTACCTGAAGAATAATTTTTAGAAAAAAATTATGTACCGCTTTTTAAATAGTGGCCATTTTAATAAATATAGGGTCAATTTTGACGAAAACGCAAAATAACACATCACTCCTGTTGATATTCAAGCCAGTGTTTTCAGAAATCGAATAGCACGATTTTGCTAAGATTTTCACCAAATGTAATTGGATGCTATTCAATTTATTTCAGACCAACGTCATCTGACATGAGGCCTGGTGAACAAACGTTTTAATAGTATTCAGGAACTAATACGATTTTGTTGTATTTTAACACCTCAAAACTTCGCCATAAACTTTCTCGAAATCGCAGAATTTGGCAGAATCAAATTTGGCAGACCTCAAGAAAAGTATATCAGGTCAAAGATCCATGAAGGATTTTATAAAATTATCTCTTGGTGACAAGTTATTCGGTCTTGAGTAAAGTGGGGCATGACGTCACTACGTTCCTATGGTAACTCCAATTACGCTAAAACGTATTTCATCTGAAACTTCGAT
The DNA here is from genome assembly GCA_947652115.1 of Blastomussa wellsi. Lineage (NCBI taxonomy): Eukaryota > Metazoa > Cnidaria > Anthozoa > Scleractinia > Plerogyridae > Blastomussa > Blastomussa wellsi. The sequence continues at coordinate 19,804,269 of OX393565.1, forward strand.
CTTTCTCTAGTGCACTTGGAGCAATCGATTCTGTCAGATACTCTGGCGGTACACTAGCTGCTGAAAGTTGAAAGGTATCGTCACTCAAAAATCCGAACGAGCCACCTTAAGCGGTTCGGTGGAATTCAGTGGAACTTCGAAATTTGTTTTTGATGTTTGGTGTTATTAGCTAGAAAAGAGTTCTCTTGATAAGATGTTTGAAACAGTAACGCAAGGTGTAAATAAATTGCCGGTACCATTTATGAAAGTCACACTGAAAGTGAAGTGTCTTCTCCCAAAACGCAACGCCTTGACCATTCGCCCAGGCTCGACCGATCCCCAACCGCTCGAATCGGTGTCCGGCATTAGCGCCTATTTTTTTCCAGACGTGTTTTCTCGGAGGCGTGGGAACAGAGATAGACGTCTGAAATCCAGGCTGGCATAACTCAACTGTTGGAGCGCCAGACTTCGCTGGGGGAAGTCAAGGCGTCGAGCCCTGACAGTATCACCACTCGGACCCGGTGCTAAAATAATCGAAGAGAAATTAAGTGCTTCCATTGCTTTGAAATCACCAATAGTTCGAAAAAGGACAATAAACCGTAGGCCCATCCCCTTTATATTATCTGTCATGCTTTTATAGGGGACGCGTTAAAGAACCCACGTCCCATTCGAAAAGAATAGGGAACTCTCGACCCTTTACTGAGGTCTAGCCTGAAGGGTCGGTGCTACACATAGGGTCTGTAGACTTCTTTGTTCCTTTTGTCATTGGACATAGTTATCCAAGGAATGAAAATATAACCATTCAAGACTAACTGACAAATAAAAGGTTTCTAAGCTTTGCTGTCTTCACGTTTGTTACCTGTATAGCTTCCAACGAGGATGGATGGAATATCGACGCCGCGAATATCACAAAGGAAAGTTTCGATGTTCAGTGGCCAAAGCTAACCAGTGAGATTGATGAGCCAGTTGAAGTTTATATAGTGGTTGTAACCTTACCAGACGATTGGCGAAAAGGAGGACGAATCGTTTCTTCAAACGAGTCCTCGACGAGAATTTATGGTTTATACCCTTTCAGAGAATATCATGTAAATGTTTTCGCGATGGATACTTCAGGTCAGCTGCACAAGAGCAACGAAAAGACGGTCGTCACTGATGAAGATGGTAAGTATATATGTGATATATTCCAAATCTGTTTATAAACAAAATAAATAATCTAATGAAGTGCATTCATCATCAGGGCCGCTTCTAGGTTCGATTAACTCGAGAGAACGGCGGAAATCGAGCCAAGGCCGCTTCCCTAACAGCTGGTTTTCACTAGCGTATAAGCACTGCGACATAAGCATAACGCTGGTGAGAACAGGAGCTCACTGGGAATAACCGTGATACGAGCGCAACTGTCTTCTAAAAACGAGAAAGGGAAAGCAACCAAAGAGACGTGAACACAATTTAGCATTGAGTTCTTTGTAACTGGTTTGATTGGATGCGAGTTTACCATATGTGGCAGCAGGTAAGGTTTGTGAAAAACTGGAGCTGGTGAAGCTGACGACGCAGATGATGGATGCCCCCTACTCACATCCCGAATTACGCTCTAACTTTTCATTCAAAAATTCTCTAATTAAACTGGATTCGCCAAGGAATACCCTAGCTTAAATGAAACTAAGAAGTGTCTGATTGAAACCATTTTTGTGTGTTTAGAAAAATATCTGACGAGAAATTAAAAAAAAATGGAACTGGAGAATCAGTACCATAATATCTACGCTCTATTTTCTTGTTCAAAGTCCCTAGATCTTCTCCTCATTACAATGGTTACACGATCGATGACGCCGGATGTTTACAAGTCCACTGGAATCCAATTTCAGAGCACGAACGAAATGGTCAAATTATTGGCTACAACATCACATACGTTGCTACTTGTTTCGAAGGACAGGAAAATGGACACGAGGGATATGTGATCGTGAGTGGATCGAGTAACAATGTAACGCTGTGTGAACTCCGTTCAGGATGGAAGTACCGAATCGGTCTTTCGGGATCTACGTCAAAAGGCATGGGACCAGTTGAGCATCGTGATGTCTTCGCCAGTAAGTCGTTTCTATTCTCAGTCTATTCGCTTTTACTATTAATATTAGACATGCTTTCTGATTAAAGCTAAGAGATATAAGAGGTGGCGAATAGACAAACGAGTCTGCAAAACGTTCTGAACCTCCCAAAAATTGAAACTGTGAGATCTATCAAATATAACTGAAATTTTGCGATACTGGTATATTTTCCCCCAGACACCATTCATCACATCAAATCTAGACTGAGTTTCATACCTGACTCAAGATCGCGTTTTTCGCTGCCATCAATATAATGGCGATGACAAATCAATCGACGCACGAGCGGTTAAGAAACAATCAAAAAAATAAAAAAATAATAATAATAAATAAGAGAGCAAAGAATTGATTAAGAAAATAAATATCAAATGGGTTGAAAGGTACCAACAAAAAAACAAGACTGATATTTTGAACTGACTGAATTGAGTTAAGGTGATCATAGGCAACGAAGATGTGTTTTTGCTGCGAATTAATATGACTGCTAAAAAAACAAACGATTAATTGGTATCAAACACATCTATACGTGCACTGGACAACAAACTAAAGAAAACAATCAAGAAAATAACCAGCAATAACAGAACATCCAGTTTTGTTCTGATAGCTAGTCTCTGCTTTTATATATCATGTTTTATTTACCAAAGGCGGGATATCAACGAAAATGGAAAGAACGCGATTAGATCCCATTAAAATTCGTAGTTTACAGCTAGGGCTAGACGAGACAGAAGTCGTCTTTACCAAGGCCTGATTTGTTTCAACCTGACGATAACATTCACTCAGTCTAAAACAAGTTGAATTAAAAAAAATATTGGATTTTCTAATAATTTAATTTATTATTATTATTATTGCATGCATGGTAAAAATGATTTTTAGGGTCAAACAGATTAACCTAGGTTGGAAACAATTTAACCCAAAAACCAATCTGATATGCTCCGTTTCGAAAGTATTCATTCATTCATTTTCCTTTTTTAAGGCTGTGGTGGAGAGCGTACATTGACCAAAATCAATGGCACGATAAATAGCCCCAACAAACCTTGTAGATATGGCGGAGACCAGCACTGCATGTGGTCTATCAAGCCAAATGCAAGCACACCCAAAGCAATATGGATACGGTTTACAGAATTCCATTTAAGCCATGATCACGACGATTCTCGAAGCTGCAGGTGAGGCAAACTTACAGAAGACTGCAAGAAAAATGTGAGATGAACTAAGGGAAAGTCGGGCTCGAGCTCAGCTAGGATCAATCCGTAGTAAAGGTGAAGAGTGATGCCCTAACCAAACAAATAACCGCAAAGCAGTACAAGTCGGAGTTAAATACAAGCTAACCTAAGCGTTGTTGGGATCCCGGCTCACTTCCTGGGTTGAATCCTAGTTCGAATTCTAATGCATAAAACTTATGTGTACCCGGGAAGATCTCTATTCTATTTCAAACCGGCCTGAAAACACCTTATCAATTAAGACAAACCGACTATAAAGCCAACTATGGCACCCTTTTACTCTTTAGAGAGAAGGTTGATTAACATTTTATTGTGTATAAAGACAGCAGTTTCCTAAAGATAGGCATTCTCAACAAACGGACAGACAGAAAGATTGACTGACTGGCTGACCGACTGATCCAGGGACTGTTTTGCTGATGTAGCGATTTGACACCTATTATACATTTGCTATCGCTTATTAATTTCATTGTTTCATTATTTTTAGCTCTAATGACTGGGTTGGCCTCGTTACTGTCGATAGTGGACGTGGCGTTCTACTTTGCAGACACATGGAGTATTTCACTGTACTCGTCTCAAACAGTTATGTTGATATTTACTTCTCCACAAGACGCCACGCTGAAGATGACGGATTTTCACTTTCGTATGAAGGAGTGGCGAATGACGTCACAGGTATAAATAACGTTTTTTAAACAATTATTGGATGGCGTTTTTCGTGATATCCAGAGTTATCAAGGGTGAGGTAAGCTTTATCAACCGAAACCGAAGGCTGAGGCTGTTAACGCTTACCGGTAAGGTAAGACTGCAGTCGGGCCTAGTGGCCCATCAGTTCGGAGCTTATCCCGGTTTCTGTACAATGAAGCGACAGAGAGTATTTCTACTCCCCCCTGGATGGGATGCTAGTCCATCGCAGGGTTACCCCCAGCAGTAAATTCGCCGGTACCCATTTATACACCTGGGTGAAGAGAGGCACTGTGAAAGTAAAGTGTGTTGCCCAAGAACACAACGCAGTACCCCGGCCTGAGGCTTGAACCCGGACCGCCCGATACGGAGTCCAGCACACTAACCATATGGCCACTGCGCCTCCCACAAACGCTTACCGAGACCTTGATAATTCTGGATATCACGAAATACCGAATTCAATATAACTGTTTTATTGTTCAAAGAGGAAATGTCGAGCAGTATACTAAACAATGCCATACCTGAGTACAGTGTTAACTCCGTCTTTCTCCAGGCTATGTAGCTTATTTTCTTTTCCATGAGAAACTCTAAGGAAACTGCCTTGATACTTTCATTTACCTTTTTTGGTTGTAAACACCCATATCTTCGACATTTTTTTTTAATTTCCCGCTCAGACAAAGAAGCAAATGGAAGCATATCATTCTTTTCACGTTGGTTTCCAAATGTGAGCTATGCGACCACGCTTTCCACATGACAAATAACCCCTGTAGCTATGTGACCGCGCTGTACACATGACAAGATATCCAGATTTATCTGTAGCTCAGGGAATAGTAATTGAGGCGTCAGTGTATAACAACAAAAAACTTTACATGTATTAACCGGAAGGTAGGTCTGAATGGGGACAAAGGAAGTCGTTACGAGATCTTTGTCGGTAGGCGCTATGTCCTTAAAACAATAGTACATTTTTCAAGCTTATTATTATTACCGCACTGGGACAGCCAAACAAAGCGACCTCAGCCATTCAAGATTGACTTTTCTTTGTTTTGGACGTCCCAGTGTGGGAATAATAATAAGCTTGCCCTCCAGCATGGCGGATTTTGTACCATGTGACCGTTTGTATCAAAAGGCCTATTATTGGGCTACCTCGCCTACTGTATTCATGCGTAGAACATTCTGAAAATGTCTCGGTTTTTTTTTTTCTTTTTTTTTTTCATTTCTTAGTGTTCCAGTTGCCATCTTGGAATGTGTCAGTGGAAGTAAACACAGTATCTACTCATATTTGGTGGTCAGATTTTCCGAACAGTATCGACGACATTGAAAAGTTATTCTTTGTCTACACACAGACAAGTGAGAACGTCTCTGTGATGCTCCCAGTGGAATCAATTCACGAAAATGAATACGAGACGGAGAGTTTACTTTTTCCCAATAGCGAGTACACATTTTCGATCTACGCATTTACCGGTGACATTGGAGACGATATCTATTCCAGTTTAAATGTTACCATGACCACGGAGGAAGGAGGTATGGCAAGACCACAACTACAGATAAACATAAATTAATTGCGCACGTGATAAGCATCATGTTGCACTAAGTTTATGCGTGTTCACTTTTTCATTTTCGCTTTTATCACATGACTCGCAAGAAAAATATTTCTCGCCAAAATTTTATCCGGAAAGATTAATTAGATAAAAGCGTCGCCTTTCAACTAGAATGTTAAGTTTTTAGTATCATTTATTTGAAACACTTCTTTTATTCAGACTAGTAGCCAGCGAAGAAAAGAATGGAAACAAAAATCGTATTTCACAATCACAAACTGCTATATCCCGTTTTTAAGTAGTGCAAATTCATATACACAGGTCTGGAGTAAATTAACTTGTTTCACCTATTTTATTCAGCTCCCGATGAAGCGCCCGAAAATGTGCGCTTAGAACGACTACAGCAAAACAAAATCCTGGTAACTTGGGATCTGCTTTCTGACATGCGTGCGAACGGCCGGATACGTGGGTATACAGTCAACCACAGAGAATACAATGGGGACGGGGAAGAAGGAAAGTCTGTTAACGTAACTTCCGGGGAGAACCAGCTTTTGATAGGCGGGTTAGTTGGCGGAAGAAAGTATCAGTTCGCGGTTAGTGCGTTCACTGCTGTAGACTCTGGTCCTCGATCAGAATGGGAAACAATAATGGTTGGTAAGTGCGCATTATTTTGTATGTGCAGTCACCTGACCTGTAAACACCATTGATTGCAACCGACAATTTACATTAGGGTATAACACTGACAGTTGATTTATTTTCTATGTGATCACTTTCATGGATTAAACTTGAATATCTAATGCATTCTCGACCATTTGAACCATTCAGTTTACCAATAAACAGTTAAAATACTAGATTGGTCCGGCAAAAGAAACTTGTATGAAGAGACAGCTAAGGTAATCTTAAGCAACTAATTTAAAATTACTATCATGTGCAATTTCACCAGTTATTACTGAAGCCAGTTTTATTGTTTGTAAGGCTGTGGTGGCAGTTTTAATGGTAACTTTGGAGGATTCAACCTTCAACAATGGGACTGGGACAATCGGCTAGACTGCACCTGGACGATTCACAATCCTGGCCTTAGCGACCCAGTTTTACTGGTTTCCATCCATGATCTGGAAGCGAGAAATTGCGAGTAATGTATCACTACCTTCCTTTAATATTCTTCTTTATCCAAAAAAGTCATTGTAAGTAGCCTACATTTTCATTGGCAGGAAAGGGAGGGCGAGGGGCTGCAATCGCCCCCCCCCCCCCCCCCCCTCATTTTGGTACCAAAACTATTTATTGTTGTCACAATGTAAAATGTATTTGGCAGAAATATTCTTGTGATCTTGCCTGCCAGTCTGCAGTTAGCCTTAGCCAATTACAAAGAGCCTGGAATAGGCTGTAATGCAGTCTACATGTATCGGGGTGTAATATATATTAAGAAGGAACCAACACGTCAAATTATCAGCTGCAATTACATTTGTTAGGTACGTGGACAAACTGATGCAATTCTCATGGTACACGCGGTAAATTATTGTTAGGTAATAAGGATGCGTTGCATGCAAATTATTTCGAAAAGAGGGTCAGAATTTGAAGGTCTGGGTGGCACATACCCAGCAAAAACCTAACACCCCCCCCCCCCCCCCAACTTGGCTGGGTGTACGATGAGGACCCCCACGTTTTAGGCCACCTCAGATTTGTCATTATCAACATTTGTCTCACGTTGTTAATGGTATAGAGTATGAATTCCTCTTTATTTCTTTTTTCTTTCCTTTGGTGAATCTTAAAAAATTGTTTTAATTAGAATGTATAAAATACATACAACTTTTATCAATAAAAAGGAAAAGTCAAGTCTCCAGCTGAACAGTTTTGATCCTGTTGCTGGATCACATTGCGGCACGTGTAGCCTTGCCTAAACATGACGGAGGGTTTGCATAACTTTCGAGAATGAATTTTTGTTACAAATTTACTGTATTTTTACTAACATTTTTCCTTTGCACAATTTCTTTTTGGTATTTACCCCAAGCCGTCCATCACTTTTCCGATGGCCCGTCCCTTGGATGAGGCTATATATACACTAAAATAAAACATAAAAATAAAACATAAAATAAAACATCACAGCCGTGTTTACATACTGTAGTCTAAACATAGATATCAACTAATGAGAGCGTCCGTAAAAACTAAGTTATTTTATGATCCTTTATTTTCTGTGTTTAGGGCTTGGGCGAAGATTTTTGCGGCCGATGGCTCAGAGCTGACGGATTTTGAAAACGATGAGTGCAAATATCGCATTTATGGTGAAATCATTAGAGTACCATTTAATGGCTCAGACTTTCTAACACTCAAGCTTCATACCGAACACGAAGGAAGTCACTTCATTGCTGAATTTGTCATTTTAGAAGAAGACAAAGCCATTCATTCAGGTTTGAACAAAACATTATGTCGAGGACCGTCTGCCGGTCCCAAAGCGTGAAGGAACAGGATTTAGATTAGAAGGTCCAAGGCAGATGGACCGAAAGACAAGTTGACAGGTCGACAGACAAGGAAAATGACAGACAGACAGACAGATATGCAAACAGACAGACACATAGACCCACAGACTCAGGCAGACAGATATGCAAAAAAAACATACAGACAGACAGGATGGCAGATAGACAGACTGGTATGCAGGTGGACAGACATAAAGATATGCAAACAGACATACAGGAAGGCAAGCAGGCAACTGACGGACACACACACAGCCAGACAGACAGAAAAACAGGCAGACATAAAAACATTCAGACAGACCGACAGGCAAGCTGAAGTGCGGACAGATAGATATTAATACTGTACCAGTTTAGATTTTTTGAATGTTATTTGCATTTTCAAAAAGCGCGCATATTTCCTGCCTGTAAGCTCTCAAGCTGAAACCATCATAACTCGTTCTATGCAACATTAACACAGGGTGAATTCTATACCCTAGACTGGTGTTATTTAATGGCTATTGTGCAATCTCTATGAAAACAGGTCCACAGCAATTCCCATACAATGGCATATGAATGTTGAAATATCAAAATCTGAAACATTCTCTTTTTATTGCAGCCCTGCCTTCTCCAACTCAGTGGGATATAAATGCAAACGTCTCAAATGATGGAAGCGTCTTTGTAGATTTCACTGGTTATCCCGTCAGTCTAGAAGCCGCTTTCTTCATGGCATTCTTCAATAAGACGCTGTTTGATGACGATTATGACGAGCACCATCATGATGATGACAAAAATAGGCCCAATCATTATTTATACATGGTCAATTCATCCAAGACATCGGTTAAAGCATCAAACCTTCCTGTTTTTACAAACTTTACTGTTATTGTTTACCTTGTCGACGGGAGTAATTATATATACCAAAGTGAAGAAATAAACGTGGAGACAGGCGAGAGTGGTGAGTTCGATTTTCTACTTTGCGCATTCATCTGCGTCACGGATTATGATCCACTAATGATGGATTACACTTCCAAATTATGTTGGATCCGAATATATTTCTTACTTCAACCTATGAATTTTATTATTATTATTTTTGGAAAAATCTCAGCCTCAGGATTCTTATATGGTCCATAGAAGGGTTTATCTGCAAAACAAAACCAAGGCGTGGGGTGAACTTTGGGAGAACTTGAGAAAAGCTTGTAATGCACGAGCAGAGTTTAATCAGTGAGGTTGAATTTTCGAAATGATCTATGAAAAGAGGACCTAGGTTAGCCTCAAATAGCCGCAAATAGCCTGGGACGCAACCGGACTAGAAAACGTGTTCTCAGTGAGTGCTAATGGGACCTAGCTCTCCTTGAGCCATGAACGACTAGAGACTTGGCTGGCGAACCGCACAAACAAATGGAACTTTCTTACACTTCATAAATTAATTCTTGTTAATTCGTTTTTATTTTCCTTTTAATTCAGCGGGCGGCCTCGTATTAGCCAGTTATCCAAATTTATATCATAGTTTTGTGATGGCTATTTCTATTGTCAAAGGAACACTGTCACAGGGGTTTTGGTGTTTTCAGCTTCATTCATTGCTAAAATCATTACCTGGTACCTTTACTCGTGCTCAAAATGCTCCTGATGGACTAACATGAAGATATCAATCGAATTGTGGCTCAGAGAGAAAGCTATAACGAATTTCTGGCGACAGTTTCAAGGAATAGCTCAAGTTTCAATCCACTTCCATCCTTTCCATCTTAAGTGATAGGCAGCAATAAACGGTTTCAGTGTAGTGATATAGTCCTAGGTAACAAAACTACGTCATTAATACATTAATGCAAGAACACATTTCAGCATTTTAAAATGATGCTAAAATACCGTGACAGTGCCCCTTTAACTGTTGATGATTTTAATATCAATATCATCTCAAGGAAGTCGCAAATCACTTCTTACTGATCTTATTACAGTTCCAAGTGGAGCACCTAACTTTGATGGTGACAGCAGGATCAATGAAAATGGCTGCGTTGAAATTGGGTGGCAACTGATATCCAAAGAACACCAAAATGGCCGAATTATTGGCTACACGATTTTGTACGAAACGAATTGCTGCTCAGAAGACGACTCTACTTTTCATTCTGGAAATGTTAATGTCAGCGCGCCAAGTATGAGCTTCCCGATATGTGATCTTCGTCCAGGACGGCAGTATCGTGTAGGTGTTGCTGGGTTTACGTCAAAAGGAATTGGAGATTTCAATTTTAGAGACGACGTTTTCGCCAGTAAGTCTGTTTGAAACAAAATAATAAAGCTTATCAAAAAAGACCTAGCCACAACTGTTCGTCCACCCAGCAAAAATAAGAAAATGGATCGAACGAAAGGACAGAGGGATGGGCAAATACAAGAAAGATTGATTGAGTGAAGTAACTAATGAACAAGAGAACGAACGAGCGAGCAAACGGACGGACGGACGGACGGACGAACGAACGAACGAAGGAACGAACGAACGAACGGACATACAGATGGGCAAATGAAAGAAAGATTGATTGAGCGAAGGAACTAATTAACAATCGGCACTCTCAATCCTCACGGTATCAACGAACGCTTTTCATTCAACTAATTTATTCCGTTGTTTTCACGTTACCAGGCACCAGCCAATAGCGAAGCTCCATCTTTCTGTATATAAAAAAAACACACGACCCACAATTCCTTGAATAGCTCCGACGAAGGGCTAACGCTCGAAACGTCAGCTCTTGGATCTCTTTACGGTGGCCAATTCACATTATCAACCCAGTTGATAAAACCAAATTATATTGTTATACTTCCCACCGACGCAGCACCACAGTTTCTTTGGAAACTTACCCCCTCTATTCTTTTGAACTGTGTTTGCCGTAGTCAAAATTATGTTTTCCCCCAATTTGCAGATGTGTCGTTTCTTTCTTTCTTTTAAGGTTGTAGAGGAAAGCTTACCTTGACCGGGAACAATGGTACAATCGAGAGCCCCAATAGACCTTGTCAGTATGGCGGAAAGCATCACTGTGCCTGGTCTATCAATCCCAGTAACGCTACAAATGAAATTTGGGTGTGGTTTGCCGACTTCAGTCGCCTAGAGGTTTATGAGGAGTCTTCCAGTTGTAGGCAAGTCTGTCAAATTACTACTATGTTGATGTGTATGTGGATAACCTTCAAAAATTCTTTTATTCATCTATCCATCCATCATCCGTCCGTCCGTCCGTCCGTCCGTCCGTCCATCCATCTATCCATCCATCCATTAATCTATCCATCCACATTCATCATTCATTCATTCACTCATCCATTCATTTATTAATTCAGTCTTTTTTCTTTCATTCATTCGCACGTTCGTTCGTCCGTTCGTTCCTTCGATCGTTCATGATTTCATTCATCAATTCATTCATTTACTTTGCTAGTCAGCGTTTCTTAAACCTGGTCCTCTCATTTACTCAACCATCTGCGCTATGTCTTTCCATTTTTATCGTACTTTTGTCTCTTTTGCTTGTGTTCTACATGTCTGTTTGTTTGCTTGCCAATATTTCCATTCGTTCGTTCGTTTGAAGCTCGCTTGCTCGTTCGCAAGGTAATTCATTCGATTACTTCTTTTATATCGCTATATTTTGTAGAGCTAACGACAGAATTGACTTTTCAACAAAAGAAAATGTCTCCGATGCCTACCTCTGTAGAGAAATACGCGAATATATTGTCATGATATCCAGTAGCCACGTTGATGTAAATTTCTACGCCAAAGGGGAGCATCACAGGCGTGGTGATGGTTTCTCTGCCTTTTATCTAGCGGTTCAACAACCGCTTAATGGTATGTATCAAAGTATGAACATATATATCACGGAAAATTAAATGCAATACCTTCTTTCTATAAATAAGTTAGCTTGTGAGGCCATAGGCGTACGGGAAATTTTTTGCCAGGGCGGGGAGGGGAAGGAGGGGGGGGGGGGGGGACATTCGCCCAAAAAATTCTCCCAACTCGCCTTGCCCAAATTTCTCTTGCTGCCAAAAAATTGTAGTTGCACTTCCCCAGCCCCCCCCCCCCCCCCAACTCCTACCTCACCCATAACCCCGGCCCGTATGGGTGTGGTGTGTGTGTGTGTGTGTGGCCAAAGTGTTCTTGCTTCAGAAGCATGCGTTTAGGGAAGTACAGTGCTTCTCTAAGTAAGGGCCCTCTGCGTTTGAAACTTGGATGAACGAAATGAACAGCTGTGTTTCATGAAAGGGTTATTGGCGATCCGATGCAAATAATCAGCTTTTTTTAAAAAACCGGTGCATATTTTAAGAGATTTACTAGCGGCCGGAAGCAACGTCTTAATTTGTAAGGCAGTCGTTGTTTACAAAAATATATCAATGGAGAAAACTTAAACAATAAAGACATCCAAGATGGCCATCGTTATGTTAGGTCGGTAAAGTGCAAGCAGATAAATATATGAATTCTCCTTTACGACTGATATATTTGTTTTCCATTTTAGCAACCCAGCTATCTTTATGGAATTTAACAGTGACCACGGACAAAATCTCGGCTGATGTGCATTGGACGTCGTTTCCCCTTGGCGTGTCCATTAAACACTTTTGGTTAAGGTACAAAGCGGTAAATGGAAATGTATCCGTTTTGATTCCAGTTGAGGAACACGACGACTCATATCACATAGACAATTTGCTTATGACGAGTCGCAGCTACGTATTTGATCTACTCGCATCTACGGAAGAATTCGGAAGCCAAACCTATTTGAGTCAGACTGTCACTGTGGCAACGGCTGAAGGAGGTACGTTCAAGACGTCATTCACAAAAAAATGAGCGATTGTTTAAAAGAGGATAAAGACAAGGCTAGAAACTAAAGTCAGTAGTTAAAGTTACAGTCTAAACGATACTGAAGAAATTTGACCAAAGCCTGGCGACCACATTACAAGTAGGATCTTCAAAAAGTGTTGTTTGTGTTTTTTTTTTACAAAGCAACTGAAGCAACAGAGATATGCGGTCCCATTATACTGTAGAGTACAGTGAAGAGTATTTATTTCGTTCCATAAAGTGTACAACTGGAAAATTCACCGTTTTTCTGTTGAGTTCGGCACATGTGAAAGTTCGACGTTTGAATCAACTGCCGAACTTAATTATTCGGGTCGACTCAAATAGGTATTAGGTTCGGCACATGTAAAGTTCGACGTTTGAACCGGGCCTTAGAAGTATTTTACATAATTATGTGACCGATATTTTAGTGAGATTTTATCAAGATATGGACGCTGTGATGTACACTATAACGAGAGTTCATATCACAGGGGTTCTATCCTAGACATAAATAGCTAAATTTTTGCCGAGCAAGAAAACGTCTGTGACAGCTGGCCATGGGCACATGATTAAGTCACTCACTTTAATTTACCTATTTTAATCAGCGCCTCAATCAGCGCCTCCAAACGTACGCGTGGAACACTTGTCACACAACAGAATTCGGGTAAAATGGGATCGTCTCCCTGAAGAACAATCAAACGGCCAAATAAGTGGGTACATGGTCTTCCTGAGGTATTACAAAGACCATTATCAGTGGCATGACGATGGGGAACTTGGACAGAGCATCAATGTCAGCTCATCCGAAAACTATGTCGTTCTGAACAAATTAGACGGTGGGCGAAGGTATCAGGTGTCAGTTGCCGCATTTACTGTTGAAGTGGGGCCTCGGTCAGACTGGGAGACATTCCTGGTCGGTAAGTGAGCTTTTACGTACATTGCAGGAACTGTATCAAAATATTTCGTGGCCATCGTTTTTTCTGTTCGAAAATTAGTTTACGATATTCCTTTACGATAATGACAGACGATTTTCTCACAATAACCCGAGGGGAGCAATTAATATTAATATATACTTATAACTATAGAACGCGTCCTGCGTACCACTAGGATCAACAATGTCGATGTTTCGTGCTCAAAACGATTTGTGCTATGGGAATTAATTGGCTGGCTGACTAACTGACTGATCGATCGATCGATTGATTGATTGATTGATTGATTGATTGATTGATTGATTGATTGATTGATTGATTGATTGATTGATTGATTGATTCACGAAAAGTTGGCTTTGACCCATACCTTTAACCAGGGTTATAGGTGGTAAAGGCCGTTTTTGCCAAACCTTTACCCTGCGATCAAACGTGGCAAAGGCCGTCTTTGGCTTTAGTCAAAGATAGTGCGCTCTTGACGTCTATCAAAGGTATCTCAAACATAACTGAAATGTGTCTTTGACTTTTGCAAAGGTGACTTTGGCGCGCGTCAAATCCGTTATCGTCAAATCTGTTATAACTTTGACGAGCGTCAAATCTGTTATAACTTTGACAAGCATCAAATCTCAAGCAAACGCGATGTCAAAGGACTTTTTCACATTTGACATAGGTGCCAAAGATAGTCATCCATATTTGCCGTACTTTTGACTCGAATCAAAAGTTGGACAAATCCAATTTTTCGTGCAATCTGATTGATTGATTGCTTGATTGAACGATTGATCGATTGATTTATTGATCGACTGATCGATCGATCGATGGATGGATGGATGGATGGATGGAACGATTGATCGATTGATCGATGAACGATCGATCGATTGATCGATCGATTGATTGATTGATTGATTGATTGATTGATTGATTGATTGATTGATTGATTGATCGATTGAACGATTGATCGATTGATCGATTGATTGATTGATTGATCGGATCGATCGATCAATCGATCGATTGATTGATAGATCAATTGGTTGATTGATCGAACGATTGATCGATTGCTCGACTGATGAACGATCGATCGATTGATCGGTGGATTGATCGATTGATTAGTTGTTCGATTATTGATCGATGCCCGATTGATCAAAATTTTATTGATCGAACATTTGGCTTATTACTATTATATTTGTTTTTGTCATATCGTTTTCCAGGTTGTGGTGGCAGCTTCAATGGATTCTTTGGAGTGTTCATCCTTACCCAGTTTGACGGGAATGAGCTAAGCTGTGACTGGATTGTTTACAATCCTGGCCTTTCAAACCCAGTTCTGTACATTTCTGCTTACGATGTCCTACTGAAATCTTGCGAGTAATATATTTATATTCTGTAGTTTACTTTCATTCATTTTTTTATGCTATCTGGACGGGGAATTAAGTTTTGTACTATTTAACAAAATGTTTTAAAAATAGTCATTTTTCTGGATTGTCGAGTAGCTTTTTTTTTCCCATTTACGGTTGACGAAATTTCTGGGCCGTTAAACCTTACAGATGGTTTTCACTTACGTGATAATGCGGCCACAGTGGTGGACTAAACAATACAAAATGGTTGCGCAGAATTTTCATAAAAATAGAGTTTAGTTCCCAAAGGAGAGAAAGACTATTGTTCTAGTCCACCAACATGGCCGTCGTGACGTCACGTGAAAACGATATATTCAGACCGAGCTTTTAACGGTCTTCTGGTATCTTGTAGTGTGGGTGGTGGGGGTGGGGGAAGTGGGATCCACTCCCTCCTCTCGTGTAACTTACTTAACGTCTAAAATAAAGAACGTATGGCCACCAAATTTTCAGGAGCTTATGTACGTTCAAAAATTCTTCCTTCCAAAACATTTCGTTGTCATGATATAATGACATAATGACAACATACGTGCATAGATATTTTATTGTCAGAAAGTGTATGTAATACCTCTAAAATACTTTAAATAATAATAACGAGATTTTCTCAGGTTTATAGCGTATTCTTCGCTTCGAGAAAAAAAAGTGCCAGTGAAAATCTGGTTGCCCATTGCCATACCAACCCTTTTCATACCAAAATGTGCCCAGATAGTTGCTAGGTTTTGTGACCATCTGTTAATTCAATGATTTGAAAGTTCAGGAGACGTTTAAAGTCACAGCGCAGACATCCTCCCCCCCCCCCCCCCCGGTCCGAATAAGGTTATGTGTTCACTGATAACCTGATTGAGATTCTCTTTCAAGGGTTTTTGAAATGCTTTTTAACAGGGGTTCGACTGGAGTTTTCAAGAGCGATGGATCAGAGGTGCACCGTCACAGTGGCTGCTCATCTGTGCATGGTGAGATAGTTGTGGTACCTTTTGATGGATCGAGTTTTCTAACTCTGAAAATTAACATGAAGCACGAATGGAGCCACGTAAGATCGGAATTCGTCATCTTGGAAGGAGGAAAACATCTGAATTCAGGTAAGTGAGGACCCTGATGTAAGGGTAACTTCTTTTACTGGGGATGATTTTTAAACATTACATCTTACTTAGCAACCGTACTAAAAGATCTGTTTCTTTGATAACAAGGTAAATGTGGAGAAACTGGAAAAATTCCCTTTAGATAGATAGTGAGTAGCGTAGCCAATCAGACAACAGCATTCTTGATAGAACGCTAGCAGATTTATATTAAAACAGAAAAGGTTTTGAGTAGTACAGCCAATTAGAGAACAAAATCTCGTGATAGAGAGCTAAGGCATTTATGCTTACAGCCGATAGAAACCTCGAGATTGTCGTCAAATTGTTAACTTAGAGCCATGCAACCACAATGAAACCGTTAGATTAGGAACAAGATTTTGGAAATAGAATCACTGTAGCCTGAAATAGGGATCAGAAAGATTTCACCTATAACCCACGTGCACAGCCTAACAAAACAACTTCCTTATTCTAGCGAGCCCTTCTCCGACGCCATGGAGCATTACTACCAACACCACAAACGATGGCAGAGTGTTTCTAGATTTGAGCGATTTCTCTGATAGCATAGACGGCCACTTTTTCATCATATCCCTGAATAAGACGAAGAAGAATCAAGAGCACGACCACCATGATGATGGTGATGACAAAAACGACGATGGACGCTATCTATTTATGGTCAACTCATCGAGGACAGTTACTGAAATACCAGGAGCCCCTGTTTTTAGCAATTTCACTGCTATCGTTTATATCGTTGATAAGTCCAATGACATCTTCAAAAGTGAAGAATTTGTACTGCAGACCGGCGAAGGAGGTAAGTAATATATCTTAAAACTGCGAGGATATCCCGGGTAAACCGGGGGGTTTTCACCTTGTTTTCACTTGATTTAGGTTCCCTGGTAGTCGGGAATGCACCGTTTTTCACGGCTTTGCTACACAATACGGGGACTGAGCGGGGATTTTGCGGGGATTTGACTCGTAGTTCGCGACCTCTTTTAGAAGACTGGGTCTAGTTGCATGTTCACACAAAACATGGAGGCTGAACAACTGATCGACGAATTTGGTGGTCTGTTTTCGGTGCAGTAAACTGTATTTATTAATAAGTGATTTTTAATTCCATTTTCAATAGACCACAAAGAAAAGAAGAAAACGAAGATTAAGGGAAATAAATTAGTAGCCTTGACTTCAGTGATATGAAAACAATATTTGAAAGCTCCAATGGTTGAAGATATAATATGTTCAACGAATTGTGCTTGGTGTTTAGAGGGCGGGGGAGTTCACCCTCAATTGTTCCCCGCAAGGCGGGGCCTTCACTGCATTTCACTGACAGTAAAATTGAATGCCCCGGGTATCCCCCAATGGGGTTGCCCGGTGTTTGAAATGACTGGCGCATGAGCAAAAGTTTATAACTCGGGTCTGACCTCCTCTTTTCCAATATAAGGCGTTGAAACCCTCACACTAAAGCGTACTTTTCTATCAAACGGTATGTTCTTACAGGCACAATTAAATGATCGGTTTCTAAGCGAAGAAGAAATATTTCTCCGGCAGAATGCTCAGGATTCGGACAAGATCAGTTGCATTTTCTTTTATACCGGTATCCCCAGAAATCGTGTCATTTTCTATTTTACCTATGTGTGTAATGCTACATTGTTGAGAAATATTTATATTTAAGTTGTCTTACTACAGTTTTGAGGGGTTAAAAGAACTGTTGAACTGAACATGTTTTTTCTACAGCCAACAACCATCTATTGCAACATTTGAACAATAAAAATGCTAATAAACAGCCAATGGGGTTTTTCTCAAAATCTAGCTGTATGACTCCTCCTCAAAATTTCACAAATTAAAACTTAGCATTAAATAAATATTCAAGCAAAATAAATTAAAAATCTGTGAGACAGATGTTTCACAAAATAGGAAAATGTGATATTTTGCCCTTTCAAATAGTAGCTCAAAATCTGTCTTACAGATTTTTTAAAATTTTGGCTGTGGGCGTGACTCACCCACATTAATAAATTGCGAAAGTTTCATCATCGGTTGTGCGGTAGGATTTCGAGAAATTTTTTAGTCAAAAACAGGTTTTTACAACCTTGGACGAGAATTGAATTGCGCATGCCCTTTTATTTTAGCGCGCGCTCGTGTGACGCCATGCGTCGCGTGCGTTCAAGAAAGACAAAATTAGAACTTCTCTGTTGGTCGTTTATTTAACTTTCTTATCATATTTTACCTCGTCTGAGGTTTAAGCACCTGTTTGAAAGTATATTGAAATTTTTTCATGTGTACCAAGTTGGTTTAAAGCGATAAAATTGCGGTTACTTGTTCTGTTTCGTCTCAGAGTTGCCAACGCAATTTTTGTCCGCGCGAGCAATATCGACGTCAGGTAGAAAGCCGTAGCGCGGGCTCTCGAGTCTCGAAAGAAACTGTAGTAAGCCACCTTAAATTAAAATATTAACCTTCATCAATCGTCAGTAACTACAATCTTTTGATCTATATAGTTCCCAGTGACCCGCCTCACGTGGAAGACATCAAGGTCGATGCAGAGGGCTGCGCAGAAATCAAGTGGCATCAAATTTCCGAGGAGCACCGAAATGGCATAATTCGTGGCTACAAAATTTCTTATTATACGGATTGCTTCTCAGAGGAGGACCCCTCGAGACATTCGGGGGAGGTTGACGTTCCTGCGCCATCTACTAGTTATAAACTTTGCGGGCTTTGTCCGGGAATGCAGTATCGGGTCAAAGTTGCTGGGTTTACATCAAGAGGACCTGGAGAATACAGTGATAGAGAATTTTATAGCTGTAAGTACCAATTAAATAGCTCGAAGGCATGTTTACGCCAGAATTAAAAGGTTCGCCACCAGGCCACTCTTTCGAAGTGCAAACTTGTAAATTTCATCGTGAACGAATTGGAATACGCCATTCAGATTTGCGCGACAATATGTTGTTCCATTTTCATTTACTGGGCTGGGATAGGATTATCACCTTTCCGAATCCGAAATACCTTCATGTACAATATATAGTCAGTCGGCAGATTCAATACTACGAAGAAAACGTAGAATTAGATAAATCATCTTTCAATCTAAGATGGAGCATCCAATGTGGGGTAGACATTAGTTTGGTAAGACCGATACTATGACGGACTACCTCCACAAATTGTTTCCACCATTCAGCATTCACAGTGGCTTTATGCCATACTACAAACGGCAAATAGCCAACGTGAGCTAACAATAATAATAATAATAATAATTTCCTTTACTCAATCTCGATTTCTGAGTATAAGAGATTAAACAGGACAGATGTTATTTCAATGAACGGGTAAAACTCCACATGCATCTGCCGTCCGCTTGTGGAATTTTTGCTCGGAAAAGGATCTGTGATTCTTATGGATGTGTGATCATTGCAATTTACCTTAATTTTTCTGAGGGATTAGATGAAATAACAAGAAATATGGTAAAATTTTGAAAGGCATGGAGAGCAGAGTTAGCGCAGTGGTTAGAGCGCTCGCCTCCCACCAATGTGACCCGGGTTCGTTTCCCGGACGCGGTGTCATATGTGGGTTGAGTTTGTTGTTGGTTCCAGGGTTTTCATTCTGGTTCTCGGTTTTTCCTTCCTCCACAAAAACCAACACTTCCTACTTCCAACTCGATCTGAAATACACGGCCCCACAAGCGTATAGCTTTAAATTCTACCGTGTCTAAACAAACGATTAAGTAAAGTTTTTCTTCTTCTTGTTTCAAGCGTGCGGAGAACCGCGTACTTTAACCCATGTTAACGGTACCATACAGAGTCCTAATAAACCTTGCCAGTATGGTGGAAAGCAGCATTGCCATTGGTCCATTAGACCAAATCACAGTACCCCTATCCAAGCCATATGGGTGAAGTTTACAGAATTCCGTTTAGAGGAATATGAGGATTCTGATTGCTGGTAAACAACATATCTTTAATGGTTTAATCTTAAAAAAAAAATTGTCCACATATATACGTCCATGCCTGGAGCTATTGTTCCTTTGCCATTAGATCCACCTTTCCCTCTCCGGCAGTCCATCCATTCTCCCAACTTTCCAAATATTCGCTCCGACGAAGGGCTAACGCTCGAAACGTCAGCTCTTGAATCTCTTTACGGTGGCCAATTCACATTATCAACCCAGTTGATAAAACCAAATTATATTTCCAAATATATAATTGACCAATACGTGAGTCAGTCAGTTAGTTAGTTAACAATAACAGCAACAATTTATTTAACCCAAACAAAGAAAAAATAAAACTTACACTTGAGAAAATTAAATAGTAGCAAGGGTATTGGCAAGTTCCTTAAATAATTAAGTTGTTAAAATAGACTAGGCAGC
>OX393565.1:19827217-19839717 GCA_947652115.1 Blastomussa wellsi
GTGGAAAATTAAGGGTTTGCAATTTTCTTCAAAAACAAACGGGAATATTATCCCCTTCTTCGGATTATTATTTTTTTTTTTTTATGACATTATACTTGGTCGAACGGACCTCTCCTCGCAGGGTAGCTGAAATAGGTACAGTACTAGTATGTGTAATTTTAAGCTGCTGCAAGGGCGGCCGGCGAAATTCGCCGGCTACTTCGCATGATTTCGCGCCTACTTTGATTGAAAATTTGCGTCAAATGAGACGAATGACATGAAACATTTATCTACAAAACACGATGCTTGGATTGGCCAACATTTATTTATTACTAATATAATAAATTTATTAATTTCAGGGTCCGAAATTGCGACCGATACGCGCGTTCGCCAATGCGACTAAAATTTCATACGTCGCGATTGGCAACAAAAAGTTCAGGTTTTCTTTGTGTTGGCGATGCATAATGGGCCTTTTCTCAAACATTGTGTCCCTCCAGAAAATTGCATTGAAAGATATTTGATTCTTAAGCATTCCAAATAAGAAGAGCAGTCATCCTTTTGCTTTGCTTCGAAAGTTTCTATCGCATCGTAAAAATTTGGAAGTTTGAAATCTCCCTACAATGGTTTGCAAACCTTATAATACGTCACGTATGCCTATAGATTGTGTCTCTTGTAATACAATTTGACATGTACAACTG
The DNA here is from genome assembly GCA_947652115.1 of Blastomussa wellsi. Classification (NCBI taxonomy): domain Eukaryota; kingdom Metazoa; phylum Cnidaria; class Anthozoa; order Scleractinia; family Plerogyridae; genus Blastomussa; species Blastomussa wellsi. The sequence continues at coordinate 19,827,895 of OX393565.1, forward strand.
ACAACTAAGGTACCCTAGTTTAACGGGTCATGCATTGAAAACTTGTGAAAAATATGAACTTGAATCTGCTTAATACTTGTTATAATTGTGACCCTCATTGTGATCATCATAATTAAAAGAAATAGTTTTAGCCAAGAGAAGTGTTTTAGCACAAATTTTAGCCTTGGGCACCGTTCTTATGATGTTCTCAACTGTTTGCTTTCCCAGCTAGCTAGAGTCTGGATACGACATTATCGCAAAATCGCGAAATTAAAGTCTCGCGAAATATGCGACTTCCGAAATCGTGAAATAAACGTGAAAACTTCATTTCATAAGGTAAATCTGTAACTCCTGCCTTGTTTTCCTTCGTTTAATTACTGGTTTATTATTATTGAAATTCATTTAGCTCCTGGAATAGCGCCTCCTAATGTACGCATACAAATCCTGCACCGAAATCGCATCCTGGTCACGTGGGATTTACTTCCCGATAAATACGCAAACGGCGAAGTACGTGGATACCTAATCTATTACAGAGAGTACAAGAATCACTACGAGTGGTCAGAAGATGGGGAATTAGGTGAAAACGTTGTCGTCAGTTCCTCGGAGACCCGTGTTGTTCTTAGTTTAGATGGAGGTCGAAAGTACCAGATTTCGGTTGCCGCTTTCACTATAGAGGTCGGAGCTCGGTCGGAATGGCGAACAGTTTTAATTGGTAGGTTTACATAAATTATCTTTACTCTTCAGGCTGAAGTTATGAATAGAAGTACATCGACAGATAGCAGCAGATATATTCCTGGCATAGTCAACCTTAGAGCTCAACAAGTTATAACAACTTATTTGTTTGGCAACATTGAACAAAAAAGATCGTCTTCTACCAACCCCAATCCCCCCCACCCCACCCCGCTTTTCCTTGCCCTCTCCACCCCCTCCTTCTACTCGGTTTATTACCGTAAGCTTCTTTTCTTATCACTAGCTAAACAAGACAATAAAAAAAATCGGTATTACTATAACTAAGAAAACCATGAACACCAGAGATATGTATGGAATGTTATTGTGTTACAAGGACAATGTCAAAATCAGGTGAGAGAAGCTGCAAACAGCTTTGGTGGTTTTGAGGTTTGTTCGCGAGTCCTGAACTTTATTATGATTGGTCACTACACAATCAATGTTATTTAAATATTTCAGGTTTTAATTCACGGCTTTCTTAGTTATAATTATACAGTAAATCACCTTTAGTTAATGTATTAAATTTTACCAGGTTGTGGCGGAAGCTTTAGTGAATTATTTGGCTCAGTTCACCTCACGCAATGGAACTGGGAATCAAGTCTAGATTGTTCGTGGACAATACACAATCCTGGTGTTAGCGATGCAGTTCTCTTTATCTCCGCCCGCGTTGTGAACTTACGCTCTTGCGAGTAACGTATCAGTTTTCATTAATTTTTATACTTTTAAATTACTTAATTTTGCAAAATATTAATCTCCGCGGAAAAACATGTGACGAGGTTTGAAAAAGTTTTTATGGTTTAACCCTCAGCTACCTCGGACGCGCCATCTCAGAATTATATATGCTTCCTTGACCCCAGAGAATATCTAAATCGATACAGATTAATACAATACTCTATTTAACAAATAGACGTGAGCTTGTTGTGGTACGTCCTGTAATCGACCACACGTCTCCCTCACGTCACGTGTATTTGTTTACTAAGCCAAATGGCGAAGACCTGTTTTAACAAAGTAAAAGTGCGAGCGAACCTGAAATAATTTTCTACAAACAATTCGAAACTTACAGAATCAGAAACTTCAAACTACGTAAGGTAACTCAAAACCAAAATGAAGAAACAGAATATTCACAACTAACCTTTATTCCATTCGGAAATTCTCGAGATGAATTAATACAAAGTTCAGTCCACTCGTTGTACCTCGGCAGAACACGGCAAAAATAAGATCCCCAATTAACGAGTTTCAAGTCAAACTTTGGTGTTTGGTGCAGTTATGGTAAAAATTAACATTAACGAAAGATGGCGTAAATTTCAGTACACGTTTCGTATCCAAAAATAATGGATGTCAAATTCAGATCAAAATGGATGATGGCCGAACAGACACTAAAGAAGGCACCATCTGTAGTTTTACGGGTGTGGATGTGTCAATGAACAGTGGGAAAATTATACCAGACCAATTTGCAATCTGATATTCTGAAGCTCATACCAAAAGTCTCCTTCCGTATTCCAAAACCGTTATTTTCAAACCAAGTCATCAATTCTTATCATCATTTGCTTACCAATCTATGTGAGGCCATTTAATTTCAATGCTATAGATCAGTTTCCCGGTAAATAAACGCGATTTAAGGAAAGAAACGCTCTCTGTAGCTTTAGGTACAGCTAGCTTATAAAAGAAAACATACCCTTTACAACATCCATTCCCTTCATTCATATATACCAGACGTGTTTTTGTTTAACCATTCGTTTACAGGGATCGGACGCAAGTTCTGGATAGCGATGGCACATTGTTACTTGATTACAAAGGCTGTTCACCCCACGTGCGTGGGGAGATAGTGGAAGCGCCTTTTGGGGACTCCAGTTATCTGACCCTCAAGATTCACACGCAACACGAAGGGAGCCACGTTAGCTCTGAGTTTTGTATTCTAGAAGCGGGAAAAAGACTTTATTCAGGTATTAAAATCATTTTATGTTTGTCATTATCGGACTCATTCCCAGTCGTCTTTATCTTCATAAAGCATACCATACGATTCCGGGGGGAGATGGGTACCGAGAATTGAAAGGGTGCAAGGTGTGATGGTTAGGTAGGAAACCCCTTTCCCATCATCCCCTATTCCCCACCTCTCACTGCTCACCCGCTTTGCCGCACGTTGTATGGAGACGACTGAGGACTATTCAGTGTAACACATATTCGCCACTCCCCAATCCTCTTTTCCCCGCTTTCTTTCCAAAGGTCATGAGACGAAGAACTAAATAATGTTACGTCTTACGGCGTCTTCAAAACACAACTACCGACTGCGTTTTGTCTTACCGACTGCGTTTTGCCCTCAAAAATAATTGTAATTGCAGCCAATGAAACTATTGTAATGCATAAACAAACAGGCTGGATAGAAATCTACCAATCACAAGCTAACAAACGTCGGCTTTTCTAAACCGGTGATGACTAAGCGTCGACTTGAGCTGAATTTGCATGTTTTGGAAAGAGGCAGTAAAAAAACATGTTAACGTGATTTTGGAGTCTTTACAAATTCAACTTGTATGAAATTATTAATAAATCATTCTTGAAATTTTACCTAGCCCAACCGTCCCCGAGTCTATGGAACGTGAAGGCAAATACCTTAGATGATGGTGGTGTTCTCGTTAACTTGACTGGCGATCCTGTGAGTCATGATGTCTCTTTCTACATTATATCTATGAATAAGACGGAAGAATATGATTACGGGAACCACAACAATCCATTCATATATCTGCACATGGTCAACGCATCGGAGACTCTGGCTGAAGTATCTGGCATCCCTGTTTATAGCGAGTACGATGCTGTTGTGTACCGCGTAGACACGAGTCATGATATTTATAAAAGTGAAGTATTCTCTTTCCAGACTGCCGAGGGTGGTGAGTACATTTCTTCATACACGAAACTGCAATATGGCCTAGTTCTACAAGAACGGGGAACTATTACATGCACGAAATTGAGTGGTTAATATCGGTTTTGATCCCTATCAACGTTTTCTCATTTAGACTGTGGCTTGAACTGTGGGACTGTGGGAGGAGTAGTGGCCTAATGGTTAGCGAGCTGGACTCCGGATTGAACGGTCCGGGTTCGAGCCCTGGCCGGGGCACTGCGTTGTGTTCTTGGACAAGCCACTTAAAACTCTTGGCATTCTGGCAAAAGTACTGAATGGACGAGCAGAGCCCAAGGACTTTTCAACAGAGAAAAGTAAAGAGAACGAGAAAACTCTGAATACCCAATTAGAAGGTCGTTTTACACGACAGAAAATTTTTGTCACGTCTCGCTCAACACTGATACTCTCTTACTCGATTAATAAGGGCTAGATGTATATAATAGTTTGTTTTTTCTTCTTCTTCTTTTCTGATTTTTTAGACAATAATTACAAATGATTTTCTTTTATTATATTATTTTATAAATTTTGACATATTAACACGAGTTATTCTGGAAAGAAAATATGCATTCCGCCCAGGTTACTAGTGAATTTTACGCGTTCATAACTCACAATAATTGGCCAAGCACTGCTTCCTTACTTATAAAAAGCTTTTTGAACACACCTACTGTTGAACTGTTCCTGACAGGCGTCACACAAGACAAGGCCCCACGGACCAAATAGGTGTATATATGGGCAATTCTCTACTTGCACAATCCCATAATACACCGCTTCTACCCCACAAAAAATTTGCATAGGCATTGTTTTAGATTTCCCTTGGGACATCTTCATGTCCCGGGAGAAATTGCAAACAATGATTTTGCAAAATTTTCGGGGGTTAAAGAGGTCTATTATGGGATTTGTACAAGTAGAGAATGACAAACAGGGGGTAAACCTGTGATAGGCAAGCATCCCATCCAGGGCGGAGTAGAAATACTCCTAGCCACCTAATGCTTCAGAAACCGGGAAAAGCTCCAGCGGTATTGGTCATTTGACCTCTCACAGGCTTTACTTCACCAGCTCACCTTACCTAACTGTTGAAAATTACATGTATATGTTTATTTTCAGTTCCCAGTGAAGGTCCAGATCATGTCGAGTATAAGATTCTTTCGTCAGACAGTGTTTCTTTAAAGTGGTCTGAAATATCTGAAGAACACCACAACGGCAAAGTTATCGGTTACAGTATTTCCTACCATCCCCAGTGCTCTGACGAAGGATCCTCCACTCAGATAAAAGTCGATATATGGACAAGAACTTATACTATTACTGGCCTTCTCCCAGGAACCAGATACGACATACTGATCGCCGGATATACAGCAAAAGGAGTTGGAAAAGAAAGACACATGGACTTCACCACTTGTGAGTGTTTAATAGCTTCTACTTCTACCATTAGGGAGGTCATTAAGCACCCCGGGCCTACAAAGCCGAGCTCCAAGGGATGGTGATGCATCCTCCTTGATGCACCAGCTTCCTATCGCTTGTAAATTCTCAATAAAAAGACGTTACCTTATAGCTAGCGCTTTGCTACGTAGCGAGAATCTGGTTTAGAAGGACGACTTATAACTCTGTCCTAAGTTCAGTTGATGACGATCGCGAAAGCCATTTCGATGACGATGACTATGACTATGACGAGATGACTACGATGACCCAAGATGACGAAGATGATGACGACAGTTGGTACTCCTGTCGCTTTCAATGCATGGAGCTCCGTGTAAAATTTGTTCATGGACAATCTAGATCCCGATCACTTAGAGCGTTTATGTAATGACGCTCCGAAATAAATGTTTTATGGGATCTAAATATAATATCCTAGTTAAGGCATAGCGTTAGCAGAAGGTCGAAACCTGGAGTTGTGGGATGAGAATATTTTTTACATGTAAATCACAGTCGAATCAGCATCCGAAATTTGCTTTTACTTTTGCCGATCAACCTTTTGTTCTGTTCGTTTTCAAGCTTGTGGAGGACTTCGCACATTGACTGATATCAACGGAACAGTTCACAGTCCTAATTACCCTTGCCGTTACAGAGGTCCCCAGTACTGTAGCTGGACCATCATGCCTAGTGGCCTTACTAAGGCAATATGGATGTCATTTGAGAATTTCCGTTTGGACCGTGATCATGAATCTTATTGCAGGTGAATGTTATTGATAATCAAATATCCATTGCATCATCCACTCCATTTGTAGGATCACTGAGTAGAACCTCGTACGCTGGAATACGAGGCTATCGTGTGGTTCATGGTAAATATTTTAGTATTTTTAACATTTTTATTTTATCCTTTTAACGTCTAACGCCTAACCGTTTTACGGGTTAATACATTTCTTTGTCTTATTTGTGGTAAACCGCTTACAAGTCAAGTCAAATCAAGTCAAGTTTATTGTGTATACACTTCGCTTTTGTGAGGGCAATCTCACCAGCTAGCTTGCTGCTGTAACACAGAAAAATAACTTAGATGGTATAAGAAAAAAATTAAAATTTAAAAATATTTACATGAAATCACCATGATGATCATTTGCAGTGCAAACGACTGGCTTAGCATTTCAACCGGACAGTTTAACAATGACACCCTTTTGTGCGGCCACCACATGCATCAATTCAAGCTACTTATATCAAGTACCCAAGTTCACCTGGGATTTTATGCCAGGGAGCATAGAGAAGGAGACTGGTTTTCCGCCTCGTACTACAGTCTGCAGACCAATGTTGAAGGTATCTCCTGCCATTTAGATTCAGTCGCGATGCATTTTATTTATAATAATGTGACTTGACCTTTACTAGTGACAGATTAGCCGTTTGGGAAGAAATACGGGCAAACAGACGGATGGTCCGTCCAGATGAACTAGTATTCACGGCAGTCCATCTACCGCGATATTTTATCTGGGCGAATAATTCGTCTGTTTGCCCAACATATTTGTATATACCCACAGACAAGTTATCAGACGAACTACCGTTATTGGTCAAGTTCGTAAAAAAGGGATAATCAGTCTTTAGCGTTTACACTGGACGGATGATCTTTGGACGGTGTAAATCTAGAGAATTGTGGTATTTAAAAGCCATTCCTAAACACTATTTACCTGAGAGTACTCTTTAATATTCCTATTCGATGTGAAAGATTAATTTATCAACACGACACAAGCATGGGATGAGTTCTCGTAGCTCAGTGGACAGAGCGCCCGCCCTGTGTTCGGGAGGTCATGGGTTCGATTCCTGAAAGGGACTCAGAATTTTTCTTTGTCCCATGCTTGTGTCATGTTGATCAATTAATCTTTCACATTAAATTTACCGAGCTGAAAATTCCTATTCTAGTAAGTTAATCGTATCGACGACATTAACACCCTACTATAGTAAAAGAATAGAATAGAATAGCTTAATACTTTAGACCAACTTTACAAATAAACTGATAAGAACATAATAAAACAAAATAAATCTTCTATAAAATGCTGTGGATTTCAAATTGACTAGATCTTAATTCAAAGGCTTCTTTTTACTTCAGTCTTCGTGGGAGGCCCTCTAGTGAAAAAGATTCCTGGAGGTCATGCAAATGACCGCCGCCCTGTTTCTGGTATTACCAGAGTGCATAACGTCTCTTCTGAATTGTTAAATCTTGTACTAAGATGGAGTGGGGCAAGTCCGGATTATCCCCTCGTCGACAATATATATACCTTTCAAAAAGGATTAGCAACTCAGTTCCTTTTAATTAATTTATATTTCGATTTGACCCCGTACATAGTAAGACCAGCTTGTAGTGCCCATCTTGCCTGTATTCTTTTCTATTTTGCAGAAATTTACGAGTCGTCTTGGACTTTGTCAGTCGATAACATAGAATCGACAAAGGCTGGGGTGTCATGGATAGAATTCCCACTCGATGACAAACACGTTGATTCTATGTTTCTAAAGATCAAGGAGGCAAATGGAAACATATCTTATTTATTGCCAGTTTCCGAGTGGGAAAGATCTAAGCATTTGGAGATGCTTTATCCCTATCGCGAATATGTGGTACAGCTTCTGCTATTCACGGGACCAGACACTCAGCATGACATATATTCGAGTGAAAGTGAATCCTTTACAACACAAAAAGGAGGTATTCTTTTAATGAATATGGTTACTATAGGTTTTTCTAGATTATTCTGTGCATGAGAATACGTTAATTTGTATAAAGCTTGTTTTATGGTATAAGGGACTTATCCTTCCCTAAGATGAAGATCTTAGTTTAATTTTAAATGTCTAAATTTTCTTCATTAAAATTATTGCAAAGTATCGCTTTGGTTTTTTTCGATATTATTAGAATAGGCCTTACTCATGATATTACTTGAACCGCCATGCTCGTTTTCACATTGTAATAAAAATTAGGCACGTGATTTGTGAGGGGGCAAACAAGAGTAAATCGACAAAATTTATTTTTTTTATAGCCATGCTTTGGTTTCTTTTTAGTGGTATTTTAACGCAATTTTGGTACTTAATAAAAAAGAAAACGGCTTGCGTACATAACAAGTCAAGGTATTCAGTAACTATTTCAAACTAACCTTATAATCAGATCATCATTCCACAACTTGGCTTTCAAATGTAGCTTTACCGATACTTCACTGTTTAGATCGTTCGATTTTCCGAGAAGCGGCATCATTTCAATGTTTGCCCCCTGGCAGACAACGTGGCTAATTTGTATTACAATATGGAAACCATCATGGCGGCTATCGTGAATATGATCTAATTATTTCATGTCAAGCTAGCCCTCGTGTGGAAACGGGTACTGAATAAGTGCGGACTGTTTTGCCGTTTACTTTTCAAGCGCCCAGCATGGCACCATTGAATGTGCACGTGGATAACCTGCCTGATAACAACATCATAGTACGATTTCAACCACCTCCTTTAATCCATCATGGCGGCGACCTGCAAGGACACTATGTGTATTACAAAGACGAGGATAATCATGATCATGAATACCGGGGAGAGAAGATGACACTTAGTTCATCAGCGACATTTGCAGTTATAGAAGGATTGGAGTTAATGCAAGAATACCGAACTGCAGTTTCCGCATTTAACGACGTGGATGAGGGACCTATGTCTAAGTGGCAATCAATCGTAATTGGTAAGGGTGTTGTTGAGATAACTGTATAAATTAAGGACGAAAAATGTCGATAGTTTGTAGCTGTTTCGCCATTCTAGCGCGTCAAAGTTAAAAAAGCCAGCACCAAAAAACTGCTTTTTAATTCGGGCTGGAAATGGAAAAAACTGATTTTCCTTACTTCATTGTTCCAGATTATCCCTTGTCCAATTTAGTGTACTGATCTTGAATTTAATCTTAGTTGTTACTTCTATTTTCAACGGTTACTTCTGAAGATGTATGTTGAAAGATACAAAACTTCAGCAATGCGTTTTCCCGAGGCCCTATGCGCTATCTTGGCGCCAAGGGACAGGTGTAGGTGAAGGTGAATGCGTTTTCCCGTAATTGTTTATCAATTTAAATTGCGTGCTATTTCTTATACGAGTACATATTCCACCGCCTGTATAGAGGATCCCCTGTACCCCTTTGCAAAATCGAATCACGTTATGCTTGCCTTTTCATGTTTTACGAAATCGCGTTCACGCAAAAATGAAGGCGATTCCTGTTGAGACTGTAACACTCGCAAGGCGTGGCATATCATGTATGTTAACGCGACAAAACTGAACTGACAGAAGCTTCATCTGTTCAAAAGCCAACCACGGAGCTTCACACGAAAGACGTAATTTTTCTACAACTCTCAAAGAATCATAAATTAAATCATGCATGCAAAAAAAGATGATCACGAATCACGCCTAATTCAACTATTCCTTCACGGATTGCGCTCAAGTCGAAAATTGCGACCACCTGCAGGTGAAAAGTTCTTAAAATTTGGAATTACGTATCACGACAAAATGAATGCATTAAATCACATTTCACGGTAAAATAAATAGTTCCAATCACACTTCACGTAAAAAGTACAGTGGGTTAGCAGCTGTCGTAAACTGCTTTTGTTTGGTATCGTAAGCAGCTTCTTTTTAGTTTTATCTAAGCCATTGTTTCTTTTGTTTTTGGCAAGGGTAGCGGACCAAATGATACGTTACGAGAGTTGCTACATCACCCAAAAAGTATAGGGGACGCTCTGTAAACCAATCAAAAACCCAGAATTTCAATATACCAGGAATTAGGCTTACTTCATCACGTAATTTTGATTTATCAGTTGTGTAACAGAAATTCATTGTCCTATACTTAGGTTGTGGTGCTACTTTTAATCAAACATTTGGAGTCATCAGCCTCTCAAAGTCGGACTGGCATGATCGACGCTGCATCTGGAGAATGCATGATATTGGCATGGATAATGCAGTCCTTCTTTTGTCAGTGCATTTCCTGCAATTTAGGTCTTGCGGGTAAATCGAATTATTCCATTTCATTCATCTTTTTTTTTTTTACTGCTTTGCTGCTATTCCGCTGAATTTATAGTCAGACTGCCAAAAAATATGTTCCAGGTCCATATATCGTCCACGCCAAGCTAGTTTATTGTGGAATTAAGGATTCATGAAAATATCATTTCAAAGTTAAAAGGTTATGACCGAGTTCCTTCTTCCTTCTCTATTCAGAGCTTTTAAGTTTTTGGTGTAATATTCTACACTTGTCAAATATCCGAGCTCGTTTTTTACCGGGCACTCAGAGTTCTATGTACCTTCCACCCCCATCATACGAACACACACTCACCTCCCTCCCCACCCTTTGTAAAAAGAATGCACTTGTCACCAATAACGTTTTTGATGTTGCATTTGCAGCCATGAATACGCGAAAGTTTACTCCGATGAGGACGACTTCTTAAATTACCAAGACTGCTCTGAAGTCAGAAGTGAAGTGTTCCAATTTCCTTTTCGCAATTCAAAGTTTATAACCTCCGAGGTTCTCATACAGAACATGGAGAGCCACATGAGGACTGAATTTGTTATTTTGAAAGGAGGGCTTTATTCGGGTTAGTATTATGCCTTATGTGTATATATAATATCATTTCTTTTCCTTATCTTTTCTCGGCAAAGCAATAAAAGCGTTTGTTCGCCACTCCAGTCCTTGCAATCGCCAACATTTCACCTGCTCAGATCAGTGATGGTAAAACAAAAGGATCATTTGTCATTGCTGGTTTTCACTAGCGCATAAGCATAACGACATCACCGTGAAGCATGAAAACAAGAATAACGGACACTGTCCGTTCTTATGCTTGGGCTTGTGCTTATGCTTGTGTCGCCTTATGTCGCGGCGCCGTTCGTAGTGAAACAACATGATAAAAACAGGTGTGTTGGTTCTTCTTAGGCTCGTGCGTATGTCGTTATGTTTGTGCTTATGCGCTAGTGAAAACCGGCCTTAAAACTGTGAGCACAATTCAGGGGAAATAACTCAATGTGACACGTACCTCGGTAGCAACTAGTAATTACTGCGAGTAAGTGGTATGTTGCAGACAGGTGATGCAGGAACAGTGCCGATAAGCTCACGAAACCAAAACCTCCATAACCCTGATGAAAACGTCCCAAGCGAATAATCTTATTTTTTCCAATGCCATCCTCGCAATCGCCGATAAGCGAGTCGACCAGTGATCGTAGAGTATAGTAAAACGAAATACGAGGAATGCACAGCAATGCTGCTCTTAATACTACAGGGACAATGTAGACATACAGAAATCGGGAAATCTGGAAATCTGCGCGATTAGAAATGGCTGTCTCCTAACTTTAACAGCATTAATGTTTTCCTTCGTAAACACTTCAAGCCTGACATGAATCGTTGTTATTTCTCGCAGCTCAACCGTCGCCGTCTCCCTGGAACATAACCTCTCACAGCACGGGGAATAAAAGTATGACAATGGATTGGAGTGGCTACCCTGGTAGTCTAGTCGTCGCTTTTTTCATAATATCTGTTAATCAAACGGGGATTTCCCAATACGAGAGACATGACCACCATGAGGAGCAAAAGCCACTGCGCATTTTAAAAATTGTCAGTCCATCGGAGACATCTTTTGTCATAAACGACCTGCCAGCGGCTGTGGAATTCGCTGCCATCGCTTACCTTGTTGGTGACGATAATGAGATCTACAAAAGCGAGAAACTTATTTTCGAGACAGAAGAGGGTGGTAAGTGATTTCATTTTCTTCTTTGACAACCTTGGGTCATTGATTTTAAGCGGTAAGTGAAATATTGGAAAATTCACT
>OX393565.1:19854717-19914717 GCA_947652115.1 Blastomussa wellsi
AGCTCCTCGCCCGCGCGACCACTTGCACGCGACCGTTGGGAAACAATGTCATCACCGAATATTTGACGATTGGATCCGATTCAATCCGAGAGTAATTTGGCGATAGCGGATAGAAAGATCCCTTAGGATGGACAACAAAGGCCTATCGTCTTAAAAAAATTCAAACCATAACAATAGGCAAAGTTTCATATGACTTCCTTTTCATTAAATCGTTTTCTTCTTTTCTTTATGATGAAATTGCTAACTTTGAGTTATTTCTAATTGCAGGTATTACTAACAAAGATGTCAAGATTTACGAGGTTAAAATAACCTGGCAGGTTTCTATTGAAGTGGAACAGGTTCAAGAGTTTTTTGTATTTTACAAGCCAAGCACAGAGAAAGAAATCTGGAGTTTTACAAAGACTAAAACGCAAGAGGCTACACTGCTTCCACTTCAGCCGTCAATGTCATACGTGGTTAAAATAGTGGGCTACAGTGCTAGTGAAGACGTCTATGAGAGTGATTTGGATGACTTCAAAACTTTGGATGGTATGTAACTTTGAATATGTCTTTTTGCAAGGTCGAATTCGTTTTCTTTGTTTCTGTGGTGCAGGTGTCGGCATAAGCATAAAGATAAACATAAGCATTGGTATTAAATTAAGTAGCATTAGCAAGAGCATGAGAATATGCAGTAGTATAAACACATTCAGGGGTATAAGCATAAGCATAATTATTGTATGTAGCAGTAGAGGTAGTTGCAATGTTGATAGTTGCGTCTATAATTTTGGACTTTGAATCATTTTCTTTTTGTTTTTACAGCACAACTGGTGACTCCGACGCCCACGCCAACTACAGGTTAACTTTCTTAACGTAGTCTATATCAGAAACTTATGACTACATTCATTCTCTTCATACTCTCACTCCTTCTCCTCCTCGTTCTACTCTTCTTCCTATATACTCTCCTTCCTCTTCTTTCACCGATTCCACACCTCACCCTCCTCCTATTTTCCTCCAACTTCTCCTCTTCCTCTTCGTCTTTATAACGATAAATGTATTGCAATTACACCCAACTCCCTTTAAAATCGCTAAAACAACCCTTTTGTGGTCACTTTTAGAACCCATTATTCCCAGGATGTATCCGTACGGGAATGAAGTCGGGGACACATTGATCACAGAAACGTCAAAGTGTTTCAGAGTTCCGATACCAAATGGTGGAATGCGGTTGTTTAGCAAAAGGCACAAAAAACTACATGTAAGTACTTGATAAGGTCCTTCGCACTCTTTTACATTCTGCACTGAAGATCGATGCTCTCAGAAACACTTTGAAACACATTGCTGTCACAATACAAAATTGATTTGGCTGAATATTCATTCTTGTGATCTTACCTGCCAGTCTGCAGTCAGCCTTTCCGACTATCTGAAAGCCTTTCCAAGAACCTGAAACAGGCTATTCTACAGCTTTCATAATTTTCAGCCATCGGTCATGGAAAATGAGGGCGAGCTATCTAATCGGTTTAGTAGACACGTTTAAGGATTTTGTTCCAATAGCTACCATTTTGTGTACTTTCAAGCCAAAAATAAAGAAAAATGGCGTCTTCGCGCTAGCGATCGTTTTCTATCTGCGAATAATTACCACGAAAGGAGTGAAATAACGAAGACCTTTATAATAGAGAGACATTCAGTTATTTGACAAACATGTATATCCGTCTAGGTTCTCGACAATCCGATAAAGATTCTTCAGTCTCACTAAACGTGGCTTTGAAAGTTTAGCTCTTTTTTCCCCGTTAAGTATTTGGTTAAGTTAATGTAACCGTTTAAGAGTGTGTGAAAATAACATTTGTATACGCATTTTCGTCACCTGCAGATCTGTCCCAATGGCGCAATCCAATTTGAAAGAGACAGTATCAACCAGGGGCCGTACAATTTCGGTCAGAGGCCGTGGTTAAGATACATGCCGATGTTAGCTCCTTACTGGGCCCCCACAAGCCTGGCCTCGTTTGTTAATGGACCATCCAAAGTATTTTATCATGTTTATGAGGGACCGGATTCCAGTGCCACTTTAGAAAATGCAACACAAGATGCCCTTAGTGTTTTCTCCAGTCAGCTCCCACAAGGAAAAACGTTTGAGGCAACTTGGGTGCTCGTTGTCACTTGGCAGGACATTCGTCACCAGTTATTAAATGATGTGACCAAGAATCTGGTGAGATATGTCACATTTTAATCCATTTGATGAGTACGATTAGTATAATCAAGACTATCCTCACTCAACCTACTACGCGCGCTCTCACTGGTCGATAGGTGTGTTTAGATGAGAGTATGTAAACACAGTAGTAACGTCTTAGATTCACACGTAGGTTTAGAAACATTTTGTTATAGCCAAAAGAGGACTTTTTCCGTGTTTGCATAGTCTCATCTAAACACACCGGGGTTTGGGAAAATTCTCGAAAGTTATGCAAACCCTCGACTACGTCTCTGGCGAGTTTGCATAACTGTCTTGAATTCTCCCAAACGGCCCTCGTGTTTAGCTGACGCTATGTAAACACGGAACCATCACTATTCAAAAATTGTACAGAGCTGCGGTGTTTCCATCTGTCCACCAAGTTACATAAACAGATAACGGCGTATATAATGTTGGGTGTAACCCCGCGCTGGTCGCGATAGTGCTAGTACACATGCCGAGATAAATTCCGGTCTGATGAGCGACAGGTTCGAACGCAGAATTCACCTTAAACACCTTGTTGCAACAGTAACACCAAGATGGCAGACTCAAGTTTTATTTTCCTCTTTTTATAAAATGGTACTTATTACAACTTTCCACACTTACAATTTTGTAGGATAAACCAGCCAGGCAATCGCTTTCTGTCTAGTTTTACTCTCTTACACGGCATGTCTTAAAACCAGCTTGCTGAGCCATTTACCGTGTTTCAAATAAAGTTGATTGATTGATTGATTGATTGATTGATTGATTGATTGATTGATTGATTGATTGATTGATTGATTGATTGATTGATTGATTGATTGATTGATTGATTGATTGATTGGTTGGTTGGTTGATTGATTGATTGATTGATTGATTTGATCTAGACATTGGCGTACCTCAATCCCCCCCTCCTCCCCCCGCGGCCCCTAGGCCTATGTATCATCTAGAGGGTTTACTTACTCAAGTAGCCACATCAAATGAACACAGCATAAAAACACTTTGGAAAAAAGCGGTTGCACCAAGCATTGTACATGAGGTTCAACACGGTAAACAATCAATTCCGGTCTTATTTTGTGTTGTTTCATTTCAGCTCAACACGTTCCAAGTGGTTTTGATGACTGATGGAATATTTTCTTTCGTTGTTTATAATTATCCTCATGGAGGAATAGAATATTCCGCCCCAACGTCTCCGTAAGTAACAGACTCACGATAAAGCTATGTTGTTCCACTTGATGTTGTTATTGTTGTTGCTGCTGTTGTTGTTGTTATTGTTCTTTCCGTTGCTTTCATGTTGTTGTTGTAATCCGTGATGCTGTTGGTGATTCCGTTAGTGTCCTGCTGTGGCTATTGTTGTTGTCGTATCCACATAAATGCTTCATATTTTTTTTTTCACCGAAGTTACACCGTCTCTAATTTTCATCACAGTAATTACTACCAATATTATGCGGAATACAAGCGTTTACCTGTTGTTGGCTGGAACGCTGGGGAAGAAACAGGCTCTTACAAAAACCACGAAAGGTAAAATAAACATACTTGAGTTAGACGACATCTATGTATTTTTCTGCAGTGGGAAATCTTGAGAAAATGAACTCATCAAGTAGGTGTTGGTCAAGTAGAAAGCGCGCCAGAATTGATATGAAGGTCATTGGCTTAAGAGTTATTTATTTCCCGTGTATTCTGTCTATCTCCAAGAGAGTAATGAAAGAAATACATCAACATAGAAATGACGTCAAGGAAAACTCGGAAAAACACGACCCTCCGTGATCTAGTCGGATGCTCTAACCACTGAGCTACTGGAGGGCAAGGGTCACCAGTAGCTCCACGGTTAGAGCATCCGGTTAGATCACGGCGCGGAGGGTAGTGGGTTCAAATCCCATCCATATAGTCTCTAGTAGCTCAGCGATTAGAGCATCCGACTAGATCACAGAAAGTCCAAATCCCATGTGGGACTCGGATTTTTTTCCGAGTTTCCCTTAATGCCGTTTCTATGTTGATGTATTCTGTCCATACAAACCAAATTTACATGTAAAGTCACTTATGCCTCATATATTGCAGTTAAGTGGCACTACTCTTTTCCACTCTACTTTTTAAATTATGTATTAGTAATCACCATATAATATATTTAAGTTTTTTAATTAACTGAAATACCACGTGCCCTTCATTAGTCGATAAGCTCTGTTTAGATGAGAGTATGTAGCAGCGGTTGTGACGTTTAAAATTTGCATAGCCTCTCCTCAACACTCAACATACCTCTTCGTGTTTAGATGAGGTTGTGTAAAAACGGATCAAGCGCGATACTCAATTGGTTAAATATTCAAAGAGACTGCCCGATTCTTTCGCTCTCTTATTTTACCCCACAGGTCAGGAACTACCGGCATTGAAGAAATTGATAGGCTTGTTGGAAACGCAAACATTCCTGGAAGATTGATTTATCGACTTGAAAATTCTAACGGAGAAGAGGATGGCGATACAAAGTGCCTGAGGTGGTACAATAGAGAGCCGGATTCAGACTCCTATTCTGATGAGCCCGATCCCTGCCCGTGTACTGGAGTTCAGGCGTTCTTTGACGAAAGGTACCAATGGGTCGAGCCTGATTTTCCATTCACTTACTGCTTTTACACCCGTTTCTCATCGAGCGATGGGCGTGGTCGAAAGTGCTGTTACTATATAAGCCAGGAAAGATTTGCAGCTCTTGTGATTGGTTTCCCTGGGGGAGGTTCAGTTGACCGCTTCCACAAGCTGGCACCATCATTACGGAAGAATCACACAGCAAGTGATGTCCTGGGTTTTCAATATTGTTGTCAGAAGGCACGAGGTCCCTTCATGTGCGACAAGTACTATGAAAGACGTCCTTCCGAGGGTTGTGAGAAATATGAACCACCTGAGTGGAGTAAGTGTTTTTTTCTTAATTTGTAGCAAAAAGAAGTATTCATTATTTTGTCCATCCGTTCTGCGGTACAGCCAAACCTGTGTGTTGTGTTACAGTTTTTCTTGAATGCCCCGGAAGTTAAAACACTCATTTACTACAAATTGCTGTCACTAGGCGGACGCGGAACCCCTTAAAAAACTCATCGGTTACTTAATTAACACGTGCTTGAGTTAATCATAAGAAATCTTTGAGCATAGTATATTCCGATAAAACAATCCTATGTCAACGTCCCTTGAATATAAACCAACAACTCTGTAGATAGATGACTTCTCCTATACTGAATTACTAAGCGTCCAACCTACTTTACGTCGTCCTTTACTCATTCCCCAGTACTGAACACCTAATTCAAGTTTCTTTAGGTGTTTTTTAAGACGAAAAGTAGCAATAGGCCGTTTGGGAGTCCTTTTGCTGGGTAAGAAACTTTTTTTCGTTAGACGAGTCCTAAAATTTTATTTCATAATATCAAGAGTCAGACAGAGTCATAAGACATCTACAGATGTTTGCTTCTTTGTTCGTTTGTTCCTTTATTTTTCGGTTCGTTTCTTGTAAGTTTGAGACTCAAATTGAACTTGGCAATGTCGAGATGAATGAGAAAACAAATCATACTATTAATCAACCTAACAGCTTTGGCCAAACTGTTTCATAACTTTCTAACAAAGAAAGGGTAATTGTGCGAGGCTGGCAGTACAGAATCGAAATGACAAAAGAGGCTACAATGTTATCCGGCTGTGATGTAGTGTGTGCGGATTTATCGTGTCCGTTCTATTGCAGGTTGGTTATGGGGAGATCCTCATATCGTAACTCTGGATGGCAGCAACTACACATTTAACGGTCTCGGCGAGTATACGATGGTAGACGTGAAAGATGGCATGTTCCAGTTGCAAGCTCGAACAAAGCTTGCCAAAGGCGAAGGAACAGCAACCGTGTTTTCAGCAGCAGTGGCTAAAGAGGAAAAAACAAGCACTGTGCAAGCTAACCTGAAAGATGAGGGTCAGTTAATAATATGCATTTTATGGTTTCTTATTTTTTGGCTGCCTCTGCGAAAGGGCAAGATGAACCAAATACTTTGCAGTGACTGGCTGCGAAGCGGGCAAAATGAGGTTTTATACAATGACCGAGAGAATTCTCTCTCGCTCATTTATCGAAAGCTGTGGTACGTGAGAGTGTGGAAATTTTCGAACAACTTGAAAACTTGGCCCACATCTCGATGAAACAAAATCTGAGGAGTTGTGAAAAGTTTACGGAAACATTTCGGTTTAAATTTCTTACACATTCGGTGACTTTAAGATGGGAAATGCGACCTAATGAGATGTTACAATCAAGCGAGCGCAATTTGAATCTGATTTTTCATCTAATTCGTTTTGGATATTAAGATTTTTGACCATGGAAAAGTGTGGTCGATTTGTTAATTGGATCTTGCTCGATGTGGTAGTTTATACCATAGACCAAATCCTTTATTGGCCAGGCTTTTTCGATTGTCATGAATAATAATGCCACGTTTACTTTATATTTTGCTTTATTATGGACCTCGTGATCAATAACTCGTATATATTTGTCAGTAGTCATGCTGGATGTATGTCGCATAGTGCAACCAGGGCTGCAATAATAATAATAATAAATAAATAAAGACTTTATGCACGTGTCAATTGTAAAAAATAGCAGTAATAAAACCACTAAGTAAGGACACAACAAAATAATTTAAATAAAATAATAAATAATTTTATAATACATACGCAATATTTCTTTCCACATTTCGTAAATAAATTCTAAGCTGTGTATATATTATTTATCGGCCCTAGTCAGCCTCCGCCATTTTCGATGCCATCGAAATTATTAAAATTGTATGGTGAGACGAAATCTCCTTGTATTGCTGTAAGTTATGTTTCTGAAAGAGTTTATTACATTTAGAAAGTTTATGAGCCGATCATTTTCGTTTTGGAACGCTCCGTGTAAAATATAATACTAGCTGTACTGAAACTCTCGCATGTAAACAATGACAAAGGTGTGACTGACTAGGGCCCTTTAATGCCTGTATTGTAAGTAATTCTGTCATATGTTGTTGCTTTATCAGCCCCATACTGGAAATTGGCAGAGCAGTAATTAGCATAATTTTATTGGCAAAATCAACGCCACGTGAAACAAGGATGATTTTCAGTCTGATAAGCTTCGTACCCCAATGCAATCCGCTTCATTCTGCACTAACTATGTCAATCCGTGTTTCCTTCTTGGCACTCCTGTGTTGCTTTGGAGTTCTTCGAAAGCTTTAAGCTGTTATTTTGCATTTCAGTTAATTTAGTGGCAAGGTGGTCAGTGCTGAAATCTCCTTAAACTGCACTTTCTAGCCCCTTTAACACTGATGGTAAACGTCTTTCCCTATAATTGCAGGAGGGTTAGAGGTGTTAATTGACGGTGAAGTGTTCCAAAACTACAGCAGCCTGACAAATGTTAGCGTTATGCTCAGCGGCTCTGTGGCCGTTTCACGTCCGGAAAACAACTCCTTCCTCGTTACATTTCCGTCTGGAATATCTGTGACAGTCACTGAAATACAAGGATCACTTTCCATAGTTTTCGCCGCACCTACAAAATACAAGACTCATACCAAAGGCCTATTAGGAACATGGAACGGTGGCACACTTGACGACTTTCTCAGGCCAGATGGTGCCACTCTGCCTTCCAATGCCACGGGCAGGGAAATTCATTTCGACTTTGGATTGAAGTGTAAGTTTTCCTCAACTGGTTCAAACAGCTTGAACTTATATAAGGCATGATTCAATCGTATTGTTTATCTTAAATTGTAGGTATTACTAATTAACTTAACTGTATGAAGGATTTGCTTCCTCGATTTTCTATTCAATCAAAACTTCTTTTTACATGGAGTTTCACCTTTGGGAACCGTTCATGTGTAATCTTTTTTTAAGAAAAGTTGGTGTGATATCTTACGATTTTTACCGACTGAATTAAATGTAATGTGGATGTCGAACAGTTAGAAGGTTGCCGGCATCTCCACTAAGCTACCTTTTATCTAGTGTTATGTAATAGAAAACTTGTCCAAATTCAAACATTTGCCCTCCTGGTTTCACGAATGTTCTGTGTTCCCAAATTAGTCTGTTCTAAGCGAGTCAAAAGAACCAAATTTTTACAGGTGGAAAAAAAACTTGGCTAGCTACACAGGGTCACTCTACCTTTAAAGCAAACAACCCTGCACCCAGGGCTTGAGTCAACCCTTTGACTCCACTTTGCAGTTTCTCATGTATTACTGACAGAGAAATGTGGAAGCTCGAGAACTTAGGATGCATCCGATTGGGATATCCGGATTTGGATTTTAAAATGCGTATTTCGGATTACCCAACAAAACAAAAAATCGGGTTTTGACACCCAACTCCGTTTTCTAGTTTATGCTCTATTAGGCAATTCGACATTCGGATTTCGAAATCCAAATTTGGGTTTATCTACCGAATACACCTTTAGTTTGCAAAAATGCGGTTAAACTGGTTAACGGCGAGGCAAACGTTTAACTTATTGAACTCATTTCTTTCCCTTTCTCTCGTACCGTAGGAAACCCTTAAAATATAAAGCTCTTGTCATGAGACCGACAAAAATAACCAAATTGTATTAATTATTTTTATACTTGTCGTACTAACATCTTTAGGGCAAGTTATGTCGAACACAACCCTGTTTACCTACAATCCTGGTGAAAATACATCTACATTCGCGAATGCTTCATTCGTACCCATCTTCTTGGACGAACCTATTCCATTTGCAAATGACGAACTGAAAAATCAAGCAGAAGAAATATGCCAAGGGGATGCCAACTGCTTGTTTGACATAGCGTCCACCGGAGATACGGCTGTAGGAGCGAGTACCAAACAAACGGCTGTGCAACTGGAAAGTGAATCTAAAGAATTACGTAAGTTTACAAATAATAGCTAACTCACTGACTGACAGACTGAATCAATGGGCTAACAGCAATATGCAACTTGTAGGGAATGGTGCAATTTTTTTCTCTCCAATTTGTTTCTCTTGCAACGTTTAGTACAGTTATTTTTTTGGCTGATGTTGTTATGCAAGAGGCTTGTAGGCCGTTCAGAAGATCTCCAATCCTTTCAAGACGAAACCCCGGATTTTGTAACTGACCGTGATAAAGCTTTATGGAGAAAGATGTTTTAAAATTTTAAAACGTCATTTTTATTTAATTATCGCACAACCTTCATTACGTTTCAACAGAAAGGCAGGGGTCTCAGTGAAACGATGTAACGCTTTTGTAGGATTTAAATCGGGCTACATAAGGTCTTAGTCTTACGTCCCGAACGTCATGGAAACCGATCAAGAGACCGTGCCTTCCGGTTTTGTGTTAGTCTCAGTGCCAGTTAAAACACTGAAGTCTTTCTCCACTGTTTGTCTACATTTAATCAGTACGAATAACGTTACACTCAGGGTGACAGCAGGGGACGTTAAAGAACCCACGCACTTATCGCAAAGAGTAGGGCATGGAGTTCCCGGTGTTGTGGTCTGCTCTGCTGGTTGGGTTCGGGTGAGATCATGAATGGACTGATAGCGGCTGCTATAGGCGCCTTTACATGCTGACGTCCGATCTCACCCTGATTAGATATGTAAATTGGCCCTGAAAAACCCCATTTGGGAGTGGTCAATCAAGTACAAATATACAAATAAATAATAAAGTTTAGTTTTGGACAGGCACATTTCCAAGTAAAACTGAACCTTTCTGTACCTTTACTGTCTGATGCATGAACGATAGCTTGAAAAATTATTCAGCATGTCTTATTCACTTCAGGTTTTATTTGACAGAAAATTTCCCGCCGACGATTTTAGCTGGGCCTACTGAAGTTAATGTGACTATTAACACTATGGCAATCATAACCGTCGTAGCAGAAGATCCCAACAATGACTCCCTGACCTTTATGGTTACTGGAACGCTTCCAGCGGGCTATACGAAGTCATCCAACGATTCTTCGGTATCC
This sequence comes from Blastomussa wellsi, assembly GCA_947652115.1. Classification (NCBI taxonomy): domain Eukaryota; kingdom Metazoa; phylum Cnidaria; class Anthozoa; order Scleractinia; family Plerogyridae; genus Blastomussa; species Blastomussa wellsi. Next base: position 19,864,805 of record OX393565.1, read on the forward strand.
CTTTCTTGGAGTGTGACCACAACAAAGGTGATTGATAAACTCCAATATATAGATAGAGCGGTATTTGGGTGTGAGTAGATATGGGTGTGTGCTTGTGGCCAAAGGATATGGTTTTCGAGTCAATTTCTTCTTGAATGACGATAAAACTATTTTGATTCTAAGGAGGATTTGTGAACTCTGGTCTGCAATTAGCTAATAATTCTTCGAAGAAATTGTTGATCTTTTTCGTGGCATGGTTATTAATTCACCCGACCCCTCGAGAATATTCCAAATTCGAAGCTTTTCTTATTAAACGGAAGTTCCTGAGCATAGGCGGGTTCTGAAACGGGGCATCTATTCTTGGTTTTCACGTGACGTCATAAAATTTTAAAAACAAAATTCGCTCGGCCTGCCTAATTTTCATTGTCACCACGTGAAAGTTTTTCAGCTAGATAGTGTCCTTTGTGTTTGAAATACAGCATGTTGAATTTTCGAGATTTTCGCCGAACGTGACCTCACCATGGCACCGTGGCAAAGTTGTCGTGCTCTAAGAAAAGGTCTTTTCGCAAAAGTTTTGCAGTTTAAACAGTTCAAGTATCAGGAAAGATTTGTATGTGCATATACACTAGATCGTGAGGAACGAGCAGTCGGCAAAAGTCAGTGCCAGATGTTTTCTTTGATTTCCGGCCGCCATGTTGGTGCCCATCGAGCTGGGCACCAACATGGCGTTTCCATACTGAGCTCTATAAATTTGCGAGAAATGTTTCGGCAAATAACTCGCGAATGGTGTAACGCACAGACCTGAGATATTTAATATTTCGAGTTTATATTTTGATGGCGTGACAGTGAAAACCACCTAATAGAAGAAAAATCGCATGTTTTTGGTCTGAAAAATGTTAAGGACAGAAAAAAAACAAGGCCGCTCACACCACTCATCTTTTTCTGAGTGGGGGCACGGGGCAGGTAGGTGGGGGGAGGGGAAGGGAAGGGAGGAATATGGGACATTCGATTATTTGCATTCCCCCGTCAATCCAATCGTCAAAAGTTACATTTTTTTCATGGCAAGTGCCTTTCGTTTCAGTCTCTTATCTCATGTTGAAATTTAGGTAATAACCGTGAAAAGAAAAGGTGTAAAAGATTAGATTTACCATTCACTCAGCTGTTGGAAGATCAAGGTTTAAAATTTAGTTATGCGGAAGCAAACTGTGATCTTTTTATTATTTTTCGGCAGATCGATATAGAATTCATAGTGTCTGATGGTTCTGTGAACACAGTCCTGCGGCCTGTTATAAACGTCTGCGCTTGTCAGAACCAAGGGATTTGTACTTCTCTACAAGAAGAAAACGCCGAGAGCAGTGATGACAGCAATGACGGAAGATTCAATATCCTCCCCTGTGTATGTCAGAATGGATACGCTGGAAGTTTATGCAATGCGGATCTCGATGCCTGCGAGGAAAATTTCCAACCCTGTTTTCCAGGCGTGGAATGCAACGATTTACCCCCACCGGCAAATGAGACAGGATTTAAGTGTGATCCCTGCCCTGGCGGTTATTCTGGAGACGGAATACAATGCTTAGGTACATATATCACTCGGAAATTAAATGTTATTCCTCCCCAAAGTAGCTGTTAAAAAGTTTAGAGTGCAGTTTTCACATCAGCGATCCTTTTAAATCGTACCAGTTTACTTCTTGAGCGCTTTTCTACCTTGGTAAATTATTATAACTGATAAAAAAGTATTTCGTTCTTGGTGACTAGGCCACTTGAAGAAAAAATTAAGCGTACGATATCTTAACAAGGTAACGACATAATTATAAAGTGGTGGTTCGTGTAGAAAAAGCTCTTTTGTAGGAACAGGATGTTGATATTTTGAAGGTGCTCATCAGGAAAGATTTGATTATACCAGCAAAACATCGCCAACCGTGTGTAAAATACTTTTTAGCATTGCTCTCGGGTACCGTGTATAGCTTAAAAACTATGTTCTCTTGGTTTTACGCGATCATTTTTTTTTTTATAAAAGGAAAACAAAATGCGACGCAAACCACATACACAGTATTTCCCTGAAGCTATTTCTTGAAATGATTATTGAAACAAAAGAGGTCCTTATTGATTCACTTTTTTACTGACTGCTGGCTCACAAACGAGATATTCTTATTTTCAGACGTAGATGAGTGCACGGACAACAGTGATGGATGCGAGCATATTTGCATCAACAAGCCTGGATCCTTTGTCTGTGAATGCAATTCCGGCTACTTCCTTAATGTGGATAAGAAGACATGTCAAGGTAAGACACAACAACAACTCGTCCGTTTAATGTTAATTTTTTTCTTTTTTTTACTATTTTTCTTATAGTGCCTAAATGAAAAAGGTTCACCCAAAAAAGCTAAACCATATTAAATAAGAATAGCGATAAAAAATTTAGACGGGAGGTTTCCTGGCCGATACATCATGTTTTCCTTTGTACGGCCAGAATCTGGCTATGAAATTACTGTTAAAAAATTGATCAAGGAAAGGAACATCAAAATATATATTTAAAACAAATATGACCGAAAATTTTGATTTCTTGACAACCCTTAACAAAACTAAAATTGATGGGCTGTTATCTACCGAAGAGAAATCATTGTTAAGATGCAATACCTCCTGTTGGGGGGGGGGGGGGGGGTTGGGGGCATTAAGAACTTAGGAAAAATGACTTTTGATATTCAGTAGGGCCAATGTCTCTTTACAAGTGGCTGCTGGATACAGACTGCCATCAGGCCATATGTATTGTTGTTGTTGTTGAAACAAATGGCGAGTTGAGCTGTTTCATGGCTTCGAAAGTGCGTATGGCCGCAAAAACATGCACGTCAATATCTAACAGCTGTTGTTTTCCTCATAACGTACATTGCCGCGGTTCTTTTTTCTTATTTAGATGTGGACGAATGCTCTCCTGTAGGCGACTGCATGCATATTTGTGAAAATACAATGGGGGGATACAACTGCAAGTGCAATGCAGCCTTCAAGGTGGACGAAACAGACTCGAAGAAATGCGTCCGTAAGTTCTCTTTAGTTTACCAAACTTATCAATTCGTAGAGATAATAGGCCATTTACGAGTTCTCTTTTGCCTCAGTGTCAAAACGAGTCTAAGTGCGAAACCATTAATATGAAATACCTGCATCTTCATTCTCTTGCAAAACGAGCTCATTTTCATATGAATAGTTTCGCACCTAGACTCGTTTTGAAACAGATGGAAAAGGGAACACGGAAATGACCTATTCCTTAAAACTACAGATGTCTAATAACGCGGGGAAAAATGTTAATAACAGGGATCCTTGGCAAGTTCCAAAGGGTTTTAAAAGACACGACCATATCAAGTATAAATCAAGGCTTATCATCATCATCATCATTACCGGCACCATCATCATCATCATCATCATCATCATCATCATCATCAGCAGCAGCAGCAGCAGCAGCAGCGGCATCATCATCATCATCATCATCATCATCATCATCATCATCATCATCATCATCATCACGGTCATCGTAATCGTCATCGTCATAATCACCAACCACCAACCTAATTGTCGTCGTCGTTATCGTCATCGTCATGTCTAGAGTCTTTGGTTTTTGATTGACATGCTTTAGTAATTGCTTTTTATTATCAGCAATAGCAACGTTAGCTGTTTCTCATTAACTAGCTATCCCCTCACAGAAAATTCCCTATTATTGCAATCTACTTTTTAACGCGATTGTCTTCATTTGTTTGATATGCAGCCGAGAATCCTTGTCAACAAGGTGAACATGGATGTGAGCACATCTGTTATCAATCTGATGGACAAGACAAGTGTTCTTGTTGGGCGGGATATGCCCTGAACCAGGATGGGAAGACATGTTCAGGTATTTAAGTGTAGAATGATCGATTGACTGATGGACGGACTGAATAGCTGACAGATCGACTGAGCGACTAACTGACTGATTGCGTTGTTGACTGACTGCGTGGATGACTGGCCAGGTGGCTTGCAGACTGACTAACTGACTGTCTGACAGATAGACAGACGACAAGCGGATTTACAGACTGACTAACTGTTAGGCTGGCTGACTGACTGACTTGTCCTTTCTGAACGTACTTTTTTATTTACTCCAAATTTTTGCCCACCCACTCGTGTCTTCTTACTTGAAGTATTGCACGTGAATTCTCTGTTAATCTTACCGACTCTTTTTATTTATAGATGTAGACGAATGCGCTACAAACCAGCACCGCTGCAGTCAGAATTGTAAAAATACCGAGGGAAATTATGAATGCTCCTGTGTGGATGGTTTTACACTCGACGATGACGGTTACACCTGCAACGGTAATTTTAATGTACATTAAATTTAATAAAGACTGCAGTTTAAATTGCTCCCGTTAAAAGTGCGTAGAATATCCTGAAACAGTGGACAGTGTTGTTGACGCGCGCTGATTGGCTATTCAAACATGGGATATTCCTTTGCTATATTCACCACAGCTCCGAGCAACGCGTGCGCCTCTAGGGCCCTCTCCTAAATAATTGAGTTGAATGAATAAGTTCAAATAACCATTTTTGAGCTAGGAAGCTAATTGCATGAATTTGCGTTATTGATACATCCTAAAAAAATGTCTGGGAGGTATGCGTAGGTACAGCGTATCATAAAAAAAATCTGTCAATTTCAAATTACTATACGTTGTCTCGTCTCCTTAGCACGCACCTGCACAATAAATGATGATGCCTTTTACTCTGATATTACTACTCATGCTGTAAAATGCACTCGATAGAAGGACTATAAGAAGCTATGACAATTTACATTTAACAACTATTCACCGAAGTGGAGGTGGTTAGTGGTGGATATTTACTGAGCCGTGAAGAAGCAGTGAGGTAATATCAGTTAACACTATCAAAGATTGAGTTCTTCGGTAAATTGAACTGAATTGTGTTATGCTTGTAAATATCCCAGATGTGGACGAATGTCAGGCGTGGACGTTTAAATGTGACGCCTCCCAGAAGTGCGAGAACACACATGGATCCTATAAGTGTGTCTGCGATGAAGGATTGTACTGGATTGACAACATGTGCAAAGGTAACTCTCGGAGAAATAGCAAAGTAACAACAAATGTGACGTTGTCTCCTCCCCTCCTTCTCCCCACCCCTCCCCCCCTATAAAGGTCCTTTATACCGTCAAATTCTGACGGTACTCACGCGAGACATTCAATACGGAAAGTTTATTGAGGATACGTCAGTCAGTCATCCGATACAATGTATTCTAATATTAACTCACAAATTAACTAATGGTTCCAAAAATTAGAAGCTGTGCTACGCCAGATACGAAAAACCACTAAAAATTACCCTTTAGATGTGGGCAAAAAGTATGTGGAAATATCTAAGGCAGCAGCACCAAACCCCCCGAAAGGGTATTCTACAACTATAACACAAGTTGATAACATCGAAACATAACCGAGTCATAACCCTAAAAAATGAAGTGGCGAACACAACGACTGATAGGTTTTATTATATTGATAGGTTTTATTATATAAACGCCTTCTAAGGGTTTCATTAAACAAACGCTTTGCACATAATGGCCTTGATAAATTTTGAATGACGGACGCCTATCGCCAACTGCTCGTATAAGAGTTTAGATTCAAAGGGACGCGTATCACCGGATTTAAAACTGGTGGTAATGATTGTATAACCCAATGTTGAGAGCAAAATATCTGTAGCACAAAATTAGTCCTGTATTCTTGCTGTATTTAGGGAATTAAGATAAATTTGTCGACTTTCGGACCGGTATATTTTGGTGATGAGGGTTATCAGATAGGTGCTAGACTACAAGCAGTCCCTTTTTTTCTTAGTTCGTCGAGCGCGAAGCGAAGAAATGGCCGCACGAAACCTGGAAGACGCGCCCAAGCGGCGAGTCGAGAAAGATGCCTTCACCCCAAAGCTAGTTAGTCGAGTTGAATTATCGTTCAGTTTATTAAATAAATAGCTGTCCGTGGTAGCCCTGAACTGATGATTGCAACGCACGGATTGCTTAAATGTTTGCGGCCTCCAGTATGGCCAGAGACGAGACGGGCAAATGCTGATGACATTTGCACGTGTTGATGGTAGATTAAAATCCACTGCAATTGACTGATAAATATATGGATTGCAGAATACGCCTGCGTGAAGCTGCGCGCAGGTGAATAAGCTCGCAAAAGAAAAGAGAAGAAAAGAAGAGAAAAACACGGGGAGATGAGTAATGCCGATATAAGCCACCCAAAACTTACGGGCCGTGAATACCAAAATCGAATGCCAAAATTAAGACTCGAATACTAAAATGAATGGGAGGCTAGATGAAAAAGAATCGTATATGATTGCAAGCCTTGGAATATATAAATGACTGCGTTGAACCCGGGAAGGGGCTACCTGTGTGACCAGCTACTACAAATCTGTTAATTTGAGTGATTGAGTGCTTTGGTTCCCTCACAGGACTTGAAAAAGGCCAAGCCCCACCGCCACCTCCCACCGCCCCACCACCCCGAACACCAACGGACGAAGAAAAGAGCCAGTCCGTCAACTTAGACGCCAAGGGACTCAATATCTCTCACGTAAGCGATTAGACAAAAAACCATTTTGATGCAGAGGTCCACGCAATCAGGATTAAACTCTGCTTTTCTTGTCTCTTGCCTGATCGTTTGCTCGAGAATGCCCATACCAGGCGTCAATCTATCTGTAAAAAATACATTCGGAGTATTTTCTTTGAACTGGACATTAAAAAAGAAACCAATGAATAGCTCTAAGCCACTGGCTTCAACAAAGACTTGTGTCTGATCGACCTTATAACTAACTTAAAAAGTTTATATGAATTTATTCATTGCTCTTTTCTAGTGGAACCAGCCATTGGAAGAGAAATTCAAAACCACTCTGGCAGAAGCAGCTACCGTACATTGCGCGGAAAATGATTGCCAGTCAAAGGGGACAAGGTATCGATTTACGCTCATTATCGCCCATTCTTTCTTTGAAAATATAGCAATTAGTTATCAGTTTCATGCGAGTACGATAATTATTTTATGTTCTTCAATAGCATCATCAGGCCCTGCTAGGTGGATTAGAATGTCCTCCAAAGTATTGCTTTTAAACTGCGAACCGCCACAAAGAAAACGATTTCTTTTTCCTAGTATTTATCCAACAGAAAGTTTATATTATAGAATAGCCTCGAATGAAAAAAAAAATTATGCAAATTGAGAACATCGTAAATAAGCACACATATATTACAAGTCAGCACTGACTGAGAAACTCGTTAAAAACCCAACTGGCAGCAGGCAGTCCTGTTGGCCATTTACAAAGCGTGGAGGAGTAAAATTCGGGATCAAAAATAGTAACAAATAGTAAAATCGAGTAAAAGAGTAAAATCTCTTTTAGTGACACACAGGGAGGAGGATTTGAACCTGGGATCTCCGGATCTCTGGCTTCTAAAGCACTACGCCACTCTCGCCTCCATTTGTTCACATTTTTAATTCTCTTACTAGTTTTAGGCGCAGGAGAGCCGCCAGTTATGTCACATTTTCCGAAGATCAGGTGCATCTTCTACCTGGATACCCAAAGCAGATATCTCAAGTACCTCTTCTAGCAACTCTGGCATTCTATCTGCAGTTCCCACCTGGATCTTCCAGTGCTGTGATAAAGAAGGACGTCCTGGTTTCTATTGTCAAGGGTTCTTTGGCAAAGCTTTCGAGTTCAATTAACGCCAACATCACAAGTGTGCAAGTTACGTTTGCTGAAACAACGCCATCGCCAACTTTTGCGCCAACAACAATACCGACAGAAAAGGATGACTCCAAAACGATGTACATTATCGGGGGCTGTGTCGGTGCGGCTTTGGTTCTTATCATCGTTGTCATTGCCGCTGTCTGGTGCATCAAAAGGAAAAACGCTAACGGGTATGGAATTATTATTTTCATAACATGCAATGCAACAAGATGCAGCAATCATACATGTAACCAAATCATTACATTGTTGATCTTCGAACTTGGCTTTGACCGTGTGATGTTCCTGTTCCATGAGGACTGGTGCTTACGAAACCTCTAAAAATGACATTGAAGAGATTTTCAGAGCCCGTCTGATATTTTGCGAACTAAATCGTGTGACATTAGATTTCTTTGGACAAACCATACCATGACCATTTTTGGTTCGCAGTTAAATGCCTTGCTAATGGGTTTGGTGGCGTTGTCAAATCATGAAATGTGACTGTGACTCCTGGCGTTTTACTGAGCCTGTGCATCTTTGGTGCAAAACAAATTCAATACAGAAGAATATAATGTTCTACATCTAATTCGGATTTCCTATTTTTGTGTTAGGGTTGGCAAACAACGCGTGGACAGTGAGCAGTCAATTACTGACAGAGGGGGGAAGTTTGAAATGGAGGCCGTGAATTATGGATACCGCCATGACAATCTGGACGGGTAAGGCTATTTTAAAACACTTCTATGCTAATTGAGGGGCCGAAAGTGAGACAACTTTTAGTTAATTCACATTATTTCGTACAATGGTAATCCAATCAGAAAACGCGGACAGCGTCCAGCTGGCTTCTGAATGGATTAAATCTGCACGAAATGCGCATTAATTAAAGGCGGTCACAGTTGTGAATCTTTAAGAAAATGTTGAAGATGATACAGAATATCACATTCTTATTCACATGCATTTCTTTCCGTTTTGTCAGGGGTGGAAAAGAACGCGTTGACAGTGCTGGCAGAGGGGAGAAGATTGATATGGAAAAGGTGTATTATAGATCCCACACAGAAACCACCATCCACCAATGAATTGTGAAGTCACCTGCACTTTATTTGTTCAAGTATCGTATTTGGCAAATATTTGTTGAGGCACTTGTAAAATTTTTATTTTATTTTATTTATTTATTTTTGTCATTATCTAATTCAAGAATTGCACGAACACTTGAGGATATTCCGAAAGTTGTCGCGTGGCTAAGCTGCTTAGCAACTTCGAAACGAAACCAGACTGCGGGCTCAGTTCGGTCTCGCAAACCAAAGTTCGTCCTCAGTCACTACTTATTTGACTTGTTTACCCGACTGACTTTAGTTAGTAACTGACAGAAAAGAACACTGAAGCGTGACTTATTTAAAAGCACGTATCAGAGAGTGGCACTATTGAAATAATCTCAATCAAGTGGTGTACGTCCAGAAAAAAAATGGGTTTGGCACTGGACTGCGCTAAATTATTGTTGTTTATCATTTTTTTTATGTGAATGTATATGTATATTTGCTTGGTTACTTGCTGGATGAGTTATGTGATGGAAAATGCATGTCATGTGAAGGCGAGGGTTTTTGGCTTCAACTGGCGTTTATTTTCAAACGTACTGATTGCTCCTACGCGGACAAACGTCCTAAAAGTAAATACAATAATTATAATTTTTTTTATCTAATCTCGATATAGGATTGTATGTACACCTCTACAGAGTGCAATTAGGTTTAAGCCACAGTATTGTTAAAACAATCCATGTGAGACATTTTGATCAATAAAAGCAATAGATATATCGTCATTCATTGTGTCACTTTAATTTCATGGCGGGATACCGTGAATTCCCAGTTATAAATACCACCCCCCCACTCCTCCCCTCCACCTCTTGATTTTAGGTCCATGTGTCTGGTAATAGACTGCGAGCAGTCTCTATTTTGCTCCAAAATCCGTACCGAAAGCGAAAATTTGCGAGTTCTATTTTCGAGGGGCGAGCGGCAAATCCGCGAGCACTCGAGTTTCGTGGGCGCCAGATGGAGGTCCATCGGCTTTTGGAGCAAAATAGAGACTGCTCGCAGTTTAGTCTGGTAACTAAGAAAAAACAGGTAAAGAAACCTCTCCCCTGGGTTTTTCAAGCTCTATTTTTCCCCTGTACAAGGGCGGTGAAATCCAAATTTGCCAAAGACTAAATTCTGTCCAGAAAGAGATCGCTAGTAGACAGTCGACAAAGAGGTGTTCGCTGGTTTGTTCAACGTGAAAACAAAACGGATTTTTTTTTTCATTTTGTCAATAAGTTATTTGTACATAAAATATTGTGTATGACTTTGGACCGAAAAATTGCGAAATTGTAATTTCTTTTGTGACACTGAACGGCAAAGACTATATAAAGCATTTTTAGACCCTGTCGATCCATGCGCACTAAGTCGACTCTAGATGTTGAAGGAGGAAGGTGTTTGCTTATCTTGAGAATTATTACAGATATTACAGATAGGAAGCCGTAATACTGCCGGTTGCATTTTAGCTGAAAACTATTGAAAGTAAGAAATTGGCGATCATTCTCGGCTAAGAGGGAAGACAGTTTATTAATGCCAGCGCGGTACCAGTTTTCATAATACACCGATAACATATCAATCTTTATTAACTTCTTGTTCCAAATGATCTGGTTTAGAGTATCAATTTTTCGTTGCGGCACGGTGGCGTTTAAATTTTGCCAGTAAGAGATTATCATATTCTTGTAAAAATTAGGAAGATCCTTATTTGCGTTTATATATATGTACCCTAACTTCAATCTTGACTGACGTTTCCACATAACGACATTATTTACCTACTAGAAGGTGGGTATCCATGTTCTATGAGAAAATAATGCCCGCTTTATACGTTTTCTTTCCGCAGTTCTAGCTGCAAATTTTAAATTATCCAACTTTACAAAAAAAAATACGTCGCAAAACTTTGGAAAACTCACTCGTTCGCTGCGCTCACTCGTTCGTTTTCCAAAGTTTTGCTACTCGTGAATAAAAATCCGTACGTCGCACTTTCTATGAAGTAATCTATATATATTCTAACTTGCAATGAGTCCACATAAAAACGTTCAAAAAGAATGGCTTCCTTACAATAAATCAGCAGTATTTGTTTGCCGTTTCCAGGTTTAAGCTCCGGACCCCTCCCCCAGTTATAAAGCAACTTAAGGCCCGTTAAGAAGATGAGCGTCTTTATGACTAGCAAAAAGTCGGTTGCTAGTGTATTCGCCTTGGGGACTTGTATACTATCCACAGCCGACACTTGTGAGATTTACTGTTTATTGAACTTTGTTATATCATCGTCAATTTCACGTTAAACTTTGCTTAACACGTATGGTAGTAATAATTAGTGCAAAATAGTCAAAACTAAACAAAAGAATGGAATTAGAGTCTAATATTATCTAATATTATCTTATTGTTTTGGAACTATTTCGACCCGTAACCACCCCGTTCCTTCTTCATCTGTTACTACCTGCCTCGTCCCAGGAGTCGCTCTTTGGTCGTACTCTGTGCGCTTTGCATTGTGGGATTGATTTTGCGTGGTTCGCGTGGCGTTGTGGGACTGATACCCCCTCCCCCCTGCGCACCCTGATTTCTCGCCTTTTCGCCTTGACCGACGGGCGCCTGGGACGAGCTAGTGTTACTACCGCTTTGGTGTAAACTATAAGGTTTCCTTTCAAATTAAAAAAAATAATTTGATAATTTTTAAAGGAGCCACGTCGCTGACGGCTCTTCGATCTTTTCGGTTGTAATCCACCTTGACCTTTCCCGGTCATAACAATCCTTGTTGGTGTTCTGTTTGGTTATTAGTTTGGTGTTTTTCTATTTCAGAAACCAATCATTTTAAGAAAGCCTTTAACTAAGTACACCAAAAATGCCAATCAATCAATCAATCAATCAGACAATTAATCAAAAGCCTAATAGACCATATTCACGATAGCCGCCATGATGGTTTTCATATTGTAATGCAAATTAGCCACGTTGTCTGCCAGGGGGCAAACATTGAAATGACACCTTTTCTCGGAAAATCGGACGGTCTATAAAATCGTGAAGTGTCCGCGGTAAAACCACATTTGAGAGCAAGGTTATGGGATAATGATTTTATTATAAGGTTAGTTTGAAATAGTTACTTCTTAACTGCACAAGCCATTTTTTATTTTATAAAGTGCCAAAATTGCGTTCAACTTAGAATATTTAAACCACAAAACAGAAACCAAAGCATGGCTATGAAAGAAATTACCAGCCATGATAAGAAACCAGCTAAAATTGGTCGATTTAGGCTTGTTTGCCCCCTCACGTGTCTAATTTGCATTACAATGTGAAAACAAACATGGCGGCTATCGTGAATAAGGTCTATTCGATTTGGTTACGGCAACGGACCTAGCTCCTTCAAGATTCTGACCCAAATTTCATACCATACGAGCATTAAACTAATGCAATACACTTTTGGATATAATTATAATGCCTTGCCTCTCTAATAACAAACTCGTGGCTTTCAAATACTGGTTGTTTACCATTAACCTAAAATCATGAAATTCGGACTTTAATAAATGCAAATGGTCAGCCTGCAAACGAGGACGTATTTCTGGCTGTCACGTGGCTGTCGCTTGCCTCCGCCGGAAATGCGTCTGTGTTTGCATACTAGTAAATGAGTCTATTTTGCTTCCCGAACGGAAAATTTCCGCCTAGCTCAGTCACAGGTACTCCAAGTAAATGTAAATTCTGGTGAATGGAGCACGCCAAATGTGATTCGGAATTCGTTTTGAGATTTTTCCTTACGATTTTCCCAACGAACTGTGAATCAACCGGTGTACCGTGTAAATGAAAAACGAACATTAATTTGGACACATTGTACACTTCGCTCACGTCAAGATCAAGAAAAGATAGTCTTGAAGGACTTGTGCGTGATGCCAGGCAGTGAACACGTTGTTCTTTTGCCAGTTGTTAGCTATACATTCTAGGCGTTTGTCCATAAGTGTTTATCAATGAAACTGGAAGACGAATCATTCTATGCGTACGCGTTTCTTGCGTCGCTTTCCTGCTTGGTACAAATACGGGTGTGTCTTTTCCTGCCCCGTACCTCTCATCCTCGTCCCCAGAGGGCGCGATCCTTTTGGTCAGCACCAAGAATCACGACCTCTGGCCGTCTCTAAAACCCGAAGTCCGCGAATCACGGACTCATTGTCGAATCTGACAATTCTGATTGGCTGAAAACTACAGAACGAGTACTCTGCGCATGCTTACAAGCTGGGGTGGCCAGAGGTCTCGATTCCTTGGTGCTGACCAAAAGGATCGCGGCCTCTGGGGACGAGAATGCGTACCTCTAAGCTGGTGAATATTACACTAACTGTAACTGTATTTGTGCTTATTGAATATACGTGTGCGTGTATTATGATAGCAGCATTACAATGGCTGTTGTAAAACTGAAACAAGTCATCACAACAAGGAAACGAAGGAATAAAGATTGTCAATGAAAAACGCTTTATCATGCTTAGTTTTGTTTTGAGTCGTAGCCGTTGTTTTGGTCGTCACGCAATCCGTCACGCATCCCCAAAATAACGATTACGGGGACTACAATAGACATTTTTAATCTTTACACAGAATTTCTCTGATCAGGGAGAAAGTTGATGACTTGTTTTGAGTCAACCACCACTTGGCAACTGCTAAAAATTATACATATAACTCATAATAAATAATGCATGATGTGCCGTCAAGTAAGAGGACATTCGTAGCATCCAAGCAGATAAGTTATTTCATGTCATCTTTATGATTTATGCCCGAGTCCCCTCTCCTAGCAGAAGGCACCAATTATAACTATACTGTTTATTATATACTGTAGGCATCCATCTCTGAAAGGTATAGACGAGTCTAGTAGCGATAAGAAATCAATTTGGGCAACAAATTTTGAAGCCATACAAACGTTGCAACAAAAGAAAAGTTTTAATACACCCCTCTGTAACAGACCCACTTAAACCCTACCCAGTGGATTATTTTAGTCTCCCCAGTACCCAGTGAATATTTTGATTTTACCCAGTGACTGTGCGGTGCGACCCAGCGTATTTTGTTTGCAAAAAAATAATAATAAATAAGCAAAATAAAACAGAAAACGAGTGGACCCAGTTGGAAATTAGCCAACCCGGTTACTTTTTCCCGAAAACCCAGCGAGGATATATAAAGATTCCACTGGGTCTGTTACAGAAGGGTGTTCTAATAGACCTTTTTTCGCTTGGGTGTGTTTGTTGCCCCATTACAGACCCTGTGACATTCTCTAGAGAACTGTTCTTTTATCCATCCGAACATTATTTATTCAATACACGCAACTATTTTAAAATTTGAAAGCAAGAATCCCCAAGAGTATCACCACATGATTTGCAACGAGGCAGCAAACCGTCCAAGCGAAAAAGGTCTATTACAGTCTTCATGACGTGGTTGAACTACTTTGTCTAGTTTGTGGAATCTCTGTATTTGAAAATCTGGATACGATTGTTACCCCAGTCACTAACTATAACCCGCGACCCTCCAACAACGGAAACACTCAGTGGAAATGCAAACTGCCCGATACCCTTCCCATTCGTACCAAAAGTGTTGAGAACAACTCCCTTGATATTGAAAATTTGTAGACGGTGATTTTCAAAATCGCAGACTATTACGTTTTGATTCTTATCTATAGCCAGCCCACGAGGGCCACAAAATTCCCCTTTCTTATGACCGGGCCTGCCGACTATTCTCAGTAGATCCCCGTTCTGGTCGTAAATTTTAACTAGATCGTTACCAGTGTCAGAGACTACAAAACGCTCTTCTAAATCATGGTATAGTGCAAACCTGGGATGGATGAGTCTGTCGTTGCCCTCATCTCCAAACTTGAAAAGGAATTTGCCATCAGGGCTAAACACTTGCACACGGTGGTTGTTCCAGTCGGTGACGATGACGCGGTCTTTCTGGTCGACTGATACGCCACATGGGCCGTTAAACTGGCCATGACCACTTCCTTCAGAACCGAACTTCTTCACGAACTTGCCAGTCTTGACATCGAAGTACTGCACCCTGTTATTATCACTGTCTGCAACTAGTAGGTACTTCTGGCTCTTGTCGAAGGCTATGGACATCGGGTGGAACAACTTGCCATCTTTTGTTCCTTCTTCGCCAAAGTCGAGGATCTGGCCACCATCCGCCGTGAACACGTGAATGCGATGCTTCAGACTGTCAGAGACGACAATTTGTCCGGCGTTTGACCCGGCCACTCCATGCGGTTGAGTGAATTTGCCATCAGCATTTCCATGGGAGCCAAAGGACTTTAACGGGGACAAAATCGGAGGCTTGACTTCTACCATGAAGGGGCTGTCTTTGATAAGATGGCCACCAACTTCAACTTGCACTCTGTGCGGTCCAGGTACACGAGGTATGTAACTGACGTCATAGGTACCATCTCTGTAGTTTCGAACACTGCTTTCTATAAGGCCCCACATCGAGGACTTCACCTCCACGAGCACATGATCAATTTCGCTGTAGCAAATTTCTCCCTGGGCATTTCTTGTTGTCACCGTAAACTCCGCCTCTTCACCTGCTGATACGTCATCCACTCCGTCTCCTTCGGCGGTAGACAGGCCTGGTTCTGTAAGACTGGTAACAACCTTGCCAAGCTTCGAGTTCTGGAGCCCATCAAAGATTTCCGCGTTGGGTACGTAGCCGACTTGTTCGTTTTCAGCCGGATTTGTTCCAACCTCAAGGCTCGTGATCTCTTCCACGCGTGACGTGACATGATTCTTGACATGCATAATTTCTTCGCTGATGTTCCTTTGAAGCAGATCTTCGATGAAGTTGAAAGAGCTTTCGGTTTGAGACATCGTTGTTTCAAAGAGCTTCAGGTGAAATGTCAGATTTTCGAGCTTGTCTTTCCGGATGTTCTCCAGTGCCTGGATCATTTCCTCCTGGTGAGCTCTGATAATTGACACAAGATTGTCCATCTTTTCTGTCACGTCTTTCTTTAAGTAGTCTACTTGCTCCTGTATCTCCACTGAGCGATGTTCGACGTTGTGAACACCGAGTTCCACCATTCGTATCTTCTCCTTGAGCTTCGTGCTCATCTCTCGAAACTTCAGCTTTTGATCGCTAGCAGCCTCGTGGAGGTCGACAATACGATGCGTGTGTTGAATGGCGATATTGCATATGTGGCAGACGGATGCATCGCAGTCATAACAGAAATACTCAACGGCTCCCTTTTCCTTGAATTTGTGGGCACAGTACATCGGGCGTCGAAGCATATCCTCGTAGTCTCGTGGCTTGAACTTTCCCAGGCTCACGGTGCGGTGGCCGTTACTCCGCGTAATGACATTGTGTGCACTGAAGCATTCATCGCACATAAAAGTGTCACACGCGAAGCAGAAGGCACTGAGCATCAATTTCTTTTGGCAGTTGCCGCAGGATGCCTCGGGATAACTGCGTCTTTTGGCGATGAGAAGATCAAGGAGGCGTTTGATGTAAAAATTTGACGGCAACGAATCGAACTGGTTTCCCTCTGGTTTTCGAATATCATAATGGCAAAGTGGACACACGATGGTCGTCTGATATGGCCGACTTCGGGCGACATCTTTGAGACACTCGCAGCAAAACGTGTGAAGACAAGGTGTAATTTTAGGATTCCGAATGACATTAGAGCACATATGACAAGTCACCAGTTCCTCAAGGTTTTCCATTATGGTCTTAATGTCCATTTTGCTGCTTGATTGAAGTGCTTCGTGTCGACTTGACTCCCTTGACTCGACTCGCCTCGAACGCTCACGAAACGCAACAGGAATTGCTAATTGACAATTCAACAGACAGAAACCGCTGGTTACGACAAATATTTACCGCTGAGCCAGCTGGGGTCCTTTAATGTAAGTAGTGTAATGCGATAATCGGCTTTTAACAATCATCCCCCACTAGATTCTTGAAATCGCCAGTGTTTACTCACTGGAAATAGCAAAGCATTCGTATATTCAGAAGAAACCGCTTCACAAATTGGTGAAAGCGAATACATCTTTTCTTATTTACTCAACTGAGACGCCTTTTATCTTATATTTGCCATTGTGTTGACCTGTTCTTGTCATAAACAAGAACAAACCTAAGGCTATTTTGGCTTCTCAATATGTTATTCTTTCCGTTCGTTTAAGCTGTGAATCGACATTAAAAGAAAGCACTATGTCTTTCACGAAATTTCAACATCACAAGTACGTAGAACAGAACAGAGAACATGTGCCACCATACTGCTAATAAATACGCAGAACTTACTCCACCACGCCAAGAACTGTCATGTTTCATTATATTCATTGACAAAACAATTTAATACAACAATGATAAGAAACAAAGCGATCACCGATTAGCATCTCATTTTACTTGATAAGGCGTCAGAGTATAGTTTCAGTGCGTTGAAAACAACTTGTCTAAGCACCTTTGTATTACACCGTCTGGCATTCTGCTGTTTACATGTGATAGCTGGTCTTAGCTTGCACCAGAAAACGATGTAATCATAGAAAATCCCTTTGCTAAATGAGGGTTTAAAATACTTCCTTGACCGTCGATCGATAATTTAATACACGGCAAGCTGAAAAGCCAAAACATTTTCTCAAAATTCGTCAAATTCTTTTCCTCTTTGTCACTCAAAGTCAAGAACACACAGCATAACGCGTTATGTTTAGCCGGACAGTTGCAGAACGTTACACGCAGTGCAACGTAACATTCGTTGGTGCTAAAATATTGTAAAAATAATAACATGGGAAGCATACAGTCACGATACAGTATGGTATGCTTTATTATCTTCACCTGGGCAGAGGCAAAATCGGGTGTATCGAGTTATCCTTTTCTTACCGATCGCTTTCGATACATGTACATCATATTTGTGGAATAAATGTATTTTAGAAGGTTCGCGCACTTAGCTGGTAGTAAGTGGTCTTCCTCCGACGGGTTTTTACGGCTGAGCTGACTATGAGTCTAGATCAACTGACAAGCGATTTGGGGGTTGATTTTGGAAAGCTGTAAACAGTGTCAACGGCAAACAATATTCTAGCAGAATAGGTCCTTTGAAAGATCACAATGACTCAGAGGTACTTGATGATGGTTTGAAAGCGAAATTATTCAACCAATACTTCGCAAATATTGGAAAAGAAATTGCTGAGAGCTTTCCTGAGGATAACCAATCTACACTCCGTCATATCTATAGAGTTACCTCTCCTACCTGCTCTACATTGGATCTAGAGATAAGTAACATAACAAAGAGCCTGGGAAAAATCAAGGCAAACAAAGCAGCTGGTCTTGATAATATTTCTAGCACAATTATCCCACTATCTGGTATGGCAATTGTTGAGGGCTTGACAAGTGTGTTTAAAAGTAGCTTTGTCTCTAGATCTATGCCTCATAAGTGGAAAAGAGCGAAAGTCATCCCTATATTTAAGAAAGGCTCTAAATCTGACATTGGCAACTATAGGCCTATCTCCTTACTAAGCATCCCCAGTAAAATATTGGAGCACCAAGTCTGCGATATATTAGATAATCATCTAAGTAAACACTCCTTAAAAAATCCAGCACAATGGGGCTTTGCAAAAGGCCTCTCCGCGGAAGGAATGCTTTTGTCACTAACAAATAGATGGAAGATGGAACTGGATAAAGGTTTGGTTGTGGGAGCAATATTTGTTGATTTTAGAAAGGCTTTCGACAGTCTCTCCCACGACATCCTTTCTCTTAAGCTACAAGCTGTAGGTATTTGTGGCAACCTCCATGAATGGTTGATGGACTACTTGAGCGAAAGGTATCAATGCACCCTGGTGAATGGCTACATATCCGACTTGACTCTGGTTCAGTATGGAATCCCTCAGGGTTCTCTGCTTGGGCCAAGACTATACTCTATCTATGTAAACGACCTACCTGAGGCTATCACACTTGGAAAGGTGCTTATGTATGCAGATGATACTACAATATATTGTATAGGGAAAAGCTTCGATGAGGTCTGTCTTAAATTGAACAAAGTCTTTGATGAATTGAGTCTTTGGAGCCTTAGGTCTAAGTTGAGTATCCACCCCATTAAAACTGAGGCCATGATTTTTACTAAACAGGGTTTTATTGGCCCTGCCCCCCCAATTTTGTTTGGAGACAAGTATGTTAACGTTGTGGACCATACTACTTGTTTAGGTCTGACTATTGACAACTGTTTGTCTTGGTCAAAGCATATTTGCCATATAAAGAAACACTTCTCACAAAAAGTTGGTGCCTTAAAACGTATGAGGCAACTACCCCCTAAAGTATTAGAGGAAATTTATTTTAAATCCATTATACCAGCAGCGATATATGGTATAGTTGTGTGGGGGAATTGTAGTTCTGCTATGCTCGACTCCTTGAATCCTATACATGAAAGAGCAGCAAGATTAATTCATAATCAAGATGATCCTCAAATTCTCAACTGGCTCCCCTTGTCATACTTCTATAAAAGACACTTACTGCTGTTCATGTTTGATGTTTTCAAACATAATGTTCCTGACGACCTGGCATCTTTATTTACTTTAAAGTCTGCCAGTAGACCTTCACGAAGGGGAAGCCAATTTGTTATTCCACGTGTCAAATATGAAATTGGCAAAAAATCTATTCAATATAGAGGACCAACAATTTGGACATTTCTTAATAGACTAATAAATATTCATGAGTCGATAAGTAAAGATAATTTTAAACAAATTTTGCGTAGATTTTCTAAGGACATTAATAATTTCTCATTTAGTGCTCCCATGATAGCTAATAAATACAATGACCATGTATATTTTTAGTTTTTAGATAGTTAACAAATTCAATGACCACGTATTTTATTAGTTTGACTTTATTCATACATTTTACATCTTTGTACTTTTTACTTAATTTACTTTAGATGCAGGTCCACATCAGCCTTTTGCTGCTTCTGTATATAATTCAACCTGCTTTACCAAATAAATGTATGTATGTATGTATGTATGTATGTATGCTGTCCTCTCCCTATCGGAATATATAAATAAAATGACCTTCGCCCCTTTTGAGAGCACTAAAAAATTCTCCCACCCCACCCCTGAGGATACCAATTAGCTGAGACGCCATTTCCAATGTAGTAGAAATATTATTTTACCATTGGCTAATATTCACGGCCGAAAAATACATCGAAACATGAAAATGGCCTAGTATGACGCCATCACGCGCGCTTGTTGAAAACAACAATCGCTTAAACTGTTTAGCTTTAGGTACAGCCTTTGGTGCTGTTAGTTCTCAGAAATAAGCAACAAATTGTATCCAAAGAGACTCCTTTAAAGAGAAAACAGAAGCCCATGGAGAAAATCATCAAATTCGTTTTCACGATGAATATGGACCCGATTTTGAAGGGAAAACACCAAAGTTTGACGTGAAACTCGTTGAATGGGATCGTTTATTTTTGTCGTTTTCTGCCGAGACACCGCGAGTGCACTGAACTTTGTATTAATTCATCTGGTTTTCGAGAATTTCAGAATGGAGTAAAGGTTAGTTTTTAAAATTCTGTTTCTTCATTTTGGTTTTGAGTTACTTTACGTAGCTTGACGTTACTTTACGTAGTTTGATTCTGTAAGTTTCGAATCGTTATATTAGAAAATTTGGCTTCGTTTTGTTTGGTAAAAAACAAATAGACGTGAGCAAGTGGCCGAATGAGTCTGCACAAAAATAAATATTTAAAGGCAAAATTTATACATATATTGTGGGAACATCGCTTCAACACAGGAAGAAAAGTTGAGGCGCAAATAAAGATAATGTACCTAAAGGGCAAACGCTTTGATCTTACTTACGGATTATCCAAAAATGATATTTTCAGGCATTTGCTATGTCTTAGATTCAACAACTGCCGATGAATATAGGCAAGATCACAGCAAGAACCGAACCAGTGAGGATAAAAAAACTGATCTTTTTTTGAGACCTTCATGATCAGATCTGTAAATAAAAAGTAAAAAAAATACACCAAAAAGAAACTGATCCCGGTGGCAAGGAGAAGAGATTGAAACAAAAATAGATTAAAAGCACAAAGAGAAGATATTTGTTACATATTTCGGTTTGCAAAACAATCTTTCTACGGGGGCTGAATTCATTTTCTTCCACTGGCCCCGTAGAACTGAGGTTCGTTTTGTGAACCGAAATGTCAGCAAATGTATTCAACTCCGTTTTTGTTTCTTTATAAAGGTGTGTCTGCGCACGTTCTTGCATAAGTTCAAAGTAACAGATGCTCAGCCGTGACATGGGCGCAGATTGTTGTTTTGTGTTATACATCACAAGATTAGTTTCCGGATTAATTGTTTAAATAACTGATGACATTTACCCACATATAACGAGCTGAACATTTGCGTGATAACATAATAGTACAAATATGGCGTTTTCTGTTTTCTAATATCGTATCTCTACCTTTTAATCAGTCAATATTTATTAAATGCTCTGTCGTTTTTAAAGCAAGTGGATTTCCACTGATTTATAAACTGTTCCGCTATTTTCAGTTGCCGGAGTTGGAAACCAAATAAACTCCAGAAAAAAATGTCCACTTGTCGGAGTCAGAAAAAGAAATATCCTGTTCAGCAGATATTACGTAAAATATCGCCTGACATACGCTTTTACTTGCGATATTTTGATATTGATAACACCAAGTCAGGTTTTGTCTCGATTTTCGTGTAATGATGGCTAACGAACAATTGGAATTGTAGTCTTAGGCCCCCCCTGGTATCATATCAACAATCAATTACGTATCCGGCGATGGCAGAACAAAACGTGAAAGTGAAGTGAACTATTTTGTCCCGGCGCGCGCGGCACGCACATGCACAATTGAAAAGCTACTACATTCAGACAGTACTTTCTTAAGTGGATTATAGTTTCAGTTTTCATCAGTGGAATGCTCACTCTCCTTTCGCCAAAAAATTAAATTGACCAACATGCATCTCTAGCTGTTTTCCTTAGAGGAAAGAGGCCGATATACACAGAATAGCAGTGATCTTTCGGCGTGAAATTTATGCATATCTTGCGCGGCTCTTCTTTTCGATGTTTATCAAAAATGAAAAGAAAATAGGAAAGAAACTTGGAAAACACAGACACCGCAATGTCTCAACCTAACAAGATCATCAGAACACGCAACAACGAGCGCGAAATAGCAAGTTTTTTACATTCTCGTCGCATTGCGTCACACAATATTGACTGTCAGAAGCTTTGCGTGGGCGCTTACAAGAATTTACATATGCAAACTATTTCACAAAGTGGCTTGTTGGAAGATTACTCATAAAATTCAGTGCGATCGACTTCTCATGATCTACTACCTGATAATTTTTCAGATGCAATTTTGTTTGTTTGTTTTATTTCATTTTTTTGTCAGATATGCTTAGCATTTCCCAGTATTTTGTGTTAAAAATAGAAAATAAAACAGGTGACTCGTGATCCATAACGGCTCTATATATAAGATATCATCAGGGAATACGTAACCGTAATTCTTAAGCTGCCACGTCGGTAGAAGCAAATATTCGCACCGTTTAAGCAGTGGTATCAGTACTGTGGGCTTTAAACGACTTATTTTCGTCGCCTTTCTGTGCTATACACCCGTTAGTTAAAAGACCTGCCTGAAGAACATGAAAGACGAAAACCACTCTGTAAACACAGTGGATAGCATACTTGAAAACTTAGAGGCCTCAATAACGTGTCCGCAATGCTCTGATGTTTTCAAGGATCCCCGCTTGTCGATCTGTTTGCACAGTTTTTGTTACAAATGTTTGGAGCAATTGTGGAGTCACAATTCGTCCAAAAACTCTTTTCGATGCCCAATTTGCCTAACAGACGAGGTGGCACCGGTTGAGAGTGAAGCTTCAGAGGTTTCAGATTCTCCGTCAAATCTTCACCTAAATCGACTCCTTGAGCTTAACAAGGTCAAGAAGTTGAAAGACGAGAATGGAGTTTGCGACAACTGCAAAGAAACTACCAAGTTAGAAGTGTTCTGTTTCGACTGCGACGTGTTCCTTTGCTCGCCGTGTACAAATGCGCACGCCCAGATGACGGTGAAAAAGAAACACCAAGAGCGAAAGCTGAACGAGTTCCGAAGGGTCGACTACGAGACTCTGTACAGACGTCCGATCTATTGCGAGCACGAAAGAAAAGACCTGGAAGGTATCGAGTTTTATTGCCCTGAATGTGATGCCTATATGTGTGGCCTGTGCAACATCGTTGACGAGGAGTACCACGCAACGAAAGACATTCAAGAGATAACCGACAGAAGCAAGTCAGAAATAATAGAGAAAGCCGCCTTCGTCCGCGGAAAATGTCGCGAGATTCAAGCAGGAATTCAAAACACGGAGAAACGGATGGCGGAAATCGATAGGCGCGTGGAATCGCTGAAGAATGAACTGAACGCAAAGGTCACTAATCTGGTACAAATTCTCACGAATCATGGAAAACAGATGATTCAGGTGTTGGAAGATATGCGAAACGACAAGAAGGACAAGCTTCTATCGCAGAGGAGAATGTTGGAGACACTAAACGTTCAGGCAAACAGCTCACTTGAGTTTGTGGATTCTCTCCTAGGCAGAGAATTGGCGGCTGAAATCATAACGCTCAGAGATCGCGTGATCTCCAGACTAGAGAAAATGAGCGATTTAATTGTCGACACGCGACCAGTGGAAGGTGCAGGGCTGGAATACGTACCCAATCCCACCCTGGTGAGTATCCTGGAGTCTGCATCTATCGGCGAAATTGTTGCGAGCAGCACAGACCCACTTTCATGTTTCGCGGAGGGCGAAGGGCTCAGAAAGGCGTTCGTCGGAGAAGAAACGAGCGTCTCCGTGACTACTCGAGATTTTAAAGGTGATGTGTGTTACAGCGCTGCTGATCGCGTCACGGCGCAGGCTACGTCTAATTGCGGAGGCGTCATCGACGGCGAAGTCAAAGACATGGAGAATGGCTTATACGAAGTGACATACGTACCCAAAGTGGATGGTATCTTCACCTTAGCGATAAGCGTGGGAGACCAACACATACAGGAAAGTCCGTTTGAAGTCATTATCAAGCCTCCAGTTATGTTACCATTCAAATCATTTGGCTCTGTCGCTGGCGCCGACGGCCTGTTCACCCAGCCCCACGGAATTGCCATAAGCAGCACTGGAGACATAGCTGTATCCGACACACAAAAACACTGCGTGCATCTGCTGAATTCAAACGGCATAAGCAAAATGGACTTCGGAGGTGAAGAGCTCAGCTATCCAGTTGGCATTGCGTTTGACAACACAGAGAAGCACATCATCGTAGCTGATAGAGACAACCATCGCCTACTCGTGTACAGCACCAAAACCGGAAAAGTGATCAGAAAGATTGGCCGCCGAGGTAACGCCGAGGGACAGTTCGACGGACCGTCGGGCATTTCCGTGGACGGTGAAGGTCGAATCATAGTCGCCGATTGGAACAACCACAGAATCCAAGTGTTTTCGCCGGAGGGAATCTTTCTGTTTAAATTTGGAGACACGATGAAAAATAAACTGAAGCACCCGAGGGCCGTGGCCTTCTGCAATGTGCGAAAGCGCTTCGTCGTTTCGGACACCGGAAATAACATCCTCAAAGTCTTCGGCCCTAAAGGCAAGTTTCTTCAAACAGTTGGTAAGCCAGGAGTAAGAAAGGGGGAGCTGTACAGTCCACGAGGAGTCATCGTGGATAAACTGGACAGAATTGTTGTTTGCGATTTTGATAACCACCGGGTGCAGTTCTTCCGATTCGACGGAACATGTCTGAATTCTTTCGGTTCCAAAGGCAAATCGCTGGGGCAGTTCAATCGTCCAATGGGCTTATCTCTTTTGAACGATGATCAAATTGTAGTCAGTGACTGGGGAAACGATCGCATTCAAGTGTTCTCCATGGGTCCTCAAATGAACGTTTCCCTGCTTAATGAAAATAACAACTTCAGCTTGTGATATCGTCTTCCGGTAACAGCGTTTTAGTAATGTGATTTTAAGTTGAGACGTTGGACAATTTCCTTCAATGCCGCGAAATCATAATTCGAGTATGGTTTGTTCTATTTGGCTAGCTCTTTTATTTTGAATTATATGTTTATAAACAAAACGATGTTTAACATGTATATCACATTTTACTGGCGGTTAGTACTGAGTTTTAAAACACTAAATATACTAATTATGGACATGATTTGATATTAACAGTCTGGCTTTGGGATTTATATTGAAGCGTATATATTTTAAAAATATCAAAATGACGTTACGAAAAGAAAATGGAATTATCTCTCTGCGCAAGTCTTGTAACTTTTGATGGCAGAGTAATTCAAACGTCGAGGTTTTTTTATATTTTATCCTAATTTCAATTTAAACATTTAACGCGTTTCAACATCGCTTAAAGGAGCTGCGTCACGATATTTTTGCGAAGAACCAAATTTCCCTTAAAATGTAGGAAATCTAAAACTAATAGTTTAAAAAGAAAGAAAAACACCAAAGAGGTGATACTAAACGAACCAAATTGCCCTTAAACGTAAGAAATAATAGTTTACTAAGGAAGAAAAACCGCCCCATGCCCAACTGGGGGCAATGAGGATTGATGATAAAGGAAGAAAAACAACAAAGAAGTGACACTGAACCAAAAAAGGAACAATGATGGAGAAGATTGAGACTGATTGCAAATGACGATTTTGGAAAATTTAAGCTAAATTTTTCAAAAGGCACAAACCGTGACGTAGCTCATTTAAAATCGATAAAATCGAGTTTCGCTTAAAATCGTGGGCCGAATATTCGTCTGTCATAATATAAGTAACATGCAAATGATTATTATTGTGAAATACCAATACCAACAATCAATAATCGTAGTAATGTACAATTTACACATATATTTTATATTGGAAAATTTTCATATATCGATTTTTAAAATGACACAGTAAAGCGTACAGTTTTACAGTGATCAAAACACAAAGACAAGTTAATGCTCCCTATGCAGATTCCGTAATTTCGAGAAAAATGAAGATTTCTATGAAGCGGAGCCGGTTGTGTTGCTTCTCTATAACTGGAAGAATGCGAATGTGGATCGATTTGTTTCACTTTGACTAAAAAGGTGAAATTTTTAACTGTAAATACAAAGGTTTTTACATTTTGTTTCTCAACGTTTTATGTATTATCTTTTTATATTACAGCTGTTGATAATTTAGCGCAGTTTTCTCAATATTATATTATGCTTTTTATTAATGTAAGGCGTTGGCAAACAAGGACACATTGTTGCTGACACAAATGTTTGCCCGCGCGCGCAACATTATTGCGGACAAAAATTTCGTGTCCGAGACTGTCCGAGACACAAAAAATGTTTCCGATTTTATTCAGAAAAAATAGTGTCCGCCAAAACTGTTTCCGCATTTGCGCGCGCAACAAATCGTCATGAGCAACAATGTGTCCTCGTTTGCCACCGCCTTAAGATTTGTATGAATTTTAGTTATCGAGCACAAATGGTCTAAAATAAAGTTAAAAGTTTCGTTTTTCTTCTGGTGTAATTCTACTGACAGGGGAGTGGAGAGTTGTTCACCAAATGTTGTCCGGAATTTTAAAATGAAATCATAACCAGTGTCGAACAAAACTATATACAGTATGGGAATCCCGATTTCTCGAATAACCACGGGAAATTAAAATCGGTTCGAAAAGTATGGGGGAAAATTACTGTGTTGTGACCTGAAGCAAATCCAAGGAAATCGTGGTTGGCGACTTTTGGTTCGCCGGAGTCGGCCGATTCGTGTAATCGAGTTTGACCAATCGGGACAAACTCCACTGTACTGGTCTATACCACTTGTAGCTATGAACCAAGAAACCTTAAAGACTGATAAACTTCTGTTGAGAATTGGCGAGTTCTGTTCTTTAAAAAATAAGCTCCTGGAATTAAAGGCTGTGTCAAACTGTCCCTTAAAGGAGCTACGTCACGATATTTTGAAGAAGAAGAGGAGAAGAAGAAGAGGAACAAGGATAGTTGAGAATAGTTGAATTGAAAATGACGATTTTGAAAAATTTTGGCTAATTCTTCAACGCGCACGAACGATGACGTAACTCTTTTAATCGATCTAAAGAATACCGAGAGGAAAAAACAAACAATAATTTACTTATTTCATCCATTTTCTAGCATTGTATGTTCAAATATGAACGTCTACGTAGCAAGGATAATATTAAATGCGACTTTGAAACAGAATGTCAGTAATACTTTAGGTTAGGGTTAAACTATCAACACTAAACCAGGTACTCAAGAAAAACAACCCAAGGACCGTGTTACATGTAAAGCGAAAATATCGCTTGTAAGGTCATATAATTGTTCTCTGAAGTCTAAACATATCCAATTCTGCAACAGTTGCTATCATCGATTGAAGCCCATTATTGAAGGGAAAAATTACACCGTTCAGTGCATGGCTGTAGAAATCAAGAGAATATCATACCCTTGGCGATATTTTTAAGGCATAAGGCGTTTTTATGTTGAAAAGGTTAAAGTGATTTATATTTTGAATGATTCCGAGTAACTCATGATAATAAAATAAATGATCCATGACGAAGCCTTAGGGTCCCTGTCACTATAATTAACAAGAGAACATGTTCAAGGAAAGACATTTTCAAGAAAATGTTTATAAACATTAGCCTATCACAGATTCACAGGAGCATATACCGACGTACGTATTGAAATCATTCAACTTCAAACTAAAGAAGTTGATTTTTAACATACTAAACTTACAGTAAGAAGGGACGAAAGTTTAAAGTAAGTATGAATTCCATAATAAATAAATGATTTTAACCGTCAGACCAGTACCAAAGAATTCTCAATGGAGACAAATCTCGGTTATTCCGTTCGGACCTCGATTAAACTTTGGGCCGATCAGAACTGATTCAGTCTGAGGCGGATATGATCACTGCAGCTTGTAATAGCCAGTTTAAAAATGTCATTTTGTAACTGACATCTATTTTTTATTCAAGCGCGTGTGTTGGCATGTTATGAAACCGCCAGCAGTGATCCAAATTTTAAGAAACATTCTTCAGAATCTCTCTTAAATATTCGATCGTAAGGAAAACCTGTAGTCTAATAACTGGTTGATCAATCGCGAACTAATTCTTCACGAGTTAAACGGTATTTATAAGATTGAAATAATGGGCTTCAACTGAAAGCTAAGAATTAGTCAAATTTTACAAAAAATAGCACGTATTTAGCCGCATGTCCTGAGATTTGCAAAATTTACTGTTAACCGAGAACTCGCATGAAATTAAAATAGTTGAGTCCAATTCAGTCCCTTTGCACGCGTGCAGTATTTTAAATAAGATGTCCGACTGCGGGCCCCAATTCTTTTCAGTTTACAGCGTCTGATTTTAAAGAAGTAGCTCAATGCATGCAGATACTCAACTCTCAGTCAGAAATTATTCAGTTTACTGACAAAGTACTATCGGCGCAGATGCAACAACAATTTTTTTTTTCCTGTTTTTTATTTCAGTTTTGCTAACAAGCAGATCTAACTCGTTCTGTTCATCATGAAGTTAAACCTTGCGTTCCTGTTGTGTCTGGCTGCTATTTGTCATGGGAAGTCGGTAATAAACAGTTATAATAGACACTTATAGCTCAACTATTTCCCTTACGGGCCATTTGTGAGTTTTCAAAACAGCGATGGGAATCTTAGATCGAGGGGTTGTACCTGTGCTCGCCTTGCAGTTACCTCGAAGCCTAGCTGAACTTTGCATAGCAAGTATCTTCAATTTCATTCACTGCTCGTTCACTGCTTTTTACCTTGACAGACTAACTTGTCCAAGGAAGATCCTAAACAACTGCCCGCAACACAGAAAGAAGTTTCAGGCTGTAAAGTAAGGCCTGCGTTCTATTGAACAATTAAATTATTACCTCGAGATTTCTATCGTGTGATAGTTCATGAGGGCGAGGCCTGAACCAACTATCAAGACATAAAAATTGAAAATTGAATAGTATAGAACAGTGTTGACAATTAAAGGGTAATGACATTTATTTACGTAACCAGTTTTCAGATCAGCATAAAGGCCCGATTTTCTGTAGTAAAGAGTAGACCAGTTTGATAGTTATTGACATATAGATTTAGCCAAGCCTAAAAGCAGAGCTCTGTGTTTTTGCTGTTTCTTAATAATTTCTCTGAAATAAGTAATAATTAAAAACGTCAACTCGAATTGCGGAATTCCCGCTAAGAATGACCATAAGAAGTTAAAAAATGCTGCCAGAAGGAAAAAATCGGAACTGAGCCCGCGATCAATGAAGAAAACCAATGCCTGGTCAGCGGTAAACTTAAAAAACACGTTACCTTGATGAGTTGTAACCTGAGCCCGCGATCTGGTCATGTGATACTGGTCAGCGGATACCTCCATTTGACAGCTGTGTTAATTGACCATAAAATGGATGCCCTATAACAAAGATGTAAGCTGATAAGGCTGACAAGGTGTTGACAAGGCATGGCTATTTATGGCCGCCATGTTGCGCGACTCCGTCGTCGTCGTCGTCGTCGTCGTGCGTACGCGCCCACGAGCAATACCGCTAGCCATGATAACCATGAGAAAATCAACTCATGGGTTTCGTTTTCCTTCCCATATGGGTATGGAGCTCCGCTAATATTCTTCCAAGTTGATGAAATTGTACTTATTGTTAAATTGCGTCACTTCGATTCACCAGTGAAGAGCTATACTATACTTTATTATATATATAGCGACAATTTTAGGTAATAAACCTTGCAAATAGAATTCTATATCTGCTATATTTTCACATGTGAGAAAAGCGATACGTCCAATCAGCTTCGCGTATAGCTTTCTTCACATGTGAAAAATATAACCAATCAGCATCAAGAGTAGAACGACCTAACCAATCAGAGCGCGGGAATTCAAATGGTTTCCAACGAGGTTGTGAAAACAACGCGCTGCAAGTTTACAAGCTCTCGAAGACAGTTTATGTTTTAGCTACAAATTTTGTACTTTTGAGAACTTTATGGAAAGGAAAGCCATCAGAAACATGCCAAGCAAAACCTTGAGAACACAGTTATGATATGGAAATGCAAATATCATTCTCCAGGCGGAGCGAAGGCAAACTAAATGTCGATAAGGGAAAGCCAAGAAATGAAAGACTTTCATTGTAGCTTTGATACAACGCAGCCGTGGATGTTCTAAGAAAATTCAAGCACTCTTGGGAACACCAGGGTAAAGTAAATATTTCACTTTTGAATATGGATTTACGTCGTAATTATTGTTTAATGAACTCCTTGTGTTATCCTTGTGTTATCATAACTTTTGCTCAAAAATTCGCCAGTTGATTTGCGCGCAGTAATTGATTCACTGGCGACGTTTCTCGATGCGATAGCAAAAGCTTTTCTTTTAAAAAGTATTAACACAGTGTGTTTTATACCGCTATTTAAATAAAGTTCTTGTTTACGATAGCTTGTCGTCGCCGTAATTTTTCTTTTCTATTTAAAAGAGATCTCGCTTGGAAAGCCATCAGAATGCATTTGCAGCTTTGTTTTCCTCGCGCTGCGTTTAACTCTTTAATTATAGACTAGAAAAATCGCTTTAAGTTTACAATGGTTGAGTACTCGTTATATATAATAAACAAATTACAGCATAGAAAGTGCTTTGTACGGATTATTATTCACTCGTCGCAAAACTTTGGAAAACTCACTCGTTCGCTGCGCTCACTCGTTCGTTTTCCAAAGTTTTGCAACTCGTGAATAAAAATCCGTACGTCGCACTTTCTATGAAGTAATCTATATATATACATGGCAAAAGGCGATCAGTATTTGTCGAGCTTTGAGTATATCATAAATTTCAGGCAATTCTCGTTATTGCAGGGAAATGTGTGCCCAGGAAAACCCACAACGCTTAAACCACGATCTTGTGTTGATCATCTAAGGAATGGTGCCAACCGCTGCGGCTACTACAAGATTTATGATGTAACTGGAAATGGATTCACAGTGTACTGCGACATGGAGACCGAGCCTGGTGCAGCATGGACCCTTATCATATCTTGGGGCCTGAAAAATAAGGGTTTCGCAGCCTTTAAGTAGGTCTTATTACTTCTCTCCATGGAGATTAAGAGATGTACACTCCAATTCATGACGGACTCGTGGGGGTGCAAAAAAGACTTTTTCATTCTCTTAAAAGCCCAATAATAGCGTGGCGGTAATTTTACACGATCATGAAGATAAAACACAGTTCTTTTCATCGAAAAATTGCAGTTAGTTTATATATTGACAAGGGTGTTCATTTTTCTTATGTGAGTTTTCCAGCAATTGATATTCATTTTAATTTTTCTCAACGTCAGGAGCACACCTCTCACAGTTAATCTTCCCGTAAATGAGAACTCGCCTAACTGGTACCTTTACCGACTGACTGCTGGTCGAACGAAGTCCTTAAGAGACGTATCAACCCACTGGAGGGCCACGTGCAATTTTGAAAAACACGGTATCAACCATTACAAAGATTATACGCCCGTGGACGCTTTGCAGAAACGGACATCTTCGCTTTCCTCGGTTCGGGTGTTTGTCTCAAGACCGAGCTCGTGAACATTCGCGGCCACATTGGAATACACAAAAACGTCAGGTTTTGGCAGGCTAAGAACGTTTTCTTTCCTCACATCGACAGCACCACTAAAGGTTGCCAGTTTGCTCCAACTGCCGGCGCTGTGTCAAGTGAGGATAACTTTGGGTGTTACTGCACAATAAATCCCAAGTTTACTTGTACCATGAATGGGGACTCCACCACGCAGTGGTCGTTCGGTGGGTATCAATAGTTTACTGAACAGTCCCCGTATGTAGCACCTTGTCAGTCTAAGTTAACCAAGGGAGCAAATACAGGCGAATCTTTGCTGACGTCATTGCTTCCTTTTTGCCTCGTTACCATACGACTTTGCTTAGATGAGGCATCATGCTGGATGTGAATTGACTTCAAACATTTAAATGGCTTGTGAAAGTTAGTAACAATTTTAGCTATTTAAGTGTTAATACTGAAGGAGATATTGCCTTTCAAAAAGTGAGAAATTTCTGGGTGGCAAAAGCGCTAATGAGCCCATACATTCTTTGTAAATTTTGAGTTTTGAAACCCGTGTTACACAAAATTTATAAAGTGTAACGGGCTAAATTCTTCGGGACAGTTAAGCGTGTCATGCAGTTAAAATGTTGAGGCGATTGTGTATTGTGTTGTGTATTTTCTTTTTTAGGACAGGGAGGGAGAACAAAGTCCGAAGGTACACCTGTGATTGATAGACATCACCAATTGAGACATATCAAATTGCAAGATTTGGACAAAACTAAATGCCCGGTACATTTGATTACCTTTAACAACCCGAAAGAAACGTTT
The DNA here is from genome assembly GCA_947652115.1 of Blastomussa wellsi. NCBI lineage: Eukaryota > Metazoa > Cnidaria > Anthozoa > Scleractinia > Plerogyridae > Blastomussa > Blastomussa wellsi. The sequence continues at coordinate 19,896,843 of OX393565.1, forward strand.
ACCGCAAATTCAACAGCCAGGGCTCGAGCTCAAATTGAAGTCAAGCCTTTCTACTCTCTTTTCAGATTTTGATGAACTTTGGTCTCTCCCCATGCTTGCTTAACTCTTCATAAAGTGCCCATAATGTCAAAAAAAAAATTTCGCTCATCTAATTCTACATTTCACCAAATGAACTTCTGCAAAAAAAATTTTCGATTTGGATAAAACGCAATTTTTTTACGAATTTTTACAAAGTTCAAAATTCTATTTTCTTGCGGTCGACCCCTGCCGCTGATCACAAGAGTAACGTGCTCAAAATGACCACGTGACTGATATCTGTGACGTAGGTTCAGGAACCTTCCTTGACCTTTAGTGAAAAAATACACAGGTCGTGTGCGGGTCGTTTACGATATTGGCAAGCTTTATTACGAGTCCTAAATGGAGACAACTATGAAGCAAAATTCTCACTTGTTTTCAAGTCAGATAATTCACGACCCAAATCACGTGTTCCTGAACCTACGTCACGACTCACTTGAAACCGAGGAAAACTGGTGCGAATGGTGGACCAAAATGGCGGCAAATTTGAATGTCTTTAAAAAATTATAAAAAAATTGCGTTTAATCCAAATCGAATAATTTTTTCGCAGAAGTTCATTAGGTGAAATGTAAAATTAGATGAGCGAAAAACTAATTTTGACATTATGGGCACTTTAATGTGAACAGAATACACACCCCAACGGCAGGTTTCACTTTTCTCAAATTTGTTCATCAGTTCACGTTCCCGTGAAATCATCGCTTTCGCAGCCATATTCGGATGGCCATGCCATGCAATTGGATACGCACTTTTCTTGATGGGGGGGAGATCATTGCTTTGCTTTTTTCACTGTTTTACGTCACAAGGTAAACTCGAGAAATCCCTCATACAAAGATTTTGCAAGCCTTCATTTTTTCTGGTCTTTTTTTACGCCAGCAACATACACACTGCAAAATGATTGCAAGCACGCGGGTGACAGGATGCGAGAATATTACCCGCGTCAGTCAAAATCCGCTCTTAACCACTTAAATTGTTGACAGTGTCTGGGGTCGTGTCTGCCAGTGTCACTGTCAAGATGGTTAACCAAAGGAAAACTCGAAGTCCACGTTGTTGATTGTTGTATTATAAACAATTTATTTAACGTTTAATAAAGTGAAAGTATACAAAAATACCCATCTGTGCTACTGGATTATATTTGCTAAATGTTTTGAAAACTATTTACACTGTCTTTGGGCTGTGCCCAGTCTCCTACGCAGTCGCCTTCCGTTTCAGCAGACGTTCGTTGGCGAGGAAGATTGCGTGACGAGCCAAAGAACGTCTGCGTTGGAGGCGAGCCTGTGCTAGGGCTTTCGTTAGATCGGAAGCAGCGCCAAGGACGGCGAGTGAAAAATACCAAATGAAACAAAACAACAACGTTCAACAACAATAACAACACCGTGAAGGGGTAACCCTCGCCATTCTATTTTTACTCGCCGTTCTTTGCACCATACAAATTCCCAACCTAACACAGGCTAAACTGGCATTAGCAAAGATTGCCGCACGCTGGAGCAGTTTTCAGTTGAGAGGTCACAAAACCAAAGTAATACAATCGGGCCAATCACAAAGGACATCGACAATCCAGTGAACCAATCAAAACTCGAAGAAAATTCGTGTAGCCGCCGCGAAGAGCGGGAAAACATACGCGCGCGAGTTACGATTGGTTTTGCGGTTTTTCTTCCGAATGCTTGAGAAAGTGGCGCGAATGTTTTTTTTAAAACCAATCACCAAGCATTGCAATGCTAAACCAAACCGAACACCAATTGAAAACTGCCTAAAAAAATTGTTTTGACTTTTTTTTCTTCGTCTACTACAAGGCCTTTAGTTTGTTAATCTGAGTTTGACTTGCTAACCAACCAGAGCAAAAGAGCAGCGGCTTTACGACAGTTACAAGTTAACCATTGTAACATCTACATACCTTATTACATGAAATCTTCGCGACACGTTGATTTCTCGATTTCAGAGGTCGCATATTTCGCGACACCTTAACTTCGCGATTCTGCGAAAATGTCGTATCGACTCGCTTTAATTTCGCGATTTTACCAACGTTATATGCTAGTTTATTTCCTCCATAATGTGTTCAACATTTCTTGAATCACGATAAAACGACATTACTCAGGAAAAAACAACACTTACAAAGTACAACAAAAGCAAAACGAGCTTATTACGTCAACAGCAACAACGAAACAGTTCTCAAAAGCTATTCCTATTTTTAAATACTCTTTTTATATACTACTACTACTACTACTACTACTACTACTACTACTACTACTACTACTACTACTACTACTACTACTACTACTACTACGGACGAGGGTATTAATTAACACCAACTCGGGAATCACGGATGGCTGCTCTCCATAAGTCACTATTATCATTATTATAAGAACCTTTATGTAAGAACGTCGAGGCTGGGAAAGCAAACAGTTAACAACATCATAAGAACGGTGCCCATGGCTGAAATTTCTGCAAAAACTATTTTTTTTTATTATGATGATCACAATGAGTGTCACTTTATTTTCGCGTCATCTTTATATGTTCGCGACACTTATTTTTCGCGATACTTTAATTTCGCGATGTTTAAAATCGCAAAATTCGTGAAATTAAAGTGTCGCGAAAATTTCATGTAATAAGGTAGATAAAGGACAAATTCTAATTCAGGCTAAACTGCTGATCTAGTTGAAGGTCAGTTAACGTTTGGCCAACTTCGTCAAACAAGAACAGGAAAACAAAATAGATGAAACAATAGACCATATTCAAGATAGCCGCCATGATGGTTTTCATATTGCAATGCAAATTAGCCACGTTGTCTGCCAGGGGGCAAACCGTTTCTCGGAAAATCGGACGGTGTAAACAGTGAAGTGTCTGCGGTAAAGCTACATTTGAAAGCCAAGTTATGGAATGATGGTTTCATTACAAGGTTAGTTTTAAAAAGCTACTCGATACCTTGACTTGTTACATGCACAAGCCGTTTTCTTGGCGGCTATCGTGAATAAGGTCTATTAAACATGCCGCATTGTGAGCAAAATTCAACCACAAAATAGCTAGAGTATAGTTCATAGAGTATAGTCACTTAAAGTCTTGCTGATTCTTGGCAATTAATTCATAGACGTGATGGACAGAATTTATGAATGGCCTGTCCAACGTGATTAGAAATGTCACTTTACACACAGGCTTCCCAAGCTCAATATACGTGGTGTATAGAGAATTGCATGGAAAGTCATCGATCGTAAAAGAATTGTGTAAATAACTATCCTATTTGAAATAAAGTTCTCCTACCTCAAATGTGTCGCCTTCTTCTCTCTTGTCCGATTTTGAAGCCATTTTGACGCCGTTTAGTGAGGTTATTCGAAATCGCTGTCTCTCCTTCTAAAAGAAGGGAAAGGCAGACCACTCCATCAATCGCTCGCCAGACATCACTCCAAAAATCGCTCACTCCTCAAAAGGAAAAGTCCCGAATCGCAATAAAAGGAACAGCTCCATAAAGCCCAACAAATTTCACTCCACATTCGTGTGCTTCGGCGGTCGAAAGACTCGTGAAGAACGAAAAACTTTGCTAAAAGTTCGCCTCTTCGGCTTTCCTGATGTGCTTGTGACCAGCACTTCGCCAACGGCGGCTACGCAAGGTCAAGTATCTGGTTCTATCTTTAACTCTGATTGGTCCACTTGAACCAAGTCACGTGCTGACAACACGTGTACTTTTGAGGTAGGAAAACTTTATTTCAAATTAGATAGTTATTTACACATTTTTTTACGATCGGTGACTTTCCCATACAATTCTCTTTATGCCACGTATGCTTGGCAAGCCTGTGCTTTACAGAGCCACAAAACAGTTTCAGCAAAATTTTATAACTAGACATATTAACTGAAGGACACACAACAAAGGTTATTCATTAGCATTTGTTCCTACTAGTCACGCAAACTCTATTGTACCTGTATATAAATTGTTTTCCTAATGCCCATTACGTGACCTTGTAATCACACCATAACTCCCCTTCTTGCGTTACCAAGCAAGGGCTGACTTTGGCTGGACGAAAGATCGTCCTCCGAAGAGCTGCTCGGGAGACGTTCCGCTGGTCGGTTCGTCGACGGCTCATCTCCGACAGTGTCAAAAGATTCGTCAGAAAAACTAACTGGAAAATTAACTCCTGTTTCGTTCACGCTACTACTTTGAACTGTTTCACTTGGAGGATGCGATCCCGAATCACGCGAGCTGTCAGCAAGCGGGTTACTAACAACATGAATCTGCCGCTCTTCGACTATCGGACTCTGTTCTCGAGTGTTCGTAGAATCGCCGACTTGGTTTGCACTATTTGTAGAGTTTGCAGCTTGGTCAGCGCAATGGTTGTCAGTATCTGTTTCGGCTTGATTGACGTTACTTGATGTCTCTCGCACTACAGATTCAAACGGTGGAGGTGATCTCTCCACTTGACTTATGGCTTCGTCGTAAGAAGGCAGAATGAAGTGAACATCTCCTGTGTACGCCGCAATTATGGCGATCCTATCGTCGTCGCTGTATCGTCGACTGCGGAACGAGTAGTGCCGGAATCGCCGACTTCGATTAAATCGCCGAAAGCAAACTAAGGCGGTAAGCAGCACGACCAAAGCACCAAGGGTCGAACCCGCGGTTGCAACCACAATTGTCAGTTTGTGCAATTCACCATCAGGCTGCTTAGCAGTGGTGGGGGTTTCATCTTTGAAGAAAATAAACAAACAGGGCGATGTAACTTTCGTTCTGCATTTACATGTAATATCAATTAACGACAGGCAATGGTGACAGTTCAAACCGGCCTGGTCAGCCAGAGTCGCCAAGCTTTAAAAAAAGATGGGGGAGGGGGGGGGGGGGGGGGAGGTTCCGGAATACTAAGCCATCATAATCTTTTAGTAATTAATTTCATTTTCATGTGAAACTCAACAAAACAATTGCCAAGGTCGTTGTCTTTGGAAAGCAAACACGACTTTAAAAATAGGCCATCAAAATTGTTGGGCAATATATGTCACAGAGATTTATTACAACTTGTAAATAACAGTCGGGCACTGCTGAATAATGACCGATGCCAATGTCCGATTAAAGGTGCTACGTCATTCGTGCACTTTTTTCAAAATCGTCATTTCCAATCCGTTTAAATCCTGTCCATCCTCAGCCATCCTTGTTCCTTTTTGGTTTAGTATCACTTCTGTAGTGTTTTACTTCCTTAGTAAACAAATATATTTAGGTTTCCTAAATCTTAAGGGTAATTAATTTAGGTTATCGAAAAAATGACTCAAAATATCGTGACGTAGCTCCTTTAAATCCCAACTGTAGTCAGACAGAATGTTTCTTTGTTTGTTTGATTGTTTGTTTGTTTATTTATTGCGTTGACAACGCTTTATTGATGAGCTCTGTAAGATGACGTCGGCATATATAGCTCCTGTTTTGTCCTATCACAATGGTGACTGAGTCGGGCAGCAGTCCTGGATTACCCTTTTCGCAGTCACCTACTTTTAAATCGCAGAGCACAAAATAAAAAATAAATTCAACTGGTATACCGTGGGTGACTCGTGCGCAGATCAGATTAGAATGAGTGAACACAAATGAGAATCAGGTCGATTAACTCGACTGAACCTCAAATAAATTCCAGGAACCTTTATTTGTGGCCCGACCCTTAAGTCTTGCGCCTATTTGAGATCCGTATTTTATAGTAAAAATTAATAACATCAAATTAAAAACCAAATACTTTGCACTTTAAAGTTGGAGGGGCAGGGCTAACTCAGAGTTGGTTATTTATGCGGTTGACGTGTTAAATCGGTACTGGCAACAACAAATTCCGATAGTTGCAGCATGGTAGATTTAAACAAGAACGTCTAGATTTTAGATCCAGCGCCCTACGCCAATTCACTCGGTTTCGCAGTACTATATCCACTGAAAAGTTAGTGAAAGGGTCGCAAAGAAACACTCAAAGGTACAACCCTGATTGCAACATTGCTACCTACCTTCAACGACTTCGCAGTACATCTGTTGGTTGATGACCCTGGCACGTTTTCCGCTTTTTTTGCATCTCGCCTCGTACATCTCGGCTTTCAGACACTCAGTCAAACAAGCCTTCGTGGGCGAGCAAGCGGTACTAATCCAGACACCTTCTTCACCAGGCCCGAGGCTGCTGCACGTTTTTATCAATTCCCCCCACAGATAATAACCTCTATCACACTCGGCACTAACACGATCATTCAGCTGATAGGCTTGTTTAACGGGCGTGAAGTGGCCGTGGTTAATATTCGTTGGCTTGCAGGTCACAAACGATTCTGCAAAAGAAATTTGCAGTAGTTTCCACACATCCAGTTAGGAAACTTCCAAATAATAGTCAATAAGTTTACTCACAGGCGGACCACCGATCAATGGCGGTTACAAAAGAAATGTGGATGAACATAAATAAGTTGGCCGCGATTTGCTCTAAATACTACGTTTATCCTATATGTTCAATAAACGTTCAGATGAAATGTTAAATGAGTCTTGTGTGCTATTTTTTGCCCGTTCTGAGCCGTTCAAGGCATCATTTAGCGAGATAATTTATCGACCCCTAGAATAGGAATAGGATCTAAAATCTGCTAATGTTACAGTTTGAGCAATTACTAAGCAACGAGCTTCCCACAAGCGTACACAAAAAAAATTACAGGAGGTGTCAACTTTAACAAAGGCCTGTTCAGGGGGAAAAGAAAATTATTCTGAGAATCTGAAACATTTGCCGGGAATCGGGAGATGTCTGGGGAGATAATTGAAGCATGTAAGGTGCATCTTGAAATGGGAATAGTTTTAAAGATTTCCTCGCAAAATTCATGTAGCTCTCAAAAACAGAAATTCAGGGACACCTTTAGGGCACTTGGATGCCCATCTGGCCAAAAGCCTTACCAAACACACAAACAATTAGTGTAGGCTACTGTGTCCCCAAGCACTGAAATGTAGGTCCTAGTTTCCTTAGCATGAATCAAATAGAAGAGTATTTAACACCCCCCCCCCCCCCCCCCTCGATGGGATACTAATTGCAGGGTTACCCCCAGCATTAAATTTGCTAGTGCCGGTAACCATTTATAGAGCTCTGTGTGACAGTGTCTTGCCCAAGAAAACTGGCCAGGGCGACACTATGGAGAAACGCACCGTGCATCCGCAGTATGTCATGAATCCTCGAGGTGGCCATAGGCAGAAAGGGAAGACATGAGCCATCGATAACATGATTTTAGCTCAAACATGCAAACTTATGATGCTTAAAGCAAAAATTGGAAGCAAATTTATGGAGGTGGAAATCAAAGAGGTAATAAAACATAAAACAATCTACCTCTTGTTCAAATCTTTGTCCTTAAATATTCAGGGGTGTCCTTAAAATTGCAGTCACCAGGGCTGGTATCCACACAACCCACAGGGGCAGATCCAGAAAATTAAAAAAAGAGGGGGCTGAGTCTCCCCCCCCCCCCCCCCGAATGAAAACTTTACTTTTCAGGAGATGTAGCAGGATAGGGTAGGCAAGGATAACTTTATTTAAACACGGTAAACTCATCAGTCACAATTATAAAAACCTAATTATATACAGAATTATTTTAAATGATGCAATAGCAAGAACTACATTACTTAAAATTACTCTAAATAATCAATAACTATACAACAATAATATTAAATGAGAAATTAAAAACCTGCTTTACATGAGTGCCATGTGTAAAAATTCTAAATTTTTCATGACGAGAAGAGACGCTCGCAATCAGCCCTCAGCCCTCCAAGGGAGTCAGCCTGCCGCAACTCGATTGGTAAGCTATTCCACAGCATACATCATTGTGGGCGTATTTGTGATGCAAAGTTACGTAACGTTAACGTTTCGGAAGATAGGTTAAAAAAACGTTTAGAAAATACAAGAAAAAAAGGGGGGCTACGGCGCACTTGGGGGACCTCCACTAAATCCGCCTATGACCTGGTCTGGAATTCAGTGCACTACTATCAAAATCAATAGAGTGGTAAAATGCAGCTGCTAAATTTTGTCTCATGCTGCGTTAATCTAGATCATGTGAATCAAAAACTTTTATTATGTGGACACTGTTTATTTGTCGGAACTGCAAACAGTGTAAAACCATTAAAATTAAACAAAGCCTGCCTTTGTTTCAAGCTGAATATAATTATGTTGTGAGTTTTCCGACTTTGTTGGCTTGATAGCGTCCTTATTGTTCATACAAAGTTTGGAAAAACTATGTTTACATAATAAGTAAAAGGCCACGAAGCAACCATTAAAATCACATCATCGCTTACAAGACACTCACGAACACAAACCATGTGACAATTATTTTTTTCAGATCTATCACATGTTAAGAATAGAACTGCTTTGAGTTCAAATTTCCAACTGCAAAATTTACCACTCTAGGCCACCAAACCTCTTACTACACTGGATTAAGTATACACAGGCAAACAAGGTACATTACTTACTTTGGCATGTTGGATTGTGTCGCTGAGTCCACTGACCATTTGTCTGGCATCGCCGCTGACTTGGCCCTATTAGCTTGTATCCAGGATGGCAACTAAAAGTTATTAATGTCCCTATAGGGAACTCCGAATGTTCTCCTTCAGGAGGGTAAGATGTACCCTGACCATCTGCTATACTACCAGGGCTTCCACAGCTACTTAGTACTATTGGGAATAAAAACAATACAAGCCTTTACTTGTAAATATAGGCAGAACAAAACAGGCTCTTTAGAGCTATGATAGTTCTGTTCAGATCAAATCGCCAGCATCTTCGTTCAAGCATAGCGTCAAATTTAAATATGACTGGAAGCTTTTTAGCTGCCTAAATTATAATTAAGATTAAATTATGATCATTTCAGCTTAAAGTGATAATGACATGAAAACTTTTTTCTTCTTATTTGAAAGGCATTTCGAAATAAAGAGGAATGGCGTTTTGCTTTTTGAAATACAGGGCTCGAAATTGCGACTCACTGGTCGCCAATGCGACCAAAAGTTTAGCACTGGCGACTAAATTTTCAGAACTAGTCGCCAGCTGGCGACTCGCATTTTGTCCGATAACTAAAGAAAACCACGACACAACTTTTGGTCTTAAATCTTTGTATTAGGAAATCATTCAGATATGGTAGCTAGTATACAACTCACCTTTCCTTCCACACTAAAATTATGTCTGAATTTTATAAGTAAATCGTAAAAATTGATTGTATTTCGACACGCGTACGTCGACACTGTGTTTACAGCGCGCCATATTGTTTCAGCGGCTTCTTCCGAAACTGTGATCGCAGCCGCACTTCAACACCATGTGCTTTCATTTGCCGCGAAAATATGGCGGCAGATACAAATCAGTTGAGGGAATTGCGTGAGTTTTTACGTGCAGATGATGAAGATTCAACCCAAAGGTTAATCCTTCATCAGTTGTCGATGTAGGGAAAGTAGATTTCACCAAACTGCCGAAGGATACTCTAGGAACTAGCTTAATTCCAGACATTGGTGATGCAAATGAGACTGGACATCGCGTTGCACTGCAAGCAACAGGAAATGGTAATTGTTTATACAATTCTACTTCGCTGAGCCTATGTGGAGATGAATCACGAAGTAACTCTCTACGTCTTCTTGTTGCAAGTGAACTTTATTTTCATGCCGAGTATTATACGACTCATGAAGTGTTTAAAAAAACTGCTGACCTTACAGAAATTTCGGAATCAGTGTTATTTCCGGTTGCTTTGACGGCGAGTGGCGACAGAGTTCTTGCAGACGGCGGAACGACAATTGATGCAGTGAAGGCCGAAGCAGTGGGTACATGTGAGGATAAACAGTGGGCATCATTAATTCACATGATGGCGCTAGCATCAGTGATCGGGAGGCCAGTTTATTCCTTGTATCCCGAAGTCAACTTCAGGTTTCGCCCGTTAATGATGAACTCGTTAAAGCCCCGAGTTGATACGCTTGACAAACCTGTTTACTTTTTGTGGTCAAGGGACGGTAGCCTAGATAATCGACCAAACGCTTGGTACAAGCCAAACCACATTGTTGCAGTAATGTGTGTACCAGATGCGCAACATAAAGATGACGTCAAGATGCCTGCTACAAAAAGCACTGGCGCCAAGCAGAGCTCTCTTTTTACATTTTTTAAGCCGCCTTCAAGTTCATTGAAACCAGGTGCTAAAAGAAAAGTTGAACACAGTCCGGCTCGTCTTCCAGAGAAGATAGTAAAGATAGTGATTCAATTCAAGAGGTGCTTCTGTAATAACTCCCTAAAAAGTTCTGTCTAAAATGAAACGAAGACCTAAAAACTGCACTGAGCCCATTTTTATTTCCTCCCGGTTGGAGACTGGTACGAGGAATGTGGTTGTGTAGGGGCCTGGGCCAAGCATGGCGTTGTTTGTCGGCAGCGAAAAGAGTCGAGGTCAACCTCGTTCCCAGCGTCTCTCATCTTTCTCTCGCTCTCTTGGGGGGCGGGAAGATGAGAGACGCTGGGAACGAGGTTGAGTCGAGGTAAGCAAGTCGAAAGTAAAGAACTACTTTTGGAAGAAGTAGCAAAGGGAAAATACACAAGGACCGGTGCTTGTCTCACAATGAAAACTACGGACTTAAAACGTTTTATGCCTCGCTTCATTTCAAATGTTTATGGCGAAAACCATCACCTTCGGACCACAGACATATCACCTGAGAACAACGGTAGTTTATAACAAATTGTTACTCGTGTTTTTTCTAATTGTTTTCGCTCTTCAATTGTGGCTTTTCTTGCATACAAAGTTATGTATGAACCGTTTTCTTGTGTAAGTTATATATAAAATAAGTTGGCGACCAAAATTTACGATCTGGCGACCAAAAATTTTCCGTTAGTCGCCAGCTGGCTCCCGAACGAAAAAGTTAATTTCGAGCCCTGAAATATCTCTTTTTTTGTTGTTGTTTCTATTATGCAAATTTTATTAGTGATGTTGTCATCACGTTTGCAACTAAAAATGGTAAAATACTGAATAAAAAATATCTTTGGAAATATTGAAGCAGTGTTATTGAAACATGGCACCACAAATGTGCATCACAAAAGAAACAAAATGACACCCTCAGCATCATTGCCATAGCAACGAAAAAAGATATTTTTAAACGAAAAACGTCACTCTAAGCTTCTGAATTTTGAAAGGCCTTTCAAATAAGCAAAAACTATTTTTCATGTCATATACACTTCAATTAGGTTGTTTGTTAATCACATTGTTTTAAAGAACGCCTCCCTCCCCCCTTCCCCCCCACCCCACCCCCTCTCTGATAACAAGTTAACATTGTCCTTTTATTCCTGACCAGCAAGTATGGTACATTGTATGCATACACAGTATACATTGCTGGAAAGCTTCAATTCACAAAGTGTACAGTTGCAGGTACCAAAAAGAGGAGTGGGTGGGGGGAGGGGAGAAGAAATTACATGCAATTGCATGCTGTACATGCACACCAGTTTGCATATATGTCACATACCACAGAGAGGATTGGTCCGAGACCAAAACCCTGATTCCATACACTGCCTTCTTGCATTTCCTTGAAGTTTGTACCGATCTCCACAGGTAAAGGTAATCACTACACCTTGCGTATAAAAGTATTCACCAGTGCTCATATAGTGTGGAAAAATCGACTTAATATTGCCATGATCAAGTTCAACATCAGAAGAATTGCACTTCTTCACTATAAGAGATAAACAAATAAAGCACTGTATATAAATTATATAAAATAAACAAATGACCCTTGGGTAAACACCACAGGAAAACATGCTACTCCATATACATGTATATACTTTAGAGGACATTACACGGTGGCGAGAAGATATGAATTTTATGTTCGAGTGGCAAGAATCTTTGAGCTAACGTGTATTTTTCTTTTTATTAGACAAAAACACATTGAGTAAAGACCGTCATTATAGCCATTATCGTTTGGCAGCTTTGTACACAACCTGAATTGTGCAAGCCGGAAATGACGCAATCGATATCCTCACTAGTGAAGATATGGAAAATACGCCACTAAGGTCCCAGATGTAGTTTCGTACGAATTTTATGAGTGGTGTAATTCCCAGTAAAACACTCACGTCTATATAATCAAACAGGGTTACCCACTGGTACGTGTACCCATGCACTGGTACACCTAGATGGGGAGAGTTACTGAGGCCTGTAACTGTACATAGCATGTACACTGTATGACCACTCGACCACATTTTAAGAAAGTTTAAAGTGCTGGTATTTTTTGTAACTTATTACGAGTTTGAGAAGTTCATAATAATTTATACTTACTCGCGACCTTTGAAGACAACAACTTACCACAAGAAGGTGTTCTTGAGGACCAGATACCACTTTGATCACATGAAGTAATAAACTTGTCCACAATCCATGGTCGGTAGTCTAACAAGACAAAGCCAGGGTAGCAATGATATGATGCATAAGTCGTGGAGCCGCGTGATATGATGCTAACATTTCCATGCCCTGAGCTTGGAGGCGGAGGAGGGCCACACCTAGCCTCTGTTTACAACAAAGCAGAAATCTACCTGTTACCAACGTGATTGAAGGTGAGTAATAATACAGCTAAATATTAGATAACTTAAACTTGTGTCAATGTATTTGTGTGGAAAAAATAACAGCGCGGAAATTTTCGAGAATGTTATATACAACACAACAGGATAATTGGTCAGTCTCGTTCACAACTATTCCGGCATCTAGATAGGTTGCATTCTGGGGTCAAGAAGTTACAACCAAAACAGGAACACCTTGTCTTCCTTTTCTCTAAAAATACTAAATGGAAAATTGAAAAAGCTGGACAAGAATAAAAAGTAAAGATACGACCAAACTTTTGCAAATTTAAGTTCAGCTCATCGCCATTCGCAAACAAAACATCAGGGAGAATGAAGCAGTGTATTAAGCAAATTTCCATTTGGCCATATAATAAACATCTTATTAACCAAGCTTAGTCAGTCTGTACTCACATACAGACCTCCTGCTCGGTTAATAAAAGCTAAGTACAAGCCTGTGTACATATTAAAAATATGTACTCACTTTCACAAGTGAAATTGCCACTCCATCTGTAACCCAGTGTTACAGGGTCCTTGTCACACAGCAGATGAGTTGGACGTTGATCAACTGACACATAGCCTAAATCACAGGCATATTTAACATAGCTTCCTTTGGTGTTTGGCACTGGATTACTTGTCACATGAGCATAAGGAAATGAAGGTGGTGGCAATGGACAGCCTACAGATTTAAATTAATAAAAAAGCACAGACACTATTAACTAATGTTTCAATCACTTATTTCAACAACTTCATGTCACAAGTTTTATGTCTACTGATAATTATGACCACTCTGTCTGCTACATAAATATTTATGTTCAACTTTGCCAGGGAATTTTAATGAAAAACTGAAAATCTTTATACCTGTTACCAAATATGCATGTACATGACCGTACATGCACATAATTGCATCCACTCTGGTGCTTTTCAATTTGCCAAAGAAATAAAAGAGCTGCTGTTTTATCAAGGAGGGGCTAGTATAAAAATTTAGTAAGAATGCAAGAAATGAAGTTAGTTTTATGACAGCCTCCAAATACTTGCCAGCCATTTCTGAGTCATAGGCATGAAATTTTTTAATTGATTCCAGTATTTTCAAAGGAAACCCAATGTAAAATATTGCAGAAGACCTGTTAAGATTTACAAGGATGGTTTGAAGATTTCCATCAACCAGTGCTCGGAATTAGCGGTTGACCGGTTGCCGGAGAAAACTATAAAATTCCATTCAGGCAACCAGATTTTAGGAAAAATAAAGCACTGGTTGCCCAAGATTGTCTGGCATTTGCCAATAGGACAACCTGGATTTTTTTCTAATTTCAAGCACTGCCAGCAACACTGAGAATTTCAGCTCCCTGTCACGAAACCAAACACAAACGTGTTGCAAGTCCCTTCTAAAAAATTTGAGAAACACACATAAAGTGCCATAATGTACTTTTCTTTGCCTACATTGTTTTCAGTTTACAATTATAAAAAGTTTACCAGGCAATAATAGTTCAAATGTTCCAACTACTGTAGGTTTGAGCACTGAGGTGCGGGGTTAAGGTAATTCAATGGTTTTGCACTGCGCATCTCTCACTGCGCATAACAAAATGGTGACCAAAACAAGGAGTTTCTGCAGAAAGATCATTAAATGGGGTCGATCGAAGAGTAAACGTTAATGAAAATGTCGATAGACAAGTTTTCTGGGCAAGGTGAGTCTTAATGTTTCAAAATTTGCATATTAACGTATAAAGTGGTAGTGTTAGTTGTTGAGTTCGACTTACCGAGAAGGGCTGTTAAACTTGTAATGAACCCCTACATTGGCATTTAAGCTCCCACTCTATCATATAACTGCCGTATTTAGATGAAAATTCCTTAAAATATTATCTTCGAAGCTGTCTTCCACCTTTCAAGGGCCTTAAAACCGTATGAAAACTTGCCCCAGTCTTCGCTCAAAATTCAGAAAAATGCAGGTCATGCGCACATTCTACGGCTCTAACGCCATAACGAGTATGATGACCACATTTTTTAATTCATGATTTTAATGATAACAGTGTTTTCTTTCAATAAGAAAAAAATGGCCAGAAATCTATGACCAGGTTTCTGGAAATTGAACTAAATTGCATAGACTCAGCTATAAAGGGCCGAACGGCACATATCAAAAATAAGTCTATTTTGGAGCGTAAAGTAAAAACAAAGGTGTTCAAAGACATTGTTTTGGTACATTGGTGAATAGAGAATAATAGCCAAGTCAAACGTTGTGGGATGCTGTAAACTTTAAGGAAAATATGGAGCTTAGTTGTCTTGTTTTGGGTTATGCGCAGCTGTTGCCAGAGGAGCGTAAATAGCCATATTCGTCAGCACTGTCACGTGGAAACAAGCACGGAGACCCCCACTTTTTATTGCGTTTTTATAATTTTCTTGACTTGTTTTAAACATGTGCCAAGTTTCAATGGAAATCTATGATGGTTTCTTTTACCAGGGAATTACCTTAAAGTTTACTGCCTAAGGAAATGTGTGATCCCCCCTTCTAATCCCTTGGAAAACAAGGTCAATAATTAGGTACTGTAATTAACAAATTGTACAACAGTCCCTTTTTGCTACATAATTAAGCAATAGACCACAAGTTTCTATGGTTTATAAGCTGATAAACCACGCGGGATGTTGGCAAAACATGAGAAGAATTTGCAAATCACGAGCCGCAGGCGAGTGATTTACGAATTCTTTGAGTGTTCTTCCAACATCCCAAGTGGTTTATCAGCCTATAAACCATAGAAACTTGTGGTCTATTGCTTTTGTATAATAATTCAGAAGACGCGCGATTTTCTACATGAGTTTACTGGCACAATAAACCATAGCTGATTGACCAATCAGGGCACGTGCATTGATTTGCTTATTATGTAATATGCTTATAAATGCCTATTTTTGCCTGCTGGTAAAATGGCATTATCCCCAAAATCCCTGTTATGAATGTTGGCAGAATCAATGATTCAAAGCTGCAGTATAGAAGGAAGCCTCTGTTGTAGTCATCCTCTACACTGCGTGATATCTAGACTAGTTTCAACGAAAACACACATCACATACCTTGGGACTGACAGGTCGGTTTCTTCCCACTCCATTTCCCCTTGGTGCACACAATCTTTTTGGCTCCACTGAGTTTATATTGATCATTGCAATAGAAATAAACTACAGTTCCATCAGCAAATCTACCATCTGTACTAGACACATTTCTGTAACCATGCTTGGGAGTTCCAGGATTAAGGCAGGGAGCTGAAAAATACAAAAAAAATAAATAAATAAGTTAACCATTGTGTCCAGTTGCGAACTTAGCAGACAGCCTACTAGCAACCTGACAAAGTGTCCACTTAGGAGAGGTATCTGCTAATGGGAGGTTAAAAGATGTAAGGCCTGTATGTGAGTGGGACCATGATGTAGTGTGCACTTACAGGAGGTACAGAGGGAGGTGAGGTGTTTAAATTAGGGGGTGGATAACGCCAGGTTGGATAAATGTGTTAGGTGTACTTTTTTGCCTTCTCTTCAAAAAAAGATGCCTGACTGCAGGTTGTGTTCCACCAGGGTACAGACTTAATTACTAGTCAACTACCAGATGCTACTTCCTGTTGTGATGAGCTGCTTCATCCCAGCAATGATATCAACAGTTCTTCAGTTAGAACTATATGAAAACACTTTCAACAACAGTGGCTACATAAACTACAGGCTGTAAATGGCATTACCATTACAGGTTGTTTGGTCATCAGCCAGGATGAAGCCAGGTTTACAGGAACACTTGAAGCCCAACGGTAGATCGTTGCAAATCTGTTCGCAGTGGCCATTATGGTCTACACATTCATTAATATCTGAAAAAGTGCACAAACAGACTACAATAAGCACACTACATGCTAAGGGTTGCATGTTTTTCCACTTGAAAGGATAAATTAAGTCACCATTTTGAGAGGAAAATAACCGTTGTCAGGCTGGACTTGATAATGCGTTATCAACACAAAACATCAATTTGGCATTTGCGCTGGAAGGCAAAATGTCCGGACATTCTGTCCAACCACAGTTGAGATTTCATCAGACATTGGAAAATTTTGATCAGCCATTGACCAATGTCTGACTGTTATTGCTTTATTGACAGAGATTTTAATTAATGACTACGAGCAATCAACTGACCCATGCTGATAGTTTCACATTCCACAATGTTTTTGAGCTTTTTCTCTTGAAGTGTAATTACTTCAAGTACAGTTGGTGACATGAAGGGACATCGCAGGAATAATTATGAATTAGCAGGGACAAAATCACAACATGTACATTATACACAATGAAATGTACATGTAGCAGGGGCAAAATTATTGTAGAGACCGTTTCCCTTGTGCGTGCTATTAGATGTCCCAACTACATTTTTTTTGTGGTAAATGCTGTGATTTTATCAGGGCTTCTGATAATTTGCAGGAAAAAAGTCAAATTTTGCGGGATTTGCGGAGACAAATTCGTGGAGAAAATTGCCAATTTTGCGGGAGTTATGGGGTCAAATTTTGCTAAAAAGCAAACAAGAAACATTCCCGAAAAAAAAATACTGCAGGATGTCAGATTGAGGGCAAGGAAAAAAAAAACGCAAAAGTTCATCCAACACAGTTCTGAAAGAAACTGTTCTTGCTTCGAGCTCCTTTTTCAGCTGCAATTTAGAGCCAAAAACAGCAATGCAATAAATTTCTTTTCTGTCCTCGCTGTCTTGTGTTGCTTTGCAGTTTCAAGGCAAGATTGTTCGTAATTGAAGGTTCAAATCCATTTGTGAAGTTAAAACATTCTTGCGTCTTCGATCGTGTCAGCACGTATGAGTAAACATGTGCCTGCATTACTACAGACAGCAGTTTCCTTTCACACGCCGTATAGTGTCAACGACAAGTCTTCACATTGCGGCCAGTGCCCAGTTTTTCGCACGAAATATCAGAAGCCCTGTTTTATCCCTGTTACAGGTAAATGTTGCTGCAATATGCCCCTACAATATGTCCCTAAATCAAACGGAAGCTTAATTAACTGTTGCACATATACACAAAACTTACTGCAACTAAACCGTTCATCCTCTCCATTGGGACAGTCCCTTCTTCCATCACAGAGTTTGGTGTTTTGAATGCATACTGATGTGCTCCCACACTTGAACTGTTCAGATCTGCATGCAACTATTCCAAAAAATCAAACAAGGAAATAAAATTATTTATTATCCATGTTTTACAATACAATACAAACTTTATTGACACTCCCTAAGAGGGCTTTTCAGTGATAATTAAATAATTTTGCTGCCTCTGGTGAAATGGTTAAAAACAAAAAAGCTCCAC
>OX393565.1:19919717-19954717 GCA_947652115.1 Blastomussa wellsi
AAAGAAATTTTAAACGGAATTCGAAATGTTCGCCGGCCGCCTTATTACAACATACAACATGTAGAAACATCAATGCTATATACATGAAGTCCGGAAGTCCTAGAATCTCCGACTGGAAATCGTATCTCTCCAGAGCCCTTCGTTTTTCGTGCCAAGGCCCTGCCGGCTAAGAGAAACGAAAAGGGCTATGGGGACGAGAATGACTAAGGACATATTTAACAATTATTCGTCGAGCCCGATTGGGCTCTGAGTCAATAGCCCATTCGGCCTTCGGCCTCATGAAACTTTACCCTAACCCAAACCCATATAATCTGTTATGTGGTCTATAGCGATTTATATATCCCATAATCTGTTTTATTAAAAACTAGCTATAGTATATTGCATTTCCTGAGTTTTGATTGGTTGAGAGGCGATGGTATATGAGCTCAAATACCATTGACCTACCAAAAAGGTACGTGTATGTGTGAAATAATGCATTTTTGCAATGTTTGTACAATATTTTTGGGGCGTTTTTAATAAAACAATTATTCCACTCGTGCTTGCTGGATATGAAATGGTTATATCCAGTGCGCGCTCGTGGAATAATTGTTAAATGTCATCTAAAGCGATTTATAAACAATTGGCACGGAAATGCCTCGTATATCTGTTCGCAGACATTATCTGTTGCAAGAAGCAAACAGATAATGTCCAAGGACAAATATCCAAGCATATTTCCATTCCAAATAGAGGCTTCTGTGTTTATTATCCTTCAAATATTTTTCAATTAGGGAAGGTACGTTTTTTTCTTTTTTTTTGGGGGGGGGGGCAGCTAGGGCCTCAGAGGGGAGGGTGATCAGAGAAAGTGAGCATCAAAAGGGCTAGTCTCCTTAGCAGCCGTTTTTTGGGATGTGTTTGCGTGACGTCACAAAAAAACGGCTGCGAAGGAGACTGCAAAAGGGGAGGGCCATACCTTTTTGTCAGCTATTCAAGGTGAGGGTCACACACCTTTTCCAGAATTTTTGTGATATTACTTTCCATTTTTTTCTTTTCACCTTCTTTCATTTAATTTGGTGCAGGTACTAGGTTTACCAGGTTGCTGGGTTTCTACATGTATATTATGATATGGCACATGATTTGCTCGGAGAACTCGTGTCCTTTTTTGTCCGTATCGAGACGTACTGGACTCAGATGTCGTTTTTTGCTTCTGTTGCCCATCGTTTGCCAGTTTTCACAGCGCTGTCACGCCATCAAAAAATAAACTGGAAATCATGGAATGAAAAGATCTGATAAATTCAAATGTTAGGAAATATTAAATTAACAGCATCTCCAAGTCTCAGATCTGTGCGGTACACCATTCTTGAGTTATTTGCCGTAAGCATTCCTCGCAAATTTATAGCGCTCAGTATGGAAACGCCAGGTGGTGCCCAGCTTGATGGGCACTAAGATGGCGGCCGGAAATCAAAGAAAACATCTGGCACCCACTTTTGCTGTGAAAGCGACTGCTCTTTCCTCACGGTCTAGTGTATATGCACATAAACATATTTCCTAATACTTGAACTGTTTAAACTGCAAAAAATTAACGAAAAGACCTTTTCTTAGAGCACGACAGCTTTGTCACGGTCCCATCGTGAAGTCACGTACGGCGGAAATCTCGAAAATTCAACAAGCTGTATTTCAAACACAAAGGATACTATCTACCTGGAAACTTGTGAATAGATATATTTTTAGGATTTCTTTCACGTGGTTACAATAAAAATTAAGCTGGCCCAGCGAATTTTGTTTTTAAAATTTTATGACGTCACTTGAAAACCAAGAATTTGGATCTGCCGCTGGGACGCACTCATAATAACCACAAACAGGCTCCTGTCACAAAGTACTCCACTGCCTCTCAAAAACTCCACGCATTCACCACATGAGCACTTTCCCTGACTGATTCCTTGCGAATCTATACCCATAAAACTGATCGTACTCGAGAATGCGCAGTGATGGTACGACAAGAAGATTATAGAGCGGAAATTCAGCTGGATCACGCAGAGCTCCCTGGGAAGTGAGAAACATGTGATATGTGTAGCCTCGTACGCTTATTTAACACCTAAACATTCTGAGGGCGTCCAAAATATTTTCACTCTGTTTGAAATGTTTATTTCTGTTTAATTGAAAAATTTACTCGGGATGAAAACTAAGCGTGCGAGCATAAATCGCAAAATTCGAAAACTGGGGAATATCGCTTGGGGTATATTTAACAATTATTCCACGACCGCACGTTGGATATGAGGTGTTAGATATTACGCGCCTCGTTGGCTTTAACCATCTCATATCCAACAAGCGCGAGTGGAATAATTGTTTTATTAAAAATGCCCAAAAAACTATTGTACAAACATTGCGAAAAATGCCTTTTATGCGTACACGTACCCTATTTGTAGGTCAATGGTATATGAGCTCATATACCATTGCCTCTAAACCAATCAAAACCTAGGAAATGCAATATACCATAGCTGGTTTTTAAAAATATCGGATATTCCCCAGTTTTAGCTGCGGCATATTCCGTCACGTGACGTGTTTAGGCCAGTCGCGCGCGCATATATGTTGGGCACATAATGGGTACATAATAATTTCCACATACATCACGTATCTACGCGGACTCTGGCCAGGGCCGATCCCGGAAGTCCGCATTTAACGGACTTTTGGCCGTTCTGCGCAGACTCAGAGTTTGCTTGCTTAATCTGATTGGCTGAGAATGAAAACATGCGCTTGCTCCAAAAATCGGCCCTGGCTAGAGTCCGTGATCTTGTTGCTGACCAAATGAAAAGCGAGCTCTGGGTATGAGATTGTAAAACTCCAGTAGGGGAATATATTAATTCTAATTACTATTTTATCATCGCTTTGCATATTCATGTAGGTGTACCTAAAAAAATGTCAGAAAGACAGATTGACGACTACAAGCAGTGTTTGGAGCAGAGGGGCGAAGAAGGACATGTTTATAGCACTCTTGACATTACTCATCATAGACAGGGTAATTTTAAACAAGCGATTGAGAACTGCAACCGACATCTTTTTATTGCCAAAGAAGTGGAGGACAGGGTTGAAGAAGGACATGCTTATAGCAACCTTGGCAATGCTTACCAGAATCTGGGTGACTTTAAACAAGCCATTGAGTACCACAATCAGCATCTTAGCATTGCAAAAGAACTGGGTCGGAAAGACGAAGAAGGATACGCTTATGGAAATCTTGGCAATTCGTTTCAGAGAATGGGAAATTTTAAACAAGCCAAAGAGTACTATGACAAAGACCTTAGCATTGCCAAACAACTGGGGGACAGAGCTGGACAAGGAAGTGCTTATGGAAATCTTGGGAATGTTTACCAAAGTCTTGGTGACTTTAAACTAGCCAGTAAGTATCACAGCCAACATCTTAGCATTACCAAGGAATGTGGCGACAGGGCTGGAGAAGAATGTGCTTATAGCAATCTTGGCAATGATTGCATATTTCTCGGTGATTTTAAAAACGCTATTGAGTACCACAACCAAGCTCTTAGCGTTGCCAAAGAACTGGAGAACAGGACTGGGGAGGGACGCGCTTATGGCAATCTCGGCTGTACGTACGGTAGTATGGGTGATTTTAAACAGGCAATTAAATTCCACAACCAAGATCTTAGTATTGCTAAAGAACTGGGGAACAGGGCTGGTGAAGGAGGTTCTTATGGCAATCTTGGCACTGCGTACCGGAGTCTGGGTGATTTTAAACAAGCTATTGACTACCACAAAAAACACCTTGGCTTCACCAAAGAACTGGGGCAAAGACATGATGAAGGATATGCTTATTGCAATCTTGGTAATGCTTACCATAGTCTGGGTGATTTTAAACAAGCCATTGAGTACCACAACCAACACCTTAGCATTGCCAAAGAGCTTGGAGACAAGGCTGGTAAAGGGCGTGCTTATGGCAATCTTGGCAATGCTTACCAGAGTCTTGGTGATTTAAAATGCGCGATTGATTACCACAACCGGCGTCTTAGTATTGCCAAGGAACTTGGGGAAAGGGGTGGAGAAGGACGTGCTTATGGCAATCTTGGCAATGCTTTCCGGGATCTGGGGGATTTTAAACAAGCCACTGAGTATAACAACAAACATCTTAGCATTGCCAAAGAACTGGGGCAGAGAGATGGAGAAGGACGTGCTTATGCCGATCTTGGCAATGCTTACCAGGGACTGGGTGATCTTGAACAAGCCATTGCAAACCAAAATGAAGGTCTTAGAATCGCGAAAGAAGTAGGGGACAGGGCTGAAGAAGGACGTGTTTATGGCAATCTTGGCAATTCTTATCAGAGTTTGGGCGATTTGGAAAGGTCCCTTGAATACTACAAGCAAGGTCTTAGCATTGCCAAAGGGTTGGGGGATAGGGCTGGAGAAGGACATGCTTACGGCAATCTTGGTAATACGTACCGGAGTATGGGTAATTTTAAACAAGCCATTGACTGCCACAACCAGCAATTTGGCATTGCCAACGAACTGGGTAACAGGGCCTCAGGAGGAATTGCATTGTATTGTCTAGGAAATGATTTTGAAATGGCAGGTTCTTTCTCTGAAGCTCTTGACTATTATAGATCCAGTGTAAAACTGCACAATGAAGTGAGAGCTCTTCTTGAGTCGGAAGATGTGTGGAAAATTTCCTTTCGCAATGCTTGTCAACATGCCTACACCGCCCTTTGGCGAACTCTAGTAAGGCTTGAAAAGACTGACGAGGCTTTGTGTGTTGCCGAGCAAGGAAGAGCACAGGCCTTGAATGATCTTATCAAATTGCAATATGACTCTGAGTTGCTAACTTCTAAGTCATTTGAACCTGAGCGTACGATCTCGGAGATATCGAGGGATACGTTTACACAAACTATCTTTTTAGCGCTTGAAAGTAACACAATTAACGTATGGGTAATCAACAGGACAGGCGTCAAATTTAAAAAGGCCAACCAAGATGCCACCTTTCTAATGGAAAAGGTCTTCGAGGAAATTGACGTTGATACTCGTATTAAGTGTGAAAATCGTTCTTTGGAGGAGCCAGGAAATGAACTTTCACTCACTGAGAAATCTCTGAAAAGTGTTGACTGCAAAACTAATTCTTTCCGCCAGCTGTTTGATTCTATAATTAGCCCAACTGTTGACATTCTGGAAGGTGATGAGTTAGTCATTGTCCCAGATGGCCCACTCTTTTTGGTCCCTTATGCTGCTTGTTTGGACGAGTCTTCCAGATATCTTAGTGAGTCTACCAGGATCCGTATTCTTCCCTCGCTTACAACTTTAAAACTGATAACAAATTGTCCTGAGGACTACCACAGTAAAAATGGGGCGCTGCTCGTGGGAGACCCATGTGTGGGGAAAGTTAAGAGAAAGCGGAAACTTACCACATTTTCCCGTTTATTACGGGCCAAGGAAGAAGTAGAGGTCATTGGGAGGATTCTCAACACCAAGCCGCTCACAGGAAAAGATGCAAGTAAAAATGAAGTTCTTAAACGAATGAGTTCAGTTGCACTGGTACACATCGCAGCACATGGCGATATGGAAACTGGTGAGATTGCTTTGGCTCCAAATCCCGATCGGACATCCAACATCCCTAAAGATAAAGACTATATGTTAACAATGCCGGACGTACAAGCTGTCAAGCTACGCGCAAGACTTGTTGTGCTTAGCTGCTGCCATAGTGCTCAAGGGAAGGTTACAGCTGAGGGCGTGGTCGGCATTGGACGGGCTTTCCTGGGTGCTGGTGCTCGTTCTGTTCTGGTGTCACTCTGGGCAATTGATGACGAGGCCACTATGGAGTTTATGAAATGTTTCTACAAACATCTGGGTTGTGGATGTACCGCCAGCGTAGCTATTAATCGGGCTATGAAATGCCTTAGAGAATCAGAGAAGTTCAGTGCTGTTAAATACTGGGCTCCATTTGTACTTATCGGTGATGACGTCACCATCGAATTTGGAGAAAATCGGTAACTTCATTGTAAACATTTGTCAGCCTTAGGCTTTTTGTGGTTAAATTTCTTCACCTAGGTGTGAAGGTTCTGGCAGTATTTTCTTTTATTAGTTGAATCCATTTCTTATTGGGTTTCCTTTGATTCCCTATTGTTCATTTCTCTAGCAACTGATCATGACTGGTCTACTACGTAAAATAACATGGTCACGTTGGAAGAAAAACAAACAAAAAAGATTTGCGTAATGTTTTTCACACATTTTAAGGCTTTCAAGGTGTACTGTAAAAGTAGAAGCTTGCAAGAAGGCGCCTTCGTTGGGCAGAGCGAGAAGCCAGAGAGCGAGCGTGGAGTGATTAACGAGAAACCGACTACTTATTTTAGCTTTCCGCTGCGTGCTCATTTCCCTGGAAGGGGAGGGGGGTGGACTCCCACATCAAACAGACGGCGATACTCGTCAGAAATTTTAGATGTGACTCCTAAAAGAGACCAATATGGGCGTCGCTAAAGCTTTTATTGACCCTAAAAGATACCAAAATACACAAACTAAAATTTATAATGCTGTACTTTTTGGTGTGCAACACTAATATTAGTGCTTTTGCCAGGAATGCCCTAAGTGAGACCAAACATCCGAAGTTTACACCCGTAAGCAAGTCGACAAGGATTCCCTTCTCTTTCATATGGGAGTACCTAGCCATTGTTAATTAGCAGCAATCAATAACCATTTATTTGATATCTTTCCTGTTTATTTCATCATTCTCTCGTCTCACAATCAAGCGAAATAATCAAGACTCAAAAAAGGTTCAAATTTTCCTCTGCCAAATTTCCAGCGGCAGTGGCAGGCAATCTCGCCAGATACAGAGAAATAATTAACCCTCACTAAAGAAACGACAGTTTTCATTTTACAAAACATGTTTGTACATTCTCATGTCATCTTCAGCTGCAAATGAGCCTTAGCGGTTTGTAAATTGAAAACTGTCGTTTCTTTATTGAGAGTTATCGTCACTTTGCGGTCTTAACGTCCGTTTGTAAATTAACCCTATTCAAACCAGACTATTTCTGATCCTAGACAAGGGTGGGTGGGAGGCGAGGATTCCGCCCCTTTCTGTAACTTTATAGGAATATAGTGTGTCCAATACTCTATACATTTTTAGATAGGTGACGTGGGATAATGACGTCATATCACGTGGTAATTAGGCCATGATATCCAAACAGCTGTCATCTTGGACTTTTGTATTTTTTTCCGAAACGTCAGAAAACCACCAAAATTAAAACTACCGATTATTCAAAACCAACAAAAACTTTGCTAAAAAGTCCTAAAATGTAAAATAACTGAGTTGTAGTCAATTTCCGTTACCAATAAAAACAGTAATACCACATTTGACAAAACACGTCTGTAAACATTCAGCAGCACACTCATAACGCTGTCTTTTATTAACATATTGTGATGTACGAGGTGGCCTCAACTAAGCCAAGTGGTTTCCAGAGGTCAGCTCGCCGGATATTGAACTCTATATGTATTTTTGTAATATAAGAAGAATAGGCGATGATGATGATGGTTTGGAAAGGAGGGTTCTGGACCGATTACGAAGAAGGTTTTTGGCTGGCACTAGTCTTGAAAGCAGCTGCAGGTGTTCCTCCAAATAAAATACACACTATAAAACGCCCCAAAATCACTTGCCTCCAAATGCCGTCTTGAGCTATCCCTTAGCAACTTTTCTAAATCTGTAGCTTAGAAGGTCCCCCCCTTAATAAGGAGACCTGCTTACATAGTTTTAAAAGTATGTTTCAATTTTTAAGGTCAAATTTAAGATCAAATTGGTAGTCGTAATAAGTTGTTATTAAAGCTTGGCAGAATAAGAATGGCAAACGTTTGTAGCCTTTTCAGGGGGCCAATATTCGCTATAACCATGAATCATGGACAATTCTGTTCGGCTACGGTATTCCATTGTTTGCAATTTTCCTGTTTACAGCTCTCTCACGACTCGTGATCAGTGTTTAATATGCTTTGCAATTGCCATTCGAGAACACGGCCATTTTAGAACAACTGTCGGACAAGTTAAATACTTTTAAAATCATTAAATGGAAAAACTAATTATAAATTGTTAGTACCAAAATAATTGCAATCGAATCCTCGAACGGACTACGAAAAAATAATGAAAACAGAATTAATGAATTACAATTAGTAAACCGCAAACATCCCGTATGCAAATGAGATCGATTTCGTGCCAGTTGCGATCGCAGCTGACGTCATAATGCATAACTCGGTGGGTTATTCTTGCTATCGTGTGTGCTGCCTTGAGGTAAGTTCAAGTTCTTTTTACTGTAAAGTTTGAGCCTGTTTGTTTCTAGTTTCGTCCGCGCTTCAAGATTAGATGATGCGTCTTCTATGCAGATAACTCGATCGAAATCCAACCTCAGTTGGCTTAGTTTGTGTTCACGCTTTAAAGAAAACTTGCAGTTTGTTTTTTGTCTCAGCCGCCTGCTTAATTAAATGTATGAAACGAAGTGTGATTGCAAAAACTTTAATATAATACCTTGTCTAGCATTTTGCGCCATCGGCATTAAAAAACATTGAGATTACAAAATTCACCTTGTTAATATCGCTAGGAAACGTGACGATGAATCCAATTTTTGTTGAAACTTGATCGTTTATATGCAATTCAATTCAATCTCGTAGCACTTGTTGTTATGCCATGCGTAACAAATTCGCTAAAGCCACTGAATTTTGCGTCGCGTTTGCTGTATTTCTATTTGTTTGTTGACGGGTGCAGTTTAAATTATTTGAAAACATGATGCAAGTCGCGACCTTGATATTTTTCTGCCGTTGAATCGAAAAGATTTACTACCTAAAAAGGCTAAAGCTTGCTTTGACCTACTCTGTCGATTTCCTTCTCGTTCGAAATCAAATATTCAATAATTTAGAATTACTCGTTTCACCTGACATGGTAGTCCAGACGACACCGCGAAAAACGTACCGCACTTGTGAATGACGTCACGATTCCCAGAGGAGGGAAGCCATGGGTGCTTACCATTTAGCCATAAATTCCGGAAATTTCCGTTTGAAGTCAAATTGAAAGGTATTTTCCAGAAAATCCGTTTAGAAATTGTGGACAACCTCCAGAGGTAGTACTCTTTTACCGTTCAGAACGAAACGTCGGAAACTTCCTTACCATTTAACAAATCTTCCGCTTCCAGGCCCTATTTGAAGGGGTGGAACGGAACAGAACATCGTGGAAAGCACAATCTCCTCCTTTTAGTCGCTAAATTTAGAAGATCGCTTTCCATTATGCAACGGTCTCACCAACCGGACTCTTCCTACAAAGGGACTACAAATGGTAAGCACCCCATGATTCATCAATGACAATTTTATCAATTTTAGGGGCTGACCATTTAACTTTTGAGAGGGGGGTGGATTTTCTGGTCTGGTGACCTCATTTTCTATTATTGGTTATGATCAGCATAACAAGACAACTCTAGGTTAAAAATATTTCTAAGAAAGGGTTTCCATGTGAGAAAACCGAATTGAATTTTATGAGAAATTAGAGTGACTCTGAACTAATCGTCCTGGGACTTAATAAAGTTATTATTTATTATTATTATTAAAATTGCTAAAATCACAAACCAAAACAAAAAATTAACCGCTTTCAGTTTTTTCACTTATTCACTTACTCATCTTTACTCGGGAAGTCTACAACCCTATATTTTTTCTTTCTGCATTCATCTCTATCATTACGGTAAATATCTTTCATTCATTGTGTTGAATGGTGCTCTACAAAAGGGGTCTCTGTAAAATGAAGGCCGGATGGCGGCGGATGGCGGATGACAAAATGCGGATGAATAACAATGAAAATTGGTTTCCGTTTCTCCCCATTTTAGTATTTATTTTATTTTAGTATTGTTATCCATCCGCCATACGCTGCCATCCGGTCTTCATTTTACAGAGACCCCTACAAAAGTTCCTTTTTAACTGTGGTCTTTCAGGCGCCGCGCAGCTATGGGGCTGATTGGGCTATAGCTATATTTTTTTTGCATTTAGAAAAGTGCTTCTAATCTTTGTCTTAAAAGCAAACACAACAGACTTGTGTACTTAATGCACGCTTTTTTGTGTAGAAAACTAACAGAATGGTGATAAAAATTTAACAAAATTTTCTTAGGATTGATAGAAATAACTGCGTTTCTGGTGATTTTAGATGCTCTAAATTTCAAAATGTCCGGGAAAGAATAACCCCGGACCCCCCAAGATAAGGTCAGACCTACAAATTAGACCCACAAATCCAAACCCGCGGTCACTGTTTACCTCTCCTCAGTGCTTCAATTTTCCTCTTTTGTGGTTACAACAGGGAAGGTGACTTTTGTGGTCTGTATAATGGGCTTCGACAGTTATACATTCAGTGGCACAGAGCAGATTTTTGTAAGTGACCTTGTGGTGACCAATGCACGTTTTGCACGTAATGAAGCCCTTGACTACTAGTTATACTGATCGGACAACAAGAGACCAGGCAGCCCACTTAAACTGACTTCGAAATATCTATAACATTAAGATGGGGAAAATATGGAATAACAACATTAAAACGTCTAAATCAATTTCAACCTGCTAAAATAGTACTCCATATTTGATGTTCATCAGGTGGTATTAGTCAAGACAAGCAAGTGCGTCCCATTGCCAATATCGAAATGATAAAAATACAGATAGAAGACTGTAAGCACAATCTTAGCATTGCCAAAGAGCTGGGAAACCGAGATGAAGAAGGACGTGCTTATAGCAATCTTGGCAATGCTTACCAGCGCCAGGGGGATTTTAAACAGGCTATCGAGTGTCATAGCCAACATCTTAGCATCGCCAAAGAAAATGAGGATATGGCTGGAGAAGGAACTGCCTATGGCAACCTTGGCAATGCTTACCGCCGTCTCGGTGATTTTAAGAAAGCCATCGAGTATCAAAATAAACGTCTTGCCATTGCGAAAGAACTTGGGGACAGGGCCGGCGAAGGAGGCTCTTATGGTAATCTTGGCAATGCTTATCGTCAATTGGGTGATTTTAAACAAGCCATCGCGTACCACAGCCAAGATCTTAACATCGCCAAGGAACTGGGGCTCACCGATGGAGAAGGGCGTGCTTATTGCAATCTCGGCAATTCTTACCAGAGTATGGGTGATTTCAAAGAAGCCATTAAGTGCCACAGCCAATATCTTCAGATTTGCAAAGACCTAGGGGACCGACCTGGGGAAGGACGTGCTTACTGCAACCTCGGCAATTCTTACCAGTGTCTGGGTGATTTTAAAAAAGCCATAGAGTACCACAACCAAGATCTTAGCATTTCTAAAGAACTGGGGGACATCGCTGGAGAAGGAACTGCTTGTGGAAATCTTGGCAATGCTTTTCAAAGCTTGGGCGATTTAAAACAAGCCATTGATTACCATCACCAACATCTAAACATTGCGAAAGACCTGGGTCAGAGAGCTGGAGAAGGGCGTGCTTATTGCAATCTTGGAAATTGTTACCACAGTCTGGGTGATTTTAAACAAGCCATTGAGTACTACGTACAATACCTTAACCTAGCCAAAGAACTGGGACAGAGAGGTGGAGAAGGAAGCGCTTATTGCAATATTGGCAATGCTTACCAGAGTCTGGGTGACTTCAAACAAGCCATCGAGTACCACACCCAGCACCTTAGCATTGCCGAAGAACTGGGGGACAGGGCTGGAGAAGGAGACGCCTATAGTAATCTTGGCAATGCCTACCGTCGTTTGGGATATATAAAACAAGCGATCGAGTACCACAACAAACGCCTTACTATTGCCAAAGAACTGGGGCAAAGAAATAGAGAAGGAAGTGCTTATTGCAATCTTGGCATAGCTTATGAATGTCTTGGCGATTTTCAAGAAGCCATTCAGTATCACAAAAAAGATCTTAAAATTGCTAAAGAGCTGGGACAGAGAGGTGGAGAAGGAAGGGCTTATTGCAATCTTGGCAATGCTTACCGTCGTCTGGGTGATTTTCAAAAAGCCATTGAGTACCACGACCAAAATCTTAGCATTGCCAAAGAACTCGGGCAACGCGATAAAGAAGGAGGTGCTTATGGCAATCTTGGCAACGTTTATCAGAATCTGGGTAACTATAAACAAGCCATTAACCATCATAACCAGCAACTTCTCATTGCAAAAGAGCTGGGACAGAGGCATAGAGAAGGACGTTCGTATGGAAATCTGGGCAATGCTTACCAAAGTCTGGGAGATTATAAACAAGCTATTGAGCACCACAGAAACGATCTTAGCATTGCAAAGGAACTAGGGGACAAGACAGAAGAGGGAGCCGCATATTATTCTCTGGGATGTGATTTTGAATTCTCGAGTGCTTTGCATGAAGCTGTTGATTATCATCGATCCAGCGTATACCTGTACAATGATGTGAGAGCTCACCTTAAATCCGAAGATTTGTGGAAAATAAACTTTCGCAATGCTTATCAACATGCTTACATCGCCCTTTGGAGAACTCTGATAAAGCTAAAAAGGACTGACGAGGCTTTGTTTGTTGCTGAGCAAGGTCGAGCACAGTCCTTATTGGATCTTATGAAAATGCAGTATGATTCTGACTTGCTAGCGTCTGGGTTATCTACACCCAAACTAACGATCTCTGACATATTAAGCGATGCATCTACACAAACAGCTTTTATAGCATTGGAAGGTAACACTATTAATTATTGGGTAATTAAGAGCAAAGAGGCTCATTTCGAAAGAAAGGGTATCGAAGATGTCCCCTTACTAATAGAGAAGGCCTTTCACGAAATTGATGTTCGTGGTGGTGTTAAATGTGAGAATCGCTCATTCGATGACCCGGAAGTTGATCTGCCAATCAATAAAGAATCTTGTCAGGAAATAGTCAGCAGCAGGAAAAACGTTTCTCTTCGCGTCCTGTTTGATTCCATAATAAGCCCAATTGCCAACAAGCTGGATGGGGATGAGTTAATCATTGTGCCGGATGGTCCACTTTGTTTGGTACCTTATGCTGCGTGTATGAATACGGATCAAAAATACCTCAGTGAAACAACAAGAGTCCGCATTCTTCCCTCACTTACAAGTTTAAAACTGATCACAGATTGTCCTGAGGACTACCACAATAAGAATGGGGCGCTGCTAGTTGGAGATCCTTGTGTAGAGGAAGTTAAGAAAATACGGGGTAAGCGTGTCAAATTACCGCCTTTGCCACGTGCAGAGGAAAAAGTAAATATCATTGGTGAGATTATAAACACCAAGCCTCTCACAGGAAGGGAAGCAACTAAAGATGAGGTGCTCAAACGAATGGGTTCAGTTGCATTGATACACATCGCAGCACATGGCGACATGGAAGCTGGTGAGATTGCTTTGGCTCCAAATCTCGATCGGACATCCAAGATCCCCAAAGATAAAGACTACCTGTTAACAATGTCGGACGTACAAGCTGTCAAGCTACGCGCAAGACTTGTTGTGCTTAGCTGCTGCCATAGTGCTCAGGGGAAGGTTACAGCTGAGGGCGTGGTCGGCATTGGACGGGCTTTCCTGGGCGCTGGTGCTCGTTCTGTTCTGGTGTCACTCTGGGCAATTGATGACGAGGCCACTATGGAGTTTATGAAATGTTTTTACAAACATCTGGACTGCGGGTGTACCGCCAGTGTAGCTGTTAATCGGGCTATGAAATGCCTTAGAGAATCAGAGAAGTTCAGTGCCGTAAAGTACTGGGCTCCGTTTGTACTCATTGGTGATGACGTCACCATAGAGTTTGGAGAAGAGCAAGTTAGAAAAGTGTGAGTGGCAGCCACTGTAAACTTTT
This sequence comes from Blastomussa wellsi, assembly GCA_947652115.1. NCBI lineage: Eukaryota > Metazoa > Cnidaria > Anthozoa > Scleractinia > Plerogyridae > Blastomussa > Blastomussa wellsi. Next base: position 19,933,464 of record OX393565.1, read on the forward strand.
AGCACCGTTACGTTTTGTAATTTAATTAATGTATACGTTTTACGTTTTCCTTGAGATGTGATGCTTTCGTATTCGGTACGTTTACAGTTACTGCATTGTACATTTCACGAACAAATCATCATTATTGCTCGATTTTGGGCAGCATATGCTAAAATATTCAAATAGATGTCTTGTACATTCCTCTGTGAAAGGGGAATTTTTGTATCTTACTTTCATGCAAATCTAATTCGCGTAGAATTCAAGTTTAACTGAATTTGACTTTTTTCTGTTTATCGTTGCCATGGAAATATTGATTTTCTTAAAAAAATATATTATATAAAACTTTAATCCAATTCCAATATCTTTATGATCTATGGTGCTCTCAACCACCATATGATATCCTTGTTTCTTTAGTCTCCTAGCCATATTGGAATTTTGAGATATCAAAATTGGTCTACTGGGTCCTGGGCCGAGGGATCAATTTCACAACTGAAGTTCGCAAAAGCAATTACAAGCGATAACTTTTGTTGTTGATTTGGGGATCAAATGCCATCTTGTTTTCTCTGTTTTCCCATCAGCCCTCCGCAGACCCTTCCGCAGATTTTCGCGTTTACTACGGATTTATCACGAGAAAACTTACGCCTGAAATCAGGCATCTTTTTCACTTTCGATCTGGGAAAGAATCCAACACTAATTTGCCGAACAGTCGCTGAACATTTTTTAGGCCAGTAACTCGCACGCATGAATTAGTCAGCCTGTCTCCTCACTTTTAGCTTAATATGCGCTATCGAGCTGTTTTGTTTTTCCTTCAACGGCTCGACTATAATTCAGGACCTCTTGTCCCTCGTAGCCAGCTGGGCTTGTGCACGAAGAACAAGTGGCTCTGGGTACACATGATTTGCTTGGCTAGAATCTAAGAAAGGGCGTCTAATCACATCAGTTATTTAAGATAATCTCTGTGTGATTGGACTCCCTCTGTTAGATTCTAACAGAACGCTTCTGAGAACGAGATTACTTGACTGTCTATTTTTGTGCACGAAGAACAAGTGGCTCTGGGTACACATGATTTGCTTGGCTAGAATCTAAGAAAGGGCGTCTAATCACATCAGTTATTTAAGATAATCTCTGTGTGATTGGACTCCCTCTGTTAGATTCTAACAGAACGCTTCTGAGAACGAGATTACTTGACTGTCTATTTTGTAGCCACCTCTACAAATGCTGCCAGACTTCGCGGCAATGAAACATGGAGTGATAAAAAATGTTATCGACTATTGAACTTCCGGTAATGGTTTACTTACATTTCGAAATTGCTTCCTTCCTCGGATAATTTCACGTTTTCAAATCCCGAGGAAAGTAACAATTTCCGAAATGCCTAAAAACTTGTAAGGCAAAGTCTGCGTCCAGCCAAGAGGCCCATACCGCCGGAGCTTATCCCGGTTTCCTCAGCAAGAAGCGACTGAAAGTATTTCTACTCCCCCTGGATGGGATGCTAGTCCATCGCAGGGTAATTCAGCAGTAAATTCGCCGGTACCCATTTATACACCTGCATGAAGAGAGGCACTGTGAGAGTAAAGTGTCTTGCCTAAGAACACAGCGCAGTGGCCCGGCCGAGGCTCGAACCCGGACCGTCCGATCCGGAGTCCAGCGTACTAACCATTAGGCCACTGCGCCTGCACTGTGCAGAACTTATATTGTCTGAAACATCGGTTGCATTAATTTTTTTTCACCTTGTATTTTTAGTGATGTTAATTAATGATGCAGGGGTACCCGTTCTCCTTGCTTCAGGAACTTCGGGGGGGGGGGGGTATAATTTTTTTATTAGTCTTAATTTTTATTTTGGCTTAAGGACGTTCGCGCCAATTGTTTGTGCGCAGCACTACTGCGCACGGAATTCGTCAAGCCACGTCATCCATCGAGCGCGCGCGCTGAGGAAAAACATGGGGCCAGAAGCCGTTTCGTGGCTTTGCTGTTAGTTTACTCTCTTAAATGGTCGGTGACCCCTACTTTTTTTCCAAGAATTGATTTTATTTACAATTCTCGGCAGATTGTCGAAAAATGAACAAAAAATCAATGTGGGAAGTTTAAAAATCTTGAAGTTTTCTGCCCAGAGGACATAGAATCCTGCCATCTTGCGGCTGTTAGGCGAGTGGAAATGTGGTCGCTAAATGCGAATTTTTACTTCAAGGAACCACACCAATTGAATTAATTCACTCTATGGGTACTTACAGACACTGTAGCCGTAGCCATGTTATCTCCAAAACGAAGTCGGTGACCCCCAATTTTTTTGCATTTCTGACATCAGTTACTCATTATGTTACATTGGTGAGAGTTTCAGAAAAACATCAATGGTAGAATTTTTTGCGCGAACGTCCTTAAATAAGCAAATTGCTGATTATGTTGGCGTGTAATAATTAAGGCTGTGGCCATATTACCTCATAAACGTGGAAAACATATGTATGCTGGCAGGTTTGAAACGGCCAAGTAATGGTTGTGAGCCGTTTCTTACACCACGGGAACTTCACGTGCTACGAATTTTTGTTTTCTGCTCCTTATTCCAGGAACTCCGTCTTAAGTTATTTTATAGTAAATCTTTTTTCAAGGTTGTCCTGACATTGAGTCGTTACATGTCTTGTGAAACATGTAACAAGCCTAAGTCGCCCCAGGCCAGTGCGCTGATGCGATTGACTGGGGATCAGTTAATGCTATCTTGGATGGTGCAGCTCCCACAGTCACTTGAATGACAATTTCGATGACTCACCTGTTTTTAATAAGAAATCTGGCAGAAACCAGATATTTCAAAGTGTAGACGACCATTGTGTGACTGTAGCCAGCCAGCCCAGTCCTCGCGCAATTTAGATTCGCGCGCTTTATATCACGTGACAGCTGTGTTTTTGCTAGCGTGGTTGATCAGTACAAGATTAGGGATGGACCATTATATTTTTGAGGGGGGGGGTTGGGCAAATACCAAAAAAAAATTCCTGCACAGCAAAAGTGGAGAAAAAAAAATTCATGCACAGTGGGCCAAGGGGAAAAAAAATTCGAGCAAGCCTTCCTGTAAGACCAAATGAAAAACTAATCTGTAATTTTTGTCATCATTTTATTTCAACTACCAAAAATGCTCTGTAATTATTTGTATAATTCACCTCTTTGTGTTTCATATCATATAATAAATATATTATTTCCATCTATCTCTTGTATTAAAACATTTCAATGAATCTGGTATAAAATATAACATTCATGTCAAAAAATATCATTTTTGAGCTCTTGTATTGAAATTTATGTCAAGATATATCTATTAATAAATAAACAACTATTATGAAATATTGTTCACAGTTTGAAAATTATGAACACAATTATCAAAAACAATTGGGAAAGTGGTTTTCAACAACCAAAAATACTTTGTAATATTATTTGTAAAATAATTCACCTTTTTGTGTTTTGCATCATAGTAAAGAATATCATAAATATCTCTTGTATTAACACATAAATTTGAGCCATTTCACTGAATCTGGTATAAAATATAAAATCCATGTCAAAAAATATCATTAGTTGTTTTTTTTACAGTGACTATGGGAACTGAAACTTGTTTTGCTTGAATTTCTGGATTTTAAGACTGTCTATTTTTGAATTAATAATAGAAATTATTATTTTTAACATATTAAAATTTTACTATTAGAATTTTAATATTATTGCTGTAAAATAATTTTTGTAAAGTTTTCTATTTATTTTCCCAGTTCTTGTATTAAAATTATCTCTGATATCTTTTAATTAAATAGCAATTACTTTTTAAACAATAGTGTTCTGTCAAGGAACTATCAGCTGATAGTTGCCCCACAGAAATTTGATGTTCTTAAAACAAATATTTGCCCGAGAAACAAAGCTTCAAGGGCAAATGTTATTATACTGAACATCAAATTTCCCTGGGGTGACTATCAGACTGATAGTTCCGAGACAACTTCTGCTTCTTCCACCTCTTCCACCTCTGTGCCTGCTTCTACTTCTTCGGCTTCTGCCTCTGCCTCTGCCTCTGCCTCTGAATTAGCCACCACTTTGCTCTTCTTACTTTTGTATTTTTTGTTTGATCTCTTCCGCTTCCTCTGTAGAGATGTATGGGAAGCAGAAGACCCAAACTTCCCTTGAGCTACCTGGACCATGTCGTTTGCCTGTTTAAAAATGGTCCCAATCTCTTCTTCAACTCTAAGGACAGTAGGCCGGAGCTTGGAATAGAATTCCCAAGTTTCATGGAGGCCTATAACAAAGTGAATACTGTCAATAATAAACAGTACATGTACAACTGGGATTGAAGAAATTTTAATGCCTCTAGCAACATAATAAGATCACTCTAATTCTAATCTGGTCAATTTTGTGTTTATAACAAGTATAGGCACCATTGTGCATCAGGGTTTAATGCTCACTTTTGGCGACACTTTAATAAATATGAATAACGCTGAAACCGATGGGAAAAAAAAAATTCGTGCACAAACTTAAGGTGCTAAAAAAAATTCTTGCACAACCCAAAGACGAAAAAAAAAATTCTTAACAAGACAAAATTGCCCAACCCCCCCCTCAAAAATATAATGGTCCATCCCTTAGTAGATTTATCGCTTGTTTAGCGTGGATTTATCGCTCGTTTAGCGTGGATTTTCGTTGCCTTCGCGATTCTAAGGCTGGACAAGGTTAGCAAGTGTATTTTTCTTTACTGATTTAAGCTAGTCTTTGTATTTATCTCGTATATTGTTTTCGTGTTTGTATGCATGCCGCTCGTCATATTCGCTTCGGTTCATTTGGGCAATTGTTGTATTTATTTTTAGTTTTACGGCTTCCGTTTGTTGCCAGTAAAGACTACCAGCCATAACTACACTGGTTCGTTTAATCTCTGTAGTTACACATTGTCCACGTAAGTATTAGGGTAAATCGATGGTATTATTATACAATACATTATTAGGTGAAAGATAGTTACTTTTTGCTCCTCTTCGAATTGCTCGATCTGTGAACAGCGGGAACAATATGGTTAATAGCTTATTAGGGGTGTTTACAATTGCCCGGCCGTTATTGGTCTTTTCTTTACCGAACGAAATATCGGCTTGCCATCACACACCGGTACCAGAAGAATAGATTATCAAATTACTATACTCAAAGGCCGTGTTTTCACGAGCGGTTTTTCAGGTCGCTTAGCGAGTGATAACCGGAAATCCCGTGAAAACAGTTGCTTTTGCAACTCGCTTAAGTTAAGCGAGTCGGCAAACTTCAATGGAATTCTCATTAAATTTAAGCCACCAAACCAGGTAGCTTAAGCGAGTTGGCATTTAATTTCGGCCAATCAGGAGTCGTTTGAGGTTATTATTTGACAGGGCTGTCAAATCGGAAATTCAACACGCGTGCTATTTTTATTCCTCCTGTGAAACTTCTCATGGATAATCACAGAGCAAATAGTTTTCCTTTTTACGATCCAAGAAGTGTCCCACCAAATGATGCACTATCAAGCCATGCAAGGTGAGTTTCTTTCCTTTAAACATTCAAGATGCAAAGCATTCGGCTAATGCAACATTTCATACGCTTTAGGACATCTCGCTTTGTCATTCCTCCTGTGAGTGATCACTTTGCCGATCCCGTTCCTGCACGTGGTCCATATATTTTTCCAGCCTTCCAGAACCAACTGTGGCTTCCACAACCAAGATTTGCCCGACCAGATTCGCCGGCCGAATCACAAACGAGCCCACACCAGAGTGCCTGTGTTAGTGGTGTAGTTGAAGGGCACGCGGTTGAAGATTCCAGCGAAGATGCCAGCACCAAAGGTCGCTCCCCTAACTGGTCTGATGCAGAGATCCGTTTTCTTATCACAATATGGAAGGATCACCATCCAGTTAGCAAAAGACACAACGCAGCTGTGTGGGAATCTATCGCCAGAGAACTGAATGTTCTGTTGAAGGAACAGGGACTCACGACCATCCGCACGGCAGCCCAGTGCAAGGCTAAGATAAAAAACCTTGAAGACGAATATAAACGTGTGAAGGATCACAACAACAAAAGTGGAAACGGCCGTGAAACTTTCACGTATTATGAAGAGTTAAATGAGATACTTGGTTGCCGAGCCAAAATTACGCCGAAGACCGTTGTTGAATGTGGCATCAGAGACGACAACTTGGTAATTCCTGGACCATCACTGAAAGAATTATCAGAGTCCAGTGACGACAAAAGCATCAGGGATGGAGAGGAGCAGACTCTTTCAGAAGCGCTTTTCCGGCGCGAACCAGCTGTCAAAAAGGGCAAAAAGCGTTTGGCTTCTACACCGAATCCCACCAAGCAAAAAGTCGAAAAATCAGCCAAATCTGCTGAATCCGGGGATGAAGACCTCACATTTTCCGAGTCGCTTTTCTTCAAGAATAAGCGTGGAAGCGATGGAAGCCAGACTGGTAAGAAGGCTAGTTCATCAAAGCAACCTCCAGTTAAAAGATCCGGCGGAAAAGCGGAATCGAGTGGCAACACAGAATATTTTGCCTTCTTAAATGAAAGCCAAAAACGCGACCACGATTTTTTTGAAAAGCTGGCTGAACGGGAAGCGGGGAGGGAAATGAAAAGCCAGCAAATGATGTTCTCCATGGTGAAAGAGGTCGCAAAGATCTTTAAGGGAGAGTAAAGTACACTTGAAACTCTTATGGACAATATAAAGTCCAGAACAACAACTTTGTTTTCAATATTGTTTTGTTTACAGTAGAGTAATTTTACATTTTAAAGCTCATAATATTATGACTAATTTAATATTCCAATGACTTTTTTAAAACTTATGCGAATTTTTTTTCTTACAGGAGACATGTGTAAGATATGAAATTATCTGAATTGAAAACAAGCAAACGAAGAAATTACTATCAATATCATTTTGTCAAAATTAGTTTATTGAAGTAACTGGGCACCAAGATAAGTCTGATTTAAAGGCGTCCTTACAAAAATAACTTGTTTTGAAATTATCACATTTAGAGCAACGAAACTTCTGATTAAGACTTCACATTCAAAAAGTTGAATAATTTCTTACTCATTAACATTTTGTCAAATTTTTGTTAATTTATCTGAGCACCGACGCTACATTTTCATTAATAAAATGACGGTTAAAAGTGTTCTCTTGGATAATTTGTTCGCTATGAATGTACATTAGTCACTGAAGAAGGCTTCGTTGATCTTGTTCCTTAGCCGGGAACCTTCGCGATTCATTTGACCTGGGAGTGGGGGGAGCTCGTCTGGATCATCATCCTCGGGGTCCACATCCACATCGTCGCGAACTTCAATGCAGATATTATGCAAAATACAGCAGGCTACAATAGTCAGGGGTATCTTGTCCACCGATTCGTCAAGTTTGACTAGTAGACAACGCCATCTCCCCTTCAACATCCCAAATGCTTGCTCTTGCTTCTAATCGTAAGCAATCGCAGCCTTTGCTGAAATCGGCTCCTTCGTCGGATGAAAGCAAACCGCATAAACACAGTAATGAACAAAAGAAGGACGTACATGCGACCATCTTCTCCATCTCCCGCCATATTTTGATTTATTCGCGCGCGTGCTCTCCTCAAATTACCAAAATGAAATATAATCTTACTCGTGAAAACACCTATCATGCTTAAGTCGCTTAACGTAGTCTGTAAACAAAACACCCTCAGGAATGTTAAGCTAGACAACCGGCGTCGTGAAAACACCGCCAAAGAAGGGGGCGTAAGGCAAACTATATTTAATGTCGTAAATATATATCCACCGAACGTTTTTGTTTGATAAGGTTAAATAAAGAGGATAAACAGGTTAAATAAATAGGATAATCCATACAGAAAGCGAGATAATGACAAGTTCAAGATAATGATTTTAGCAATGACTGAAGCTGAAAACACCAAAACCCCTGTGACAGTACTCGGAATGAGCAGGACGGCAACTTTAATTATTCTTATTTATCTTTCCAAGAGCACCTACTACGGAGATTATATATCCGAAAGAATACGGCTCGTCGAATTTGTCTAACATACATCTTCTAGTATATCTAAATATATATTGTTGCGGTTTTTGTTGTGAACTAAATATAATTAATAGTTCCAAACTATTCAAAACGTCTTTTGCTTGTTTTGGTATCATTTTACCTTGAGCATGCACACAATTCAAACTTTTTTTCTACTTCGATTTCCTATCTTATATAAATGTGTAAGGACTGCGACCTCGGAGCAAAGCCGAGTTGGCCTCAAGAAAAATGAACTTGTCTTTTTTCTTCCCAGCTACTCTAGAACCCAGGACCTCTTTTAAATTATAATCTGCAATTACGTGACGGGTGAAGTCAACAGCTATATCTGAAGAATTGTTGTGGACATAATATGTGTTTCGAATTTAATCGTTACACTCACTTCAAAGATATTAATTATCCCAAAATATGTGCTTATTTTTTTTCAGAGTGGGACAGGTCTTTCTGTAATGGAAGAACCACAGGCTTTTACGCTGACCCAAAGGACTGCACCAGCTATTACCAATGCGCAAACGGGGTAACATACTGGAAGCAGTGCGCCATGCGACTTCATTTCGACCCAGTAATACAGAACTGCGTCCGAAAATGTGAATTGCATTCCTCAGCAGCAAGATCTAAGTTGCCCACATGGGATAATCATTCAGATTGCTAAGAAAAATGTGTGTGTACGTGGAAAAACTCACAGGAACCATGGATGAACAGGGACTGGCACAGTATTATCAAACTTTTAATTATAACACTGAATATGGATTCTAAGGACTGGTCAGGAACAAAGTCCTAATCTTTGATACGACATTGACTTATATCTTACCTATATTGTCGAATTAAAATCGATCTTATTTAAAACACAAAGTAGACGCAAGATTATCAATGTTTGGACGAAACAATGGACCGGACGAAGTGTGCTTTTGACCCACAATATATGCAATGCATTATGGTTATGGAATTAAATTAGCTAAGAAGTTGAAGCATTGCAGTTCCATCAAAGAACAAATTCCATACAGTTTTTCATGATTAGTGAGTACGCTCAATGACTTAGAAAAAAATATTATAATAAAACTAGATTGAAATATTTGTTTGTGATAAAAATATGAAAAGTATATTTAAACCTGTTTGATAAACCCATCTTCTCGGCAGCTGTTAACAGGTATAATATCATGGGTGACAAATTTCTCCTTAATTTTGGGGCCAAATTCCAGCGTTAACTTGTAAGTTCACATGTGAAATTATAAAAATTGCCACGTCAACGTTTAGCGCGAAATAATCTCGATACAACAAAAACCCACGATTGTGAGCGTAATTTGTCACGTATGACAAAAAGTTTAAAAAGGTAATCAAATCGTATACTCGTGGAATTAGGAAATAATGTATGGTTCTTATTACAGTTCTCAGCGGTTTGACATGCAAACGAGGCTAACGGGTCATTGCATATGTTATCTGAGGCGATGACCCCTTCGCCTCGTTCACATGCCAGACTTTACAATATAATATATCATCGCAGGCTTAACTGCAATAACAGCTATTTCACTTGCGTTTTGTTTTAAAATAATCTTTGCATTACATTGTCGTTTGCTCATTGAAGAGTGTTATAGTCGTCAGGGCGCTTTTTAGCGCCCTGGTGTCGTTCAGGCCGACTCGCTGAAGCGTGCTATTGCTCACCAGTTTATTTTATTGTTGGCGGTCATCCCTCATTGTCAGCTCCACTATCGCACCTGTTTAGTAGTGAAATCCCGAACAAGCAAGATGTAATCCAAATGAAATGAAGACGGCAAATTGCCTGACACGAGTAAACGCTTAAGATATAGACAACCTTTGATAAAGAATTCTACAAGGTAAGGAAAAACATTCCACATTCCACCTTTTATTATAAACTCAACAAACAACACTTTTAAGACTTCTCATCAACATGTCCACAACGCGAATTAAACAGCTGCACATTCTGTGGACGAAATGAAGACGAAACAACGATACTAAAATCATCCCAGTAAATTAGTGCGACCGAAAACAAAATGTATATTTACATTTATTACTGCTAGATACTTGAACACATTACGTACTATTTTCAAATCAAAACAAATCAGATTGGTCGAAAAGTAAGAGTCTTGGCATCACCATGCAGCCCGGGGGAGGTAGTCCCATTACATGAGCTATATAGGTATGTGCCGCGCGACAAGGTATCAGATTTTTCTTTTTGGTTCTCGATCCTTCAATAGAATATCCTTTCTCTCCCTTTTGGCATTTTTTCCTGGTATGATCCTTAGACAGGGTATCGAAATTGTATAGTCTATAATTACAGTACGTAAGTGGCAAGTGAAACGACAAAGAAACGGTCTATTTAAACTAAACAATCCGTTAAGAGAATCAACGTTACAGGAACGAAATAAGGTTGACCTGTTCATACCTTGGATTGTGTTTTTTCCTGGAATAGGGTGTCATCATTTCTCGAGTTTGGGTATCAAATTCCGTTTTCTTTATCCTTAAATAGGATCAGGATTTAAGAACCTTCGCGGCACACACCTATCCGAAATTTGAGGCAGTGCCACCACCCTCCCCCCCCCCCCCCCCTCTCCCCGGTCATCAGCCGTCGTACTAGGCGATATCCGAAGTGAATCGGTATGTCTAAAAGAAGCGACAAATTTCGGTCAAAGATCTACCGTCTCTTTGTTTTCTGAAACGCAAGTATTACAATTCGATAGATTTAATTTGCCTTTTGGTGCACAGATCGTACATGCAGTGTTTAGCTTAGGTTTGTGTACCATGGAAGGTGATTTACATCACAAAGCAATTCATGGCTACAGATTTATGTACGACAACGGCGGCTAAACTATCTCCTTGATTTAACGAAACGTGTTACTGAGTTACTGCTTTGGGCTTTAATTAAATGCCATTATACTGTAATCTACCTCTGAGCAATTGATTCCCTGCTGTTATCCTAAAAAAATAAAAATCGGCAGATCAAAGTCTATTTCCTGTCTTCTGATATGAATGTGGGTTTTCCTTTTCACAGATGAATTTTCTAAAATTGCCTTTGCTAATCGGCCTCCTTTATCTCAACGTTGTGATTATTCTGGTAAGTTTACCAATGTCAGGAGTAAACTTATGGACAAACACACGATGAACTTTTTTATTTCTTTAATTTAAGGCTAGCTAGAATGCGACAAGAGTTTATGCCTATCAGCTGATTCATGGTCACATTTAACTAGAATCACATCAAGCGAAAACACAACGTTTTCTTAAATACACGAGTAACATGTATATATTGGCAAAACTAACTACTAAATAATTTCTTTATCAGGCGGAAACAAGCATGGAAAATGTAAAAGCGATATGGAATCGATATGCGCAAGTCACAAAAGGAGACGTAAGAATTGTTTGATTGATTCAAGAGAAAACTGTATGCAATCATTTTGAAGCTAATTTGAAGAAGCTCCCAAAAACTATCATGCATAGACTTGTTCTTGATCATTGAATAATTGAACACTCGATCAGCTTATTTAATGGCCAAGTTTGAACGTGCAATACAAGACATCTTTTGGCATGCCTGAACTACTCATCATCTAAAAGCCCGGCCTAAAATATGTAACATTTCAACGCAGCATATCGCAACATTCTTGAGCAGACCAGATGCGCACATTTGGGCTCCCTGTTGCAATATGATGCAACATGTTGGATAATGTCGGATCATCACGCAACATTTTTGTATGTTGCTTGATGCAGTTGTACTCGTTTGGCTGTGTTTGTGCAATGCGCACTTGTTCGATTTGCTATCTCAACGCGCCATCCAGCGTGCTGCAAATAGGGTAGTCAAATTAACGCGTGCGACATGTTGTGTTGAAATGCTGCGAGCGTTTGGCTAGCCTCTCTACAGCATCTCACAGCATTACCCAACAATGTTGCGATATGTTCTGTACACACGTTGCTTTAAAAATCTTTTTTAGAGCACCTACTACGGAGATTATGTGGGAGGCGGAGCATGCGCATTAGATCCACCTTCACCGCTGAACAAGCAACCTGATTGGATAATGGTTGCAGCTGGAAAAGATGACTACCAGAGGTCGCTTGGGTGCGGCATGTGTATCGAAATATCGGCCAACGGGGAGCAAACGAGCCCCTCTACTGGAGGACCCACGCCTATGAAAGGCACCTACAAGGCCTATGTTGGTGACCTGTGCGGGGGATGTAAACAGGGTACGTCTGTGCTATCTCTGCAGTGATATTTAAACAACAGACCACACTTTCTATGGGTTTATAGGGGAAATAACCCACGCGGGATGTTTAGGAGAACACGAGAAAAGTTTGCATGATATGTGTATGATTGATTTATTGACATCAAACATCTCAATGTGGACATTTGCTAGCCCAAGGTCACTGCGTTTCATTTCAAACAAATTTCCACATTTACATTTTACGTTTATTCGTCATTACATACATCTGCCTTAAACGTTAACGTCCTACGAAGTAATGCTGCATCGCACATTACACAATGAGTATCCAATCTTAAACATTTCACAAGCATTGTTTTACATAGTGACTCTTTAAGCTGATTTGAGACTATATATTGGTTATTAATAACATTTTTTAACCGAAATGCGCGTCGTATAGTTCAAATAGCGCGCAAAACGAAGATAAATATCTCATGGTATTTGCACATTCCAAGTACTCCACAAGAAAAGGTTCCCTATTCCCCTTGGGCGTGCGAATGGTGCAAACACAATGAAAAGTTAGTCTGATTCTCAGATGGTCCAAGTAACTCAGGGACGACCTGACCGTTTGAGAATCAGGCTAGTTAAAAATTCAGCATTTTGGGAATATATGTTGGATAATAACTCGCATTGCAATTTGTTCATACATGGATATTTGAACATAATAAATCTAAGAATTAACCGTGAGCATGTTTGACTTTCATCCATTGCCATAGCTGGTTTTGATCTTTATATACCCGGGTATGGTAAGTACAAGACTTCATTCAAGGCTGTCGACTGCCCCACTGTACCGGGCACAGAGGGGAACATCCAGTTCCGTTTTACAGGAAGTAATCCCTGGTCCATGAAATTGCAGGCCCGGAATTCCAAGTAAGTCGGAGCTCCACGTAAGAGGTATCACTGAAACCCCCCCCCCCCCCCCCCCGTGTTCCCCGTGTTTCCCGTGAGGGTTATCCCAAAGCGATGACTGATCCAGTTTTCACATATTTGTAGGCCAGAGCAGTTGGACACAGAAGCGAGGCCATTTCGGAGAAACAATATAAATATCTGATCATTTGCTAAAAGTTTTATTTCGAAGCAAAGTCCAAAGGAAACGCATCAAACACCATTTCCATTACATAACAATTGTCCTGCGAAATCGTGTGGAATATCGACTGACACTTAACCGGCGAGGCTGTAGGATAATTTTTAGTTTCTTCTCTTTCGTTGATTGACAGAGTAGTAACTGTGGGTATGGAAATCGAGCACAATAACAAGTGGGTTTGTATGAAACGAACAGATGACAACTACTTCAATATCGACGGGTTAGGAGAGATAAAATTCCCGAAAAGATTCAGGGTGACAAGCATCAGCGGCGAACAACTGGTGACCACGCTACAGGGGATTCATAATGATCAGAACATCCCAAGTGAAACACAGTATTCGGGGTTTATATCAGGTATGATTAATGTTAAGGCATTTATATACACGTTACATACTTCGAGCAGGACACGGTTTAGTGTTGCAATATACGTATTGTCCAAATTCTGAACGAACGCACGGAGGGTTTTGGTGGAAGTAACCCTTATTAAAATCGTTCTTTATTGTGTGGATTGTCTTTCCTTGAAAAGGCGCATTGAGCTTTGTCTTTTAAAACTGAATAATGCATTTTAATTGCGTATCTTGCGCATTGAAAAGTACACTGAACAGTCATTGTCAACTTTACATATTTACCAGAGGCTCAAAGTTGACAAATTGTGAGGTTTACAATGATGATGTTACTTTCACATGTACCGTCAAATCCAATTAAATTAAAAGCTTAAAAACAATGACACCAAAGTAGCAATTAAATTGAGTATGTTTGTAACAGTATGTAAAAAAGGTTTTTCTACTGGCATCCTGATGGCTAAAAATAAAGGCCTTGCAGCTAAAGAGATTTGAAAGAACAGTGAATTGTTGTCAAAAGGCATATGTAATAATGAAACAGATAAAACAAACCGTGATGTTTTTAAAAATTTTGAACCATTCTTGTTTCTTTGTTGGATCATCTCCTTGTTAAACTATTACTCATTGGTCATAATTAATATTATTAAAAACTAGCTATGGTATATTGCATTTCCTGAGTTTTGATTGGTTTAGAGGCAATGGTATATGAGCTCATATACCATAGACATCCAAATATGGTAGGTGTACGCGTAAAAGAATGCAATGTTTGTACAATATTTTTTTGGTGTTTTTCATAAAACAATGATTCCACTCGCGCGTGTTGGATATGAGATGGTTATAGCCAACTCGGCACTACGCGCCATCTCATATCCAACGCGCGCTCGTGGAATAATTGTTAAATATACCTGGTCATGCCGACTTCTCAGGTTCAACGCACCCAATTTCGTATTTCCTCTGTAGAAAGCAATCCAGAAAACATCAAATGCTTCGGACAAGCAGGGAAATCCGAGCAGCGTAAGTTACTATTTTACGTATAATCATAACAATAACAAAATTCTCGAATCTGATTGGTCTTTAGCACGCCCTAGTTTTAACCAAATTGGAGCGCGCGCAGCTAAAGTGTCCAATAACAAGGTTTGCGTGTTGCGCATTTGTGTGCTCTTTCTTTGGTTACTTAATACACCTGAAACTCCTTGATATTCCTAGAACTTTCATTTTCAAACAACGCTTTTTTATCGCAGTGATGATAAAACGTCAACAGGTTTTGCTTTGCGGAAGTTTTTCTCGGATTTTTTTATAGTTATGATTAATTGGTACAGACAGAATTGGACGACACAAAGTCCTGTTAATCATACTCGTATTAATCAAATCGGACTCCGGCTACGCGGTCGTCCAATTTTGTTAAACACTTCGTATGATTACAGACCGAATTGGACTCCACTCAGTCCTATTTCCATTACTTATACGTAGCTAGAAACTCAAGCATAAATGGACTAATTCTGTTAGGTGCAGGGTAGTTTTTAGCTCCCATCCAATCCTCAGCAAGTTGTAAGGCACTCTTGCAATGAAGTAAGCTACAGGTGATGGCGCCCTAAAGGGTATGTTTTGTGATCTTCAGTCATTGTTTGCAATGAGACCGTGGAGAAAAGTTTTCTTTCCGTGACTCTTTTCAGTGTGTCCGCCTTTTTATACATGAAGAAAAATGATACAGAGTAATAATTCCTAAAGACTTTGACCCAAATTGTGCCGTTTTATAAAGCGCTTTCAGTGTATTACGACGTAATACACTGAACGTAGAGACGTAACAAATCGCAGAACTCGTAATTCACAAAAACCTCAAAGTACCGCTTTTTAAAACAGCCACTGAACAAAAAATATTTTATTATGGAACGGTAATTAAATTTATGAAATTCCCTCGATGCTTCGCGAACGCTTTCAAGAAGCTTACACATTTTTGAAAGTCACTTAGAAATTGGACATAATATTTAAATACTTGTATATTGTATATAATTTTTAATTTTGTTTGTATTATCTTTGAGCAGCCCCGTAGGGTAAGTTAATAAACAATGTATTCTTTTTTTAAAAAAAGTTAGAGAACGCGACTATCACTCCGAAATACGCAGCACGACACTTACAGGCCATTTCCTAGTTCTCTTTTGCCTCAGCATCAAAACGAGTCTAAGTGCGAAACCATTCATATGAAAATGCATTTTACCTGCATCTTGATTCTCGTGCAAAACGAGCTCATTTCCAAATGAATAGTTTCGCACTTAGACTCGTTTAGAAACTGAGGGAAAAGAGAACTAGGACATGGTCTATTGCTAAAGTTTCATTTTACTTTACTCTTTTCTTGATTTCAATGGCATATTTCAGTCGTTGGTTCAACAAGTGCACCAGAACCACAGACACCACCAGAAACACCCCAGCCAACCACGGAAGGGGGCGCATCACCTGGCGTCAGTACTCCATCGCCAAATCCTGCCCCTACAACAACAGTGGGCGCAAGCTCAGGCAGTGCGAGCCCTACTCCGTCTACCACCAAACCTGAAGCAGGTAACCCCTGGTAACTATTTTAGCAGTTGTAGGAAAGAAGCTTCAAAACATTCAGGGCTTCAAGACGGCTCGAACCCGTTACTTTCCTGATATCGGTGTGTGCTATAGCAGCTGGTAGTATAATTGGAAAATTAAACGAGACTTACCTGTAAGTTGAAGTTTGATTGAAATTCTATCCGTCACCAAGCGCTGAGGGATTACGTGAGATAGCATTGCGCCTGCGCGAACTCAGTTTTTAAAGCACTTGCCATGTGTGCAGGGGAAAGAAAACCCTGACCAGCAAAATGGGAGGGCCTTAAAAGGGAGGGCACGTAATCCCTCAGCGCTTGGTGACGGATAGAATTTCAATCAAACTTCAACTTACAGGTAAGTCTCGTTTAATTTTCCAATTCTATTCCGTCACCGCACTGAGGGCTCACGTGAGACTTCAAAGCCCACTGCACACATGAACAGAGTAATGACCAACCAAGCAACTCAGATTGGTCAAAACCAGTTTATTAACTTACTCTTGTAACAAAACGTTAGAAAAGCTATCTGTGTTGATAACAGGCTTGCTATAAAACTTTGCAAAAGTGTCAGATGAGCTCCATCCTGCAACTGATAAGATGTGCTCTAATGGTACAGATTTCAACAGAGCCTTAGATGTTGCGGCAGCCCTAGTACTGTGGGGCTTGAAAAGGTTTACATCAATTCCTGACTTATGCATTACAGCTTTGACCCATCTACTGATGGTGTCCCGGGAAACTGGTTTAAATGGCTTGTAATGACTAATAAACAATTGTTGTGCACCTCCACGTAAAGAAGAGGTACGATCAAGATATGCCTTCAAGGTAGTGACAACACAAATGTTAGGGTTGTCCGGGTAAGCTACAAACTTAACAACAGTGGGTTTCGACCTTGGCTTAGACTGTTTAATAGGCCTGGAGATAATAAAAGTCACAGTAGTTTCTGAAACAACCATGTCCTCCAAAGACAAGTAGTGAATTGTCTGCCCCCGTTGAGCTGATACTAATGACATTTAAGTGACTAATTTTAAAGTCAGGTCCTTTAGTGAGCAGTCTGTAATAGAGATTGTCTTAAGATAGTTCAGAACCTTGCTCACATCCCATGTCTCAGTATATCTTGGGTTGGAGGGTCTTGCTTCGTAAACTCCTTTTAAGAACCTCTTAACACTCTCTTGTGCTCCAAAAGTCATCCCGTCCACAGGCTTTAAGACACTGGACAGAGCAGACCTTGCAGTGTTAATACCACTGTAACCGATGCCTGACTCAAATAGCTCCACTAAAAAGTCTAGTGCCTGGGGGACAGTGGCAGAAACTGGATCAATCTGTTTTTTATGACAATATGTAGTCCATCTTTTGATGTAAGATGAATATTGCTTTGTAGTTCCTTTCCTCCAGGACTGTAAGATGATGGAGGTTGCCTTTTGAGAAATTCCTTGTGTCTCATAGGACTGCCGGACAATCTGCATGCAATCAGAACCATTTTCCTGAATAGGGGGTGGACTTCTTGTGGCATCCCCGGCATTTGTAAGGCAGTTTGTTGTTGTGGTAACACTCTTGGAACAGCCACTAACATGCGAAGAAGTTTGGGATACCAACTCTGGGTTGGCCACATTGGAACTATCATCAATCCCTCTGCACAATCGGTTTGTATTTTCTGTAGGCATCTTGCAATTAAACTGAAAGGAGGGAAAGCATGGAACAAGTGTTTATCCCATGTTACAGAAAATGCATCAATAATGGCTGCCCCTGGGTCAGGTTTCCAGGATACATAGCATGGAACCTGATGATTTAGTCTGGATGCAAAGAGATCTATGGAGGGCTCCCCCCAGATATCTGTGATCTGTTGGAAAATATCAGATCTTATCATCCATTCCTTGTTGTCTGAGAAAACGCGTGATTCCCGATCTGCCTCAACATTTTTTGTCCCTGGGATATGAGCAGCTGTTAACCATATTTGTTTTTCTATGCACCACTGCCAAGTATCTTTAGCAATAGTGTGACATTCCCTAGAATGTACACCTCCCATAGCATTAATATAGTTCACAGTTGTAGAGTTATCAGAGTAAATCTTAACGTGAATGCCTTGCTCATTTTTGCAAAATGCCTTAAGTCCAAAAATTGCAGCTAACAGCTCCGGACAATTAATGTGATATTTTGCTTCTTCCTCTGACCATCTACCTCCTATTTTCTCTGTCTCTTTGACAGCTCTCCATCCTTTAGTTGATGCATCGGTGTAAATTATTACATCAACCTTTGAATTAGGCAATAATATGGGGTAGTTATTGGTCTGTATGTTATCATACCACCACTTTATCTCTGAAAAGCTTTCTTGGGATAATCTCATTTGAGCATTATAATTGCCATAGTTTTGTCTTAAGGCTGTAGTTTTATCCCTCCCAAGTTGTCTATAATACAGTGGTCCATATAAGATCCCAGGAAAACTTGACACTAAAAGCCCTATAAAGCTAGCTAGTTCCTGGATTGGGAGCTCAACCAGCTCCATCATTTTCTTGCATCTTTCCCTTATGCGCTGGATTTTTTCCTGTGTTAAGGAGACAGTCATATTAACTGAATCCAAGACAAATCCCAGAAATGTAAGGACTTGAACTGGCTGTAAGACCGACTTATCAGGATGTAGGATAAAACCCAATGTTGAAAATAAGTCACAGGTATCATTAATATTGGCTTGGCAGTCCTCCACACTCTCCCCTTGTAAATAAGAGTCATCAATATAGCCTACATTTAGGTGACTCTTCTGGCGCAGCGTAGCATACACTGGCTTAAGGATTTTTGTGAAGAGTCGGGGTGCACAAGCCAGACCATTTGGTAGACATGTAAACTGAAACAATCTACCTTTCCAGCAAAACCTCAGATATTTTTGGTCATCTTTGTGAATTGGCACTGAGTAGTATGCGTCACGCAGCTCTACTGAGGCCATATAACAGTTTGGAGTCATAAGCCTTATTGCTGATTGTAAGGTATCCATCTTAAAATGTTGATACTCCACATGTTCATTCAAATTCTTCAAATTTAAAATTAATCTAAACCCTCCATCTTTCTTAGGGCGTACGAATATAGTAGAAATATATTCACCAGGGCAATGTGTGGTTTCTGAAATCACACCTTTGGTCAGCAGTTTATCAATTTCATTGTCAATGACCTCCTGCTCTGGTTTTGTAAAATTTATTTCTTTTGGTGGCATAAACTGCATTGGCTCTCCATTTTCAAACTCAATGTTATAATTTTTCACACTATTAAGTATGAAAGGATCTGAGGTTATGCATTGCCACTGAGAGGTAAATTGTTTCAGTCTTCCACCTGTAATTTTAATAGATTGCTCTAACACGTTTCGTACCTCAACGTTGTTAGCAGTCTGATTCATTTTGATTTCCCCTCCTTCTTCCTCTTGAAGTTCGGAGGATGTTTGTGTTCGTTTCTCCACGAGCCTAAAAAAGGCTTCCTATAATGTTGGTTTCCTGAGCGTCCGCGGCTATGTGCGTAAAAGTTGTGCCTGTGATAATCAGGCTTGTTCGTTGATCGACCACTGTGTGTGGAGACTTTCTTTCCCACTCGATTGACCTCAGTCAATTCTTTCACTTGTTTCGGGAGATCATTGCCAAACAATTGGTCAGTGATCGGAACCGACGAGGAGCAAAGATGTTTGTATTCCTCGTGTAAATCCGGTTTAATAAATTCCCTTCGTCTTTGATTGAGTTCACTGTTTGCATTAGCGAATAATGTAAGTGCATCTGTTGACTTTTGAAGAAGGTCGTTTCCCGCTGGGAGTGACGACAAGTGCTCAAGGAGTTTGTCGATCATATTTGTCAACGCGCACATTCCTTTGAAGATGGATGTCTGCACCTTTTGCAGTCTAACATCTTGGGACCGGACTGTTGGAGTAAGGTGGTCCCATACTGGTTGATTGACTCGTACTTTTGTCAAGAATTCACAGTTCTCTGGTCTGTGATACTTGTTCAACTTTTCCTGAAGTTTCTCTTCAGGCAGCCCTTCTTTGAGCATGGCATTCACTACATTCGCCAGCTCTGTGTTTACACTTGGGCCCGTCTCCTCTTTCTTCAGCTCTTGTTTCAAGCTGTTAAGTACCTCAAATTTTCCTTCATTAGAAGGCATGTTGTGAGCCCCGGCTGAGTCAGCCAGCTTTGTCACAGCTTCTTCTAAGCTCGTAGTTTTGTCATCTCGCTTCTTCTTCGTGGAGGGCTCTTCGCTGACCTCGTGGTCATTCTCGGCAGATTTTGCCTCCTGTTCTTCCTCCGTGTCAACATATTGTACTTCAAAGTCTGACTGAAACTGTTTGAACGACTCAGCAATAGTCTTGGATAAATCTTGAGACATCTGGGTGAAACCCTGTCTCAGCGTAGCGGCCAGCTCTTGTAAACCATGTGAGTCAGTTTTGGCGCCATCGGCGCCATCATCTCTTTCGATGATTCTAACATTTGCTTCAATGTGTTCGCTTCTAGAGCCACTACTTTTCCTTTTTAAGTTGTCTTTCTCGCCCTTACGCTCAGATTTATCCGAGGTCTCGGGCATTTTTAGCGAATTATCGCTTAAAACTAAAATTCTCGGCGTGTTGAAAAACCAAACGTCCGTTCGCTCCAAAGGCGGCAACACACTGAGTTCGCGCAGGCGCAATGCTATCTCACGTGAGCCCTCAGTGCGGTGACGGAATAGAATTTCCGATAGCTATTGAGCAATCAGAGAACCCTGCGATGGACAAGCCTCCTATCCAGGAGCTGTAGAAATACTCCTAGTAGCTTCATACAACTGAGTCGGGATAAGCTCCGGCCTGATAGACCACTAGGCTCGAAGCAGGCTTTACCGCGTTGGAGGAAAGCGCTGGGACTATAGGTGATTTACTTTAACAAACTGGACAACTCTATAGAATAGCATTGCAAATATCGTTTACTGTCTTTCAGAATGGGACAAGACTTTCTGCAACGGAAAACCCACTGGGCATTACCCTGACCCAAAAGACTGCAGCAGCTTTTATCACTGCGCTAACGGGATAACGCACTGGAAGCACTGTCCAAAGGGACTGTTTTTCAACACTGAAGTCAAAGTTTGTGACTGGCCCAGCAACGT
>OX393565.1:19959717-19964717 GCA_947652115.1 Blastomussa wellsi
AGGCTTCGCAGGAAAACTCATTTTATTGGGTTTAGAACAGCTCGGCAATTTGCCAGTCTTTAAATTTGAGTCACAAGTTGTGCAAATCCATTCAGTATCATTGACACTTCTTAAACCCATGACACAAGACTTGACAACATCTTGTGAACATGCCTTGTACTTGTTGGCATTACATTTGACTACCGAGGACCTATACCACAACTGGTCACAACAGGTACATATATATTCTGGGCCACATTCAATGTTATTGTGAAACAAACTTATCATAGAACTTTTATTGTCTTCCTGTGCTTGTAACTGATCATTGACATTTGTTGGGAGCGATGCACTTTCGTTGCTTACTATTTTCCTAATTTTAGTTTGTCTGTTTACTTGCCTAATGTGTTCTGGGTTATCTGCTTTTCGTTTCCTAAAGGTTTGTTTATCAATTTGTTTTCTGTGTTCTGGGTTCTTTGCTTTGCGTTTTCTAAACGACTGTTTGTTAATTTCCCTTATGAGTTCTGGATTCTGTGCTTTCCGTTTTCTAAAGGACTGTTTGTTAATTTCTTTTGCATGTTCTGGGTCAGTCATGTTTCTTTTTTGGACAGCTCTGTTCTTGTTCTCCCTAGTTGCTTCATTATTATTGTACCGTTGCACAAAAGATTCATTTTCTCTTTTTCTAAATTCTGCGTCAGCTCTTCTCTTTTTCATGTATTTTTTCATGTAAGCCCTGCGCTTTTCATTTTTATCAATTACCTGTAGTTTGTCTTTAACTAAAGTTTGATCACATTGTTTCTTGCTTGGTAACTCAGAACTTCTTTTTTCTTCTGTAGACACATAATGAGTCTCACCTATGTGCCCAATGTAAATAGTTCTGCATTCTCTTGTGACAATCGCTGGTTGAACAACAGTAACAGGAGCAAAAGTGTCACTTGATTCAGCAATATGAATTGATAAATTGAGGCAATTGGCCACTGCTTGAATTATAATTGCATCAGCCCATGTTCCCGGACGTGACATGTTATTCAAATATTCTTGCCAAGAATGGTCAGTATTACTCTCTATAAATTGTTCAGGATTATGCAGTAAATACTGAATGCCAAGGCTACGTATATAAAAATGGTTATTTGGATTGCTGTAGAGTTGGTGGGATACTGCTCGGAAAAGGCAATCTCCACCTGCGCCCACGTCAAGAGCAGTTCTATTTAATTCAGACAACCTTGTTTCTAGTAGTGAAACTGAATTGGCAACTGAGCCACCATCTGCTGGTAAATCAGTATTAACAGTGTACAGATCTGATGGACCTGGGTTCTCTTCAACATCACCACTTAGAGATATAACTCTAAAAGATACATGATAGGTTTGTTTTAATTCTTTTAGCATTCTGTCATCAACATAAATGCAAAACAATGGTGACTTCTTATGCTTCAATGTCCTCAGTTGCACAACAGCTAAGTACAAGTTTGGCTTCACAAAGCACTCTTTTGAGGATAATGCACAATTTGATCTGGCCAACCATTCAGTGAAATAATATCGATTATACTCACACAACATAAGTTTAAGCTTTGATGAATTAGGAATACATTTCTTAAGGTATGATTTGGCAGCATTTCGTATTACTCTTGTCTTTCTAAATAGTTTGATTACTTTCCTATAAGGAATTCTGGAAGGTTCTCTTTCGCGTTTCTTTCTAGAAATATGCAACTTAGAAACAAGCCTTGCCCTTGACATCCTGTTACACTTTTCCATTTCATTTGTATGCAAAGCACAAGTGCTTATTTGTTCGTATTTGGCTTTGATTTGTACATATGTGGCTTTGATTTGCTCATATTTGGCTTTGATTTGTACATATGTGGCTTTGATTTGCTCATATTTGGCTTTCATTTGCTGACATTTGGCTTTGATCACTTGGCATTTGTATTTGGCTTTCTCGCTTTCCATAGTGATGGCACAGCCCCAGCGAGCGGGGGATTCGACATACGCTCGGTACGTCTCCTTGCCTTTCAAATTACCCTGGCAAGTGAACGGTTCTTCTGATGTTTCTGTCCCTGAATATACACGGGACTTATTATGAACATCTCCATTTGTACATATACAGGCATTCATAGTGCTAAAAATCTTGTTGATCACAATACACAATTCTCTCAGATCAGTGCGCAACACAAAATGGCGATTTGCAACGCTTGCACAAACCATGTGCTTAGTCAGGTGACTTTAACGAGTAATTCCCGAACACCACCGATTGCGAAGCACAATCGATCTAGCTCCAAACACAATTAAATAAATTGACTTTCAAAATAAATGAACAACGTTTCGAGTTTATACATAAAAAAATTGGATTGTACATTCTAAAAGCCTACCTGTGTTTATGAAGGTTGCGAGGCAAGAACCATGAAGACTTTCCCCGACTCAAAACAAGCGATGCGAGGGGTCTTCATCGCAGGCTAGCTGGATTCCACGAGTAAATTCACGAAACGATTAGCTGACATGAAGTGTTCCCCGGCCGCAAAACAAACGATGTTATGTAGGTTGGGAAGCAAGAACCATGAAGACTTTCCACGGCCTCAAAACGTATGATGCTAGCTGAAGTCGACAATTAAATTCGCAGAACGATTCGCTGAAGTAAACAAGAACCATGAAGACTTCTCCGGCCGCAAAACAAACGATGTTATGTAGATTGCGAAGCAAGAACCATGAAGACTTTCCACGGCCTCAAAGCATATGCAAGTTCACGAGTAAATTTGCAGAACGATTCGCTAAAGGAATAGAGTAAGCTCAAAATTTAAAAAGTCACCGTAGATCGTCCAAATAGCCAGCCGAGTTCAAAACACAACCTCGTTCCCAGGGTCTCTCCCTTGGAATTAGAGCCCGCGATACATGGCGATAGTACTTGAACGATACAAATTGTGCACTAGTCAGCGGCATTAAAAAAAAAGTTTACGGGAAATGAGTGAGCGAGTGAAATTAGCATATTTGGAACCACTATACTCGTTTCATTCCATTCACGAGTAAAAACGGCTATCATAGCTTCCTATTTTATATTTCAAAGCTCTAAAACGTAACGGTCATTTTGTATTTTTTGCATTCATTTTTTTTTAAGGAGAAGAAGGTTTGTTTTTCAAATATATTGTACTTGCTTTTCATTTCTGTTTTAATTTTTTCTCTTCGCCGTGGGGATCAGTCTACCGTTTTTTGCGTAGTGTCATTTTGTACCATGTGACTGGGTCGTGCCGACGTCACGATGCACTATTTGATCGCATACATTTTCTGGAATTCGTTACTTCAAAAAATACAAACTGTGATCTTCTGTAAGCCAGATAAATAAAGTTCACTTACATTTTATCGTTTGCGTGATATTTCGTGGTCTGATGGGGTTTTATGGCTTGCAAAGCAGGCGGTTTTTGAGTTCGCAGGCTACGAAATACCACGCAAACGACAAATCTGCAAGAGACCTAATCAGCCAAAAATAAACTGTAACACAAGCAAATCAAAGCAAGGCTGATACTTCGTGAAAAAGTTGACTTTGCGAGACAACAACTCGATAGAAATCGATAAAGCAGGGTTGCAACCGTGGACAGCTGTTTCGTTCTTGTTGGAACTCGTCAGCACGGCGTAGCAATTCTAAATGAAACCAGCCAACAGAACCAGCTCAAATAAAATGCAACAAAGCCCATGCCCTATCAAGTTCCGCACTTTGAACTCGCCCACTCCCCGAATCAAGCGCTGCAACATCACGTGCTTCAGGGAGAAAGCAAGGAAAGCAAATGTATGTGAACTTTATCTGGCTTACAGTAGATCACAGTTTGGGATCAAAAGATGCGAAATCCTGTATTTTATGAACCATTTCTTGCGATCAGTTGAATCAATCCGAGGTCAGCCGTAACGAATTGACGTCACGCGGCCTCAAACACAGAGGGTGGTGTGTCTGTGGTATCTTGCTATGGTGTCTTGCAGTTTACCCATTTCCCACTACTTCCTCAGGCTAACCCGCAAGTCGAGTGTCTGGAAAGCAAATGCGTGCGTCTCTACAAATATAGAGCTCAGTTACATTTGAACTGAAACCCGACGTGCAGGAGTCCGACTTGGTAGGTACCGATTGCTAAATTTTATCCACCATTCAGTCAGGTAGCCTAGTACCGTTAAATTAGATTAGAATAAGAAAACACATTCAAATTATTTGAATTGGCCAATTTATGTCGTAAAATATCTTTGCAAAATTAGGCAAGCGCGACAGTCAGTCCCTTTGTAGCTCTTCAATGTTGCTCAAGATTCATAATTGCATTTACATTTACTTTATCTTACAGTTGTAGAGTTATGAACTAAATAGACTGCAAAACCGTGTACGAAGATCCTGCTTGATTGAACGTTGGATCTCGCAGGAGATCGAATCAGCCAAACTTGAAAAATTAATAAACGATGATAAGTCAAAGACTACTGCAAGGCTGAAACAACGTGATATATTTTGAACAATATTTCGGCTGGCCAGACCAGCCTTCTTCAGGTTTAGATGTTACTAATTTTTTTGAATGTTCATTTTTCAATCAGTTGTACATGTGACTTTTTCGACTAGTTGTGTAAGATATTCGATCAATCAAATGCTCATTTTCCATTAGTTGAACATGCGACTTTTTCGACAAGTTGTGCCGGATATTCGATCAGTTGAATGTTCATTTTCAATCAGTCGTACATGTGACTTTTTCGATCAGTTGTGTAAGATATTCGATCAGTTGAATGTTCATTTTCAATCAGTTGTACATGTGACAGTTTTTTGATCAGTTGTGTAAGATATTCGATCAGTTGAATGTTCATTTTCAATCAGTTGTACATGTGACTTTTTCGATCAGTTGTGTAAGATATTTGATCAGTTTAAAGTTCATTTTCAATCAGTTGTACATATGACTTTTTCGATCAGTTGTGTAAGATATTCGATCAGTTGAATGTTCATTTTCAATCAGTCGTACATGTGACTTTTTCCATCAGTTGTGTAAGATATTCGATCAGTTTAAAGTTCATTTTCAATC
>OX393565.1:19972217-20064717 GCA_947652115.1 Blastomussa wellsi
ACACATTCAAATTATTTGAATTGGCCAATTTATGTCGTAAAAAATCTTTGCAAAATTAGGCAAGCGTGACGGTCAGTCCCTTTGTAGATCTTCAATGTTGCTCAAGATACATAATTGCATTTACGTTTACTTTCCTTACAGTTGCAGAGTTATGACTGCAAAACCGTGTACGAAGATCCTGCTTGATTGAACGTTGGATCTCGCAGGAGGTCTAATCAGCCAAACTTGAAAAATTAATAAACGATGATAAGTCAAAGACTACAGCAAGGCTGAAACAATGTGATATATTTTGAACAATATTTCGGATGGCCAGACCAGCCTTCTTCAGGTTTAGATGTTACTAATTTTTTTGAACGTTCATTTTTCAATCAGTTGTACATGTGACTTTTTCGACTAGTTGTGTAAGATATTCGATCAATCAAATGCTCATTTTCCATTAGTTGAACATGCGACTTTTTCAACCAGTTGTGCTGGATATTCGATCAGTTGAATGTTCGATTTCAATCAGTTGTACATTTTACTTTTTTCGATCAGTTGTGCTTAATATTCGATCAGTGGAATGTTCATTTTCAATCAGTTGTACATGTAACAGTTTTTCGATCAGTTGTGCAAGATATTCGATCAGTTGAATGTTCATTTTCAATCAGTCGTACATGTGACTTTTTCGACCAGTTTTGCTGGATATTCGATCAGTTGACTGTTCGATTTCGATCAGTTGTACATTTTACTTTTTTCGATCATTTATTCGATCAGTTGAATGTTCATTTTCAGTCAGTTTTACATTTGACCTTTTCCTTCAGATGTGCGTGATATACGATCAGTTGTGAGTTGAGGTTTTTTGTATACCGCTTTTGACGAAAGCGTCCTATCTTTTTGAAACGGCAACAGGTTTTTTTTTCGCTACACGCGGCAAATGTGATTGGACTAAAAGCGATTTTTGCAAGCTAACTCCTGGCGGAAATTCTTGTTTTTGTGTACGTGTTAAAATGGAATTCTGCCAAAACATCCCTCCGAGGTTAATGGATGCACTATTAAAAGTTATTTGAGAAGGTGTTTGGGGGCGGTGTTTGTTTGATATTTTTGTAAACGCAGTTTCGCGCACACAACTCTAAAAGACGGACACCTCTTTACGACGGATACCTTGTGTTTGCCCCTGCCGTTTTTCAGTCATTTTACTGTAATTAAACTCCCTATAAGACGGACACCTCTCTAATGCCGTGTGGCCATTTACCCTAAACCTTGGTACATTTGTACAGTGTTTATACTGGCTGAAATAACCGAGGTAAGCCTGTCATCAATCACGATTACGATAAAATCGAATTGACCTCAGAACTTGGGTCATAGTACTGATGAGGCACCTGTGGCAGAGATTGTTGATTGTACTGGTGTTTAGCGGTTGTTGTAGCGCGTA
Organism: Blastomussa wellsi; assembly: GCA_947652115.1. Taxonomy (NCBI): domain Eukaryota; kingdom Metazoa; phylum Cnidaria; class Anthozoa; order Scleractinia; family Plerogyridae; genus Blastomussa; species Blastomussa wellsi. Next base: position 19,973,629 of record OX393565.1, read on the forward strand.
GCGAAATGGCGAATTCGTGGAATATGCATCTTCCCTGACCTTAACCATGCCTGATCGCAGGGTTAATCGAACTTTTACCTTGGTTAACTTTCTATTGTCTCGGGTAATGTTTACCATTGTATCAGTTTGCGTTTACACACAAAATATTTACCCAGGCAAGTAAACTCCAAAATCTTGGTAAAATGCTCAAGTCTAAACACGGCATAAGATGGACAACGGACACTTTAAACCCTTCAACGTGCACCTGTGAAATATTATTTGCAGAGATATTCTCGATTTTGTGTTTTTTTAGCCTTTTTCTGTCAACGTTGTGACGTCATCGCACATCTAATTTGCATAATACAAAAACTTGAATATCTCTGCAACGAGAGAAGATATCGCAGAAAGGAAAACGCCATTCTCCGTAATTTTGAAATGCGGAGTTGATGGAAGTAACGACAATAATATGCAGTGACGATGATAAAAAAGGGACACGAATAGTAATCATTTGGAAAAATTAATTTTGAAACAAACTGCGCGCCATAGTCCAGTCCTTAGTTTACCCTATGCCCCTAGAAAGACCATTTTTATCATAAGATTTCGTGTTTAAATAAAGATTGATTGATTGGCTGATATTGATTGATTCATGAAAATATCCGGTAAGTTGTATATGTGGGGTTTGATGTGTGCGGACAAGCAAAGTTCTGTTCGTTTTGCCAAGCTCGAGTGTACGAAGAATTGCAGCCGGGAATCACAACCACAGGAAGAACCTCCCCTTGAAAGGAGCTGATGCAATACAGACTTTCTTTTGAAAAGAGATGATGCAATCGGAATATCTAAAATCAAATTATTTACAACACAATCGTACAAAGTATAAAGTTCGTCATGGCTAAGCAAAAACCGCAGTTGTACAAGTACAAAGTTCACGTTGAGTAAAACTGATTAATATGTGAAATATGGTTTGACGTAGAATGACTGGAAAACGGTAAATCCTCGCGTAACATTCCTCTCACCTAAGATCGAGACCTCCTAGGAAACGTAAGCTAGAACTCAACATTGCCACTGTGAGTGTGGTATACAAATCATCTCTGAAACTCAACTTATATACAGATATGCGGATAATAAAAAAACTACCGCATGAGAAAGTTTCGATTTTGATATCAGTTTAGTCTAAAGAGGCTAATAGTAAAGTTAAAGTTAAAATGGCAAAAATGTACTTTTTTAGTCACCAGTCAAAGTCAAAAAATGTTCTATATTTTTACCTTTTTTACATTGCCATGGCAACAAATTTTTACTTGAAAGTGACCTGAACATGTTCAATGGACATTAAACGTATCGAGATTTGTGCTTACAATTCCATCTAACATCATTATATTTAGTGCACCTACAATAGAACGCGAAAAATGGGAATGTATAAACCATAACAAGCTACCTCAACTCCAAGATTTAGCTTAGCTTGTGACGTACTTGATCAGTCTCGATAAGCCAAAGACTATAACAACAACCTCGTCAATAAAAACCTATCCAACAACACGACCTGGCAGAAATTTTATTGCATCTGACTTAGATCTGTTTCGTTTCTGTTCTACAGGCTATTAAGTGATTAATTAAGTGGCATATCAACAGGAAAATTTCAGTTTCGTGACGTCCAGGGACATGTCTTTAAAGGCAAGCTACACGCACACAGATAAAATGAAGGATGGTTCAGAACCTCCAACCGTAAACATAAAGGTATGCATTAACATGACTAAGACATAAACTTTAAAAAAATGCTTGTTGGGCCTCTGAAAAAGTTTCTCGATTCGATCGGGTTGGTCAATTTGTGAAATGGACCGCTTTATTTTCCATTCGACAAGTGGAGTTGTCGATTGGAAAGTTGCATCTCATTAGTGGGACTAATGAAATGTCAAGTTGTCTAATGAGATGCAATTTTCCGATCGACAGCGGATAGAATGATCCCTCTTCGGGTGGAATCCACTCGACAGTATCGACAGAACTAGCAGAGATAGCCTACTGAATCAAAGTTCTGATAAGCCGAACATCGCCCCGTATTCCAGTGCACGCTGTATTACGTAAACTGTCTGCCTGGGCAACGGAATTTGGGCCCCCGTGCATGAATAGCGCAAATCATGGTTACTAGCCAAAGAATGCCAGGCTAAACGCTAATTGCACCATTCAAAACATTGCATAAAATGAAAAAAAATACTCATATTTAGAATTAGTTTATGTCTCCTCCTTCCAAGCTAAACGCATCAACAGAATCGCTGCTTTGCCTGAGCTCCGTGTACTGGGCCGCAATTTCGGCATTTTAAAATTCAGCCTAAAGCAATAGACATCACTACGAGGCTCTACGGAATAAACCCCAAACTCTATAGTTTATTCCCCAGAGCCCCTTGCCTTGGTCTATTGTTCAAGGCTGAATTTTAAAATATCGGAGTGAATATTGGAGTAAAATGGCTATGGGTGAAGGCTCATAGCCGGTTTTATTAAAGTGGAACAGCGATGAAAAAATATTGTTCTTGTTCTCTTTCGATTCCGATTTAATTTATATTTGGCAAAAATACACCGTGTCAATTATTGCCCCTCAATTTTCAAAATAAGTCATTTTTTGAACGACGAATTCTTGTTTTAAAAATTGTCCCCTATTACCAGATTCGACTTCAGTCGAGTTGCGTTGTAAAAGTTGGATTGAGAGAGAAAATGACGTCATCTACTCACTAGTCTGAATTTTTACTGTGTGAAGCCAGCTAATTTGGTATGCAGAACAGCAACTTGCTTCTAAAAGCTCATGCTGCATACTAATTAGCTGGGTTTACACACATTGCAAAAATAAACTAGCGAGCCGATGACGTCATTTTCTCTCTCGATCCAGCTTTTACAACGCAACTCGACTGAAGTCGAATCTGGTAATGGTGGACAATTTTTAAAACAAGAATTCGTCGCTCGAAAAAACGGACTTATTTCGAAAATTGAAGTGCAATAATTGGCACGGTTCATTCTTATATAAAACTGGAATGGAAAGGAAACAAGAACGACATCTTTTCATCGTAGTACCACTTTAACTTCAAATGAAGTGATGAGGTTACAATTAATAAGATATTGATAAGGGTGAATGCATTGGATGGAGGTAGGAGCCGAGATGAAGAACTGACATGTCTTGACTTGAATTCAAGCTGCAAAGAATGACAAGGAGATCTAGTCGCATGACGACCCCGTTAGGAGGAGAAGGGCAAGGGGAAACAACGCATCTTAACTGATATCCAGTCCCCCCCAAACAAGATTGAAGTGCATATGACACGAATTTTTTTCTCTTGATTCTTGTAGTTGGATATCTATAGAAAACGACTCGAAGCCTTAAGAGTGCTGAAAAAATCTAAAAAGTATTTTTTTGCTTTCAAAATACGCGCAATTTGGCTTCAAATTTGTCCCGGTCATCGCGCGGCCAAAATCGCACGTTATATCGGAACGTGACGTCACATTGTGTATCTCAATGCAACTTTCAGAAGAGTCCGACTCAAAAGAATCATTAGAATCACTGGACATCTTTGCCTTTCAATACACTATCTGTCCACTACGAAGTACTGCAGAATCCTCTTAGCGACAACAGACCTTCGCGGCAAAGGTAGACAATGTGACGTCACGAATAACTTCGCCGTCGATAAACTAGGTCACAGTCTCTGAGCCAAATTTGAAGGGTAATTGCGCGTATTATGAAAGCAAAAACAATGCTTTTTAGATTTTCCAGTACTTCGAAACGTTTTCTTTAGATATCCAACTACAACAATCAAGAGAAAAGAAAATAGTGTAATATTCACTTTAAATCGAAGAAGTGTTCTAGCGGATTCGAGAGTGACTGGGAATTCCGCGCTACCCTTCCCAGCGTTCTTTGCGTCCACGCTAAATGTTCCCATCGTGAAGTCGCGTTTTCCGACTTGAGACGCCTAAAAACGAGGCAGATATAATGATTTGTGTGCTTGTCCACCACCTGAATTTTAAAGCTTGTCAGGTAGCAATTTGGAATGGTACGCATGCCCCTGTTGAACGGCCAAAGAATTTTACTTCACAGAGATCGAGTTTCTCTGATGGGCCTAGTGGCCCATCAGGCCGGAGCTTATCCCGGTTTCAGTAGCATGATGTGACTGAGAGTATTTCTACTCTTCCCTGGATGGGATGCTAGTCCATCGCAGGGTTACCCCCCAGCAGTAAATTCACCGGTACTCATTAATACTCCGGGGTGAAGAGAGGCACTGTGAGAGTAAAGAATCTTGCCCAGAACACAACGCAGTCCCCAACCAGGGATAGAACCCCGACCGTCCGATCCGGAGTCCAGCGCGCTAATTAACCATTAAGCCACTGCGCCTCCCACCACCTTAACGTCAGACATAATATTAATAGTAACTGCCTGGCAAAAACGTTGCCGCGCGGAAACGTGAAATGTTTCTGCCGTGCAGCAGAAGCAAACTTTGCTTCTTGGAAACAAGAACCGATCCTGAAAGCAATGTTTCCTGTATGGCAAAACTGGGAAACATTGGTTAAACATGCGCGCGCCACGAATGTTTCTGGAAACGTGTTTGCTCGTATTGTCTGGCCACGGGAATTGGTTCATGCTTAGCGTGCGCGTAGCCGAGGGCAACTCTAGTTTCTTGAGTGCTCTCCAAACTTCAAGTGCATCCATAACCCGAAATAAGCACAGCTAAAATCATGAATCAATATTTGATTCAGTGACGGAAAAGAATTAAAATGTGACGGACTGAAAACAGCAACAGCAACAAAACGCGCATTGAAAATTACAATTTTATCGGCCGCGATGAAAGCGGTGGTATTTACGCACTGTTTATATAGCGTTTTGAAGACGGCTCAAAGGTCAGCTTTGACTTTGCTTGAGGGATTTCACTGATGGGTTAAAAATGAACGCGGTAAAAGAAGGTAATTTTCACGAAGACCTTGAAAACAAAAACAACAGATGACGGCCCGTTGAAAATTATATGTTCGATTCATCACTACAATCAAGACTAAAAGCGCCCTTGCTTCCAGCCTGGAGCACTTTTTGTACGATTTTACAATTTTTACAATTGTTTCCTATGTGATCAGTATTAGCATGTAAACGTGCTAAAATAAAATCCTTAGGCAACTTTAGAAAATACCATAATACTCTTTGTTTGTCCCCAAAATTTCCATAAGCATTGTTTTTGTTTTCTCTTGGGACCATTGTAAGTCCCATGAGAAACTGGAAACAATGCTTGTGCAAAATTTTGGGGACAAACAAAGAGTATTATGGTATTTTCCGAAGTGGCCTATTTAAGTGGTTTTTCGCTCACCTTCGTTTTCAGGCTGCAATTTACGAGGCTGTCAAGAGTCTTGAGCAACTTTCCTGGAAAGTTCTTGATGACTCGGAATTAACTGCGAAAGAGCTCTCTCGTAGAATCTTCACCAACCCGATCGTTAGCGATTTTCTCATTCGCTTATCTCGCCTTGATGTGTTCTCCAAAGAGCTGGCAAACTCATTCAGCAGTGATATGGATTCGCTATTGCTAATCAGAAAACTGAAGTATTTCTACAACCAACCAACTGCTGCAGTGGTGCAGCAACTTGCTGGTCTGGTACCAAGGTAAATAGTGTATCGAAGTGTAACAAAGTGTCTTGAAACAAAGTGAAAATACTTATACTAAAAAGACAAAGAAAAAGTAGGAATCTAAAGAAGGCTATTCCCAGGGGATGTACATGGCTTTCTTGATTTTTAATTGGAAGCTTGTGGAAGCCGAGTGAAGACCGTTTCGAAACTTCCTTCCGAACAATTATCCTAACCCCTTTGGTGGTAAAAGATGTGGGAATGCTAATCTGATGGCTTCTGCGCTCACAACAGCATTTTCTCCAAAAGGTGGAGGGGTACACGAATAGTGATGAAATATTTTTTCATGGTGATCTTGGGTTAGTAATATTTGCAGATAATGCAGCTCTGACAGCACATTCCGGAGAGGCATGATCAGCTGCTTCGCTCACGCATGTAGAGAGTTTGGCCTGACTATCAGCCTAAAGAAGACGAACATCGCGGGTCAAGACGTGAGCAGCATCTCCCCATCGTCGACTTCACTCTTGATGTGGTGGAGGACTTTACTTGCCTGGGCTCCACCATCCCCAGCAATTTCTCACTGGACAGTGAGTTGAGCTAGACAATCGGCATAGCAACAACTGTCATGGCATGCTTCTTAGAGAGGGTATGGGACAACTCCATGCTGACCACAAACACCACGAAGCAATTGTACCAGGCCTGCGTGCTGAGAACTCTGCTCTACGGCAGCGAATCATGGACCCTCTACGCCCGCCAAGAGCGCAGACTCAACACCTTCCATCGGCGCGACCTCAGAAGGGTCCTGAGCATCACATGGCAGGAACACATTTTCAACAACGCTGTCCTTAAACAGGCATGCACAAAGACATTTTGTGTAGCGCTTGCCCACCGGATCCAGGCCTGTTGACATGAAGGCAGGTGACATCAACACAGCAGACTGGGAGATTCTCGCTGTTGAATGTAGCGCTGGCAGCTGCTGGCGTGCAACTTCGAAGGCCGCCGTCAAGACAGGAGAGGGGAGAGAGGAGCAGTGGGAATAGAGGGGAGGACACAGGCGGCAGAGTGCCAACTCAGTACCCACCGAGGCAGCGGCTGCATGTCTTCACGTGTAACTGCAACAGAGCATGCCAGCTACCCTACTGGAGACTAAACCCTGAGAGCAAAAATCCATCGTCTCCCGAAACGGAAGGATGCCAGCGGCAATATTTATTGCACATTTTCACCTTTTTATTCTTTGAACAAACGGACGATGGATCATTTTTCACCAGAAACATACTTGCCGGTTTTTGAAACATCGCCGATTTTGATTATAGCAATGTTTGCAAAATTTAATTCCTTTAACACTATTTTCTACTAAATTGCGAAATAAAGTTCCAGCAAAAACAAGTAATAATGAAGCGCAACAAGATCGCAACATTTTTTTAATCTAAACGAATCCATGAGAGATTTTTCTCCACACTTTATTTGCCTTTAGTCTTTAAATCGCCCTTTAAACTATTCTTTCCTGCTGTTTGTTGCAGAACTAGTAGCAATACTGAGCCAATTTCAAAATGGAATGGAATAGTCAAGACGTTTGCCATGGAAAGCACGATAGGCACAATGCCAGTGCGCCGCTTACTTCAAGAAATAGGCTGCCCAGAATGCTACTTAGAGAATGCCGAGCATCTATTGAATGTTGATCCGCACTCAGTATACCCAACATCCATTTATCGCAGATGTGAGGGAGACGTTGTAGCCAAACCAGACGCATCTGTGGTTGAGTGCACCATGCGATACACTCTGACGACTACAGCCAAGATTGTTTACGGAGTGTTGAATCCAACCAATCCAGAGCTGAAAAACGTGTATCAGCCCCTTGGAAGGTGTGTCCATTTCAGCCTTTTTATCTGTTTCGTTTGAAATATAAAGTATCGGGCACTTTCTAGATAGTGGTTTTCACTACTCCACTCTTTCACTTCATGATAATTGAAATGAAAACTAAAAGTAGATAAAATAAATGCACGTTAGCGTCGGTGAGGATATAAAATTTTCAACAATTTCCAGATCGGATTGTAGTTATTTAATTCGACCTGGATAGACAACCCGCATGAAAGCCTGCAGCCTGATGTGGCTTCCTCTATAAATGTCGTAGAAAACGCGCAATAAGATCGTAAATAAAAAAAATAACAAATAAATAAATAAATAAAAGCCTTATGAACAGATATCAAAGCTCTAGCATTTATCTTTTTGAGTTCTGTCAAGTTTGTTTTTCCTTAGTACTATGTTTTAAACTTTCAAGAGACGGTTTATCCCGCTCGGTGATGCTTAGATTCGATCCGAAGTACTTCAGTGAGTAGCTGTAGTGTGAAGTTCCGACGCGCCGGATGCTGATGTCGGAATGTACAGTGGCACTGATCCGTATTTAATATGCTATAATCTTTCACAAAATATAAACTTTTACAAATATACACTTTTGGGGATTAGCACTGATGGCTTTCACACAATATTTCACGTGACACGCCAAGCCCAATTTCACACCCGTGTAACCAATAACTACCGTCTTGTAACTTGTTTAATAGTCTTATTAACCATACTTTCCATCACCAGGTGCATAGCAGTTGTCGACAACAAAGTCAATAAGACCTACGGAGAAGAAATACAGGCGTATTTCGACGAGAACAGCGTAGAACTGCAAAAGTTGGTCATTCCTGCCAGCGAAGTCGACAAAGAAATAACCACAGTGCAGAATATCTTGGTGCAGCTGAGGAAGCTACGCGTCAAGCGAAACGAGCCTGTCCTCGTTGTTGGCGGAGGCGTCATACATGACGTCGTCGGCTGTGCCACCGCTCTGTACCATCGTAACACGCCTTACATCATGCTGTCTACAAGTGTCGTGGCTGGTATCGATGCTGGCCTGTCACCTCGCACTGGTTGTGACGGATTCGGCTTCAAAAACCTGTTCGGGGCTTACCACCCCCCTGTCCTGACATTAACCGATAGAAGCTTTTTCCGCACCCTCCACCGTGGCTGCCTGCGTCACGGGATCGCTGAGATTGTCAAGATAGCAGTGGTTAAGGATGAAGATCTTTTCTGTCTACTGGAGCAGGAAGCAACCAATGTTTTGCGTACCAAGTTTGGTATAGAGATGCAAGACTTCCACGAGGACCAAAAAGCTTTTGAAAATCTCTGCGATCTCATCATTGGCAAAGCTCTTGAATAGTATGTAATATATTTATAATTAGTTTGTAGGTACGTTTTTGCAATAACTGACAGAACTCGCTCGCATTCAGTGGCCTAGAGCTATGGTTGATGAGAGTAAAGTCCAGAGAACATAACGCGGCTTCTAAGCTTGTAAGTCCAGAACGAGCACTTTCGGAAAACCTCTGGTTCGGTAAAATTGTTGCCCCTTTTCCAATAAACTGAAACATACGACCTTAGAGAATGTCGCTTGGGCATGTTGGAACATTTAGGGCAACATTTTCAAAGAAGTCGTCGGCCGGCTTCAAGCAGCACCGACTTTCCTTCTACTTTGGTAAACACCAAAATAACCACATTTTTCAAGGTCGTAGGCAGGTGGCGTCAATTCTATGGTCAAAAAGAGTATCGACAATGGCTGGAAAGCCTGTTAAGCAAACTTATATTTAGCAGGATATCAATCAGCTCTTAACTTAAAGATTGTTTTATTGCTTTACTACTGTTTTTCTTTCTGTAATTCACGCTTCGGATTGACGAATTTTCTTTATATCAAACTTTCTGGTTGTGCAAATTGCTAGTGCAATCAAACATATAATGAATTCCTTGATATGTTTCTCTCCGTTCCAGTTACATGAGATCCGAGTACAGTAATATATGGGAAACCCACCAGTGCCGACCGCACGCCTATGGTCATACGTGGAGCGCTGGTTACGAGCTCGCTTCAGGAATGCTTCACGGTCATGCTGTAGCGACAGGCATGGGTTTCGGCGCTTATCTTTCCTTCTGTAACAACTGGATAACAGAGCATGAGCTGAATCGCATTTTGAAGCTCCTAAGCGAATTAGAACTGTCGCTGTGGCACCCTATCATGGAGGACACGGAGACACTGTACAAAGTCCAGGAGAGCGTGATCGAGAAGCGCGCTGGTAACCTGGTAGCACCAGTTCCTAGAGGCCTGGGGAAGTGCGGCTACATTAACGACATGCCTTACGAGCTACTTGACAAGCGGCTGCACGAATATCGGGAGATCTGCCAGCAGTATCCCAGGCAGGGAGTGGGGATTGAGGTCCACTGCAAGGATATTGGGCTTGAGGACCCAGCCACAGTGGGAAATGTTAACAAGGAGCTTCCCGAGGACGACTTTAAAGAGGATGCTGCACTGAATCATGGCATTCATTGCAAGGGTGAAAGCGAAGAACAGAAGAACGATCTCAGTATCCTCCAGGCTTAGGCCTATGTCAGAAAAGTAAGTTATGTTCACGAAGGTTGCAGAGCGACATAACATTATAGCTGATATGAAGGCCATTGAAGTGCTACGGAGGGCTTCCATAATATTCCCCGGTTTACTGGTTTATAATAATTTAGAAAAGTCCCAAGAAGTCGAGGTCCTGCTCGCTGCTGTGTTGAAGGAAAGTTGTGCACGCTGGGTACGCAATAATCTGGCCTTTCAGGCATCCTGTCATCTTAGTTCAAACGCTTCTTTAAACTCGAGACATAAACATAAGCTAAGCCCTCCACTATATGGACCTAATAAGTCCCAGCTGCTCGAATGTAAATAAAACACCGTATCATTCTCTGGCCAGTTTTCTATCACTAGGCTTTTTGCGAACGTCTATTTTTTTTTTCACTGAGCGCCACAGTTGTCAGCATAAATTGAAAGCGTAAACGTACGACGCTGGTAGAGTGATAAGTAAGAAAATATACCAAGCCACGATATCTTGACATACTTTACGCTTATCATATTGCGATCTTTCTTTTTAATGCAATACAGGTGCTGAAGATGCTGCACTGACCGATCGAAGATGACATGTGTAGCTTCAGAAGGCATACTTTTAATGAACCGTCCTTTTTGCATTCTATGACAACACAGAGACCTGTCCAGACTGGAATAAATGCTGAAAAGTTTCGTACCCATTTATCGAACTTATTCTTAATTTTTTTTTTGTCTCCAGGATAGATGTAGTGAACTTTGTATCTTTGTAACTTTGTATCCTTTTCAAAAACCTAATAGTGGCAATATCTGATTTCATTCACACTTATCCGCTTTCGTTGCATGAAGCCGGCCAACGTTTTTAGCACAATTCGCGGTTACCGTCATATTTTTAACCATTACAATAATTGAAAAAACCAAGTTCACGAATAGAGTCGCCATGCCACATTTAGCAGTAAAACGAAGTTTCAAAGAATGCTGATTAAACTTTTCAGAAATATAGAAGTTTAATTTCATGATTTTTAAAAATCACTATTTTTGAACTATGAAATTTACGTAAATTAAAAGATGACGAGTTATTAAATTCCGGTTATTTAGCAATATTTACATTTCAGCCCTTTAGCTTTTGCCATGAGAGGAGACAGGCTTTTCTAGCAACCTGGTGGACAGGATATTCTTTTCCCTCCTAAATGCTCTGCAGAATATTTTTTCCCTCCTCATTTCTCTGCAGCATTTTTTCCCTCAAAAAAAGTGTCATGTGTTTACATTTACAGAATTTATTTTCATTTACATTGTCATATGTTGCCTTATATTATATAAGACATTGCAAAAACCTTATATTCAATAGAAAATAATTACATGAAAATGCTTCAGTTAAAAAGATTAAAAATGGACAAATTGTTTTTCTTTGTCTGATAAAACTTGATTCTTTAAATAGAAAAATTTACCTCCATTACTGCTTGTGATAAACTAACGAGTTTAGATACAGTGCGAGCCAGCAAGCCAGAAATCCCTGATCCCAATAACCGCAAGCTACCTAAGGAACTGTAGGCTAACTGCAGTGCTAACTAGGCTAGCCAATGTGTAATTTAGGCTAACCGTAATGGCTTGCATGACTCCTATGACTTGACCCCTATGACAAGCGCTTGCAGGAAACTTTTTTTTCAAAATCACCCACTCCCCACCCCCTCAAGAGTTAAATGGTCGACCCCTTAGGCCTTACCGGCTCTCTTTTTATCCGTTCATCGTCGAAAAAACTGACAAAAAGAGTCGAATGGCAACGAGAAGAGTTTGTTTGCATATTTTCTTCCCACACGGGCGGAAAGCCTAACTAATGGGAGTGGCACGTTTTCTGAAAATCTGTGCGGGCAAAACAATGTCTATATTTCAGATTAAAAGGGAAAATTACCCACCTCCTTTTATTTCTGAAAACGCGAAAATTTGGACCGGTCGGGCGACGCTAAACGGAGAAAAAAAGGATGACCTTATAGTGATAACGAGATGTTTTGTTTTCCTTTGTTTTTCTTATTTTTGGACGGAATAATTTGATAACTGGATTAATTCAGAAAGGAAACTGTAGCAGCAAATCAAGTTAAAGTGCGCTGCCGGGTGATTTTCGTTTGCGAACCCCCCTCCCCTCCCCCTCAACCCAGACAAAATAACAATCAATCGACATTTTGCTGGCTCTCCTCTCCTTATTGGCCCGTTTAGTATTGGTTCAAGCTTAACTCAACAAAATCCGCTAGAATCGTAATTAAAAATGTAAAAGGAAAACTTTGTCCCTCTTGTTTGGTGATACTTCAACGCTAACTATTGTCGTCAACTTCAAGGTCGGATATGGAATAAAATTCAGGTTCGATTCAGGTATACAGCGCACACGCACACACAGCAAAAATACTTAATGCAAATTTTAAAGAAATCCATGAACGATTAGCACCGCCTTTGTGCCATTTTGTCTCACTGTGTTACAGAATAAAACTAGAAGTTAGTTGTCGCCTTTCAGATCGACCATTGAGGGGAACAGCTGTGTATAGTGTTATACCTAAAATCGAACAGGTGTGATTATAAATATCATCGTATCGATGCAATTTCCAGATTCATATTTATATTAAAAAAGACCCCGTTTCTTCACTCGTGGGTAACGTAGCTGCCACGGTTAGGAACCATTTATCGTTAGATATCAATCAAAGTAAGTTCCCGTTGCACTCATTATATTTTTCTACCTAGGGAGCAGGGAGAGCACTCCCTTCCCACCAGTGTGGCCCGGGTTCGATTCCCAGACCCGGCGTCATAATTGTGTGGATTGAGTTTTTCCTTCCTCCACAAAAACCAACACTTCTAAATTCCAATTCGATCGACAATTCGAAGGCCACAGGTTTGTTAGTCGAAAGACTATTATCTGCTGCTATTCTCCAAAAACCAAGGAGATTTGATTTGATTTTGATCTTTTTTGTCTTCCCAAGACTCGATTGGTTTCCCCCCAAATAAATGTCTGGCTTTTCAAATCGCTCAAACCTTCCCGTCAAATAACACATGGGAAAGAAGTTGCTGGCTTAAAATACAAACGAATTTAGCGATGACTGTCAAGCCACCAGGTTTTGTCTGTTTATTAATTACCTGATTTCTGTATGCCGTCATTTCTTTAGACGCTGGAGCTCTGGCGTGTGTGAGATGGATACTTTAATTGTGCTACTTGTTGCCGTATTTGTTTTCACTGAAAGATGTGATGCAGCAAGAAGCGAGAACACTTGCATTCGCAACAAGCGGTTTTTCGTTAAGAAAGGTCAAGGCAAGTATTTTTATTTTAACCTGCATACTATGTTGCTGGTGAATAACTCGTGACTGAGATATCTGGCCAACTTTCCTCAATAAGGACACCATCGAGGTCGGCACAAAATGTCCGTTTTAGAGAGGTGTGCCGGCGCGGCTTATAGAGTTTAAATACAGTAAATGACTGAAAAGCGGCGTGTAGGCACCCACATAGAGAGTCTTGAGTAAAATGACTGAAAAACGGCTCGCAGGATCCAACACCATATTTTCCGTGTTATAGACTGAGGTGTAATGACATATAATATATAGAGAAGAACCGTTGGAAGTAAAATTGCACTAAATCGCTCCAAATCAGTTAAAAAAGCACACAGCACACAAAGAAAGAAGCGCAGGAGTTCAGGTGAGCGGTTTTTACTGTAATTCAACGGTTAATTTTTCGTTTTTCTTTTCGCTTTAAAATTTCTTTCCCCATACAAATCCTTATAATGCAAATCGCTCTTAACAATGCAAAGGTCAACGAGCCTATCGAGCTTGGGCTATAATCTCCCAAATAAATCACACACGACCTGAATTGGGCATGGGTAGCAACTAGGAATTAAAAAAGTTAGCTGAATAGACCTCTTCAACCCCGCGAGTAAATTGCCCCTTTCAGATCACGTGATGTTCTCTTGAGAATTTTTCGTTTTTATCCGCAAATTTTTCATTCATTTTTATGCGCATTATTTTGAATTTGAAATAAATAATTCTCAAGTTTAAGATCATGTGGTCTGAAATGGGAAAACAAACGAACGAAGCTGAATAGGTCTCAGTAAGAGACCATGGTCTATTATGCTGCAGCAAAGATTAACTAGGCTTCTTTTTTTCTTTTTTTTTTAATTATTTATGATATGCGGATCGCGAAAAAAATTCAGAAGTTAACGGAACACTATCATGTTTCTGCGCATGCGCCAATGTTTGATTTTTGGACAGGATGTCCTGAATTCAAAAGATGCGAGAAGTGACGTAGCGCTTTCAAAAATCCGTTTGCATCGTGCTCAATTTACTGCGATATCACCTTAAAACTACTCAGAATTGTACATTAGTGATATACGGTTCTCGTTTAGTGCCAATTTGTCTGAAATCGATAATTTTTGGCGTTGTTTTCAATGCCGTGTGACCGAGCTTCGAGAGGAGGGAAGAGTTAATGGCGCTGGACGAAGGCTTCTTTCTCCTGGAAAAGTTCCGAAAATCGGAGAAAGACTAAAAACAATTAGAGCCAACAACATAGTAGGTTTACGTAAAGAAATCGATCCACGAGATGATCGTGTTCTTCAACACGGGTGAAACTGACCTTTACTCTTTGGTATTCCAAGTGTCTTCGTCGGTCTTCAGGCACGCTATCTGGTTCTCTCTGCTCAGGTATAGGCTATGAGAATGATACCGGTATAATATTAATTCTTTTCTCAGTGGAAAAGGACAAAAAAAACTGTAACAGCATTTGACGACCTGTGCGTGATATGAATACCCGCGATTCACCCAATTTCCGGAGGACATTTCTGACATTTGGCAGATTTAGGATTGTTTTGAACCGTGATATTACTGTCGCCTTGTGCTTGTATGGCTTTTGCTGTGTTCCGTAGATATACTAGTCAGTACTCTTTTTATCTGCCTTTTTACATGGGCAACCGACACGCTTCTTCCCTGACTTGGTCGAGCAAGTTGACTTACGTGCAACGACAATACAGCTCTTCCAGTAAAAGCGCAACCGACAAGATCGGCCGAGTAATTACATAGCGATGGAAAGGAAATAGCGTGCAATGAAGAAGAAATATGTTTGTTTTCTTCGACGATCTCTTCTTAGTCAGACTGCATTTTTCCTTTTTTATTTCTATCTGCGTTGTATCGGTCTCTTCTTTTATACTGTTCGCATAATAAAGACAATAAAGAGCGGTGGATCACGCAGCGAAAACAAATTCAAAGTGGCAGTTCAATTGTTTTAGTTGATAAAAGGCAGTTGGCGCTCGCGCGTGCGCAAAATCGCAATAGTGTCCCTTCAAGCTAAAGGCGGGGGGGGGGGGGGGAATTTGAGAACCCTAATGCACTCTATCCATTGGTTTTGGTTTCATTCGAGAAAGATGTAAGCTGTGAGAGTTTTTAGCGTTTTTGTGTTCTGATCAAGTAACTTACCAAATATGGTCAAAGCTGCCAAAAGTGAAATGAGCTTCCAATAGAACAAGCATAGCAAGAAACTAATCCCAGGATTGCGGAAAGGGAACCCAAGATATGATGGTTGAAAGTCATCCATAGCAACCGTTTTGTAGTTAGGGTCCCCCCTCCGAAAAAGCCTTCAGGTGGCTCCGTAGTTATTCCGAGTGAATTCGTCATTGTCAAACTTTCTGTCATAACTTTTTCGGCTTTGGCGCGATGGCAATGAAACTTTGGGAAAACTTTCTCCTATCATTCAGTAATAATATACTTATATTTTGATTTAACTGATGAAATATATTTTTAATGTTATTGGCGTTTTCATGGGCCTACCTTGCTGAAACAAATCGCATCCAGCAAAAAATTTTGCTGATAAATTTTTGTTAAATTTCTAGAATCAGCGTGTATTAACTTAATACATATCATAGCCAAGCTTCAAGAAAATCGTTGCGGCCGCGAACCCAAATTTCTGTGAGAAGCCTCGCCAATGCTTGCTAAGTCAGAGTGCCAAGCCGATTGTCGATCGTCGAAACTGTTAAAAGTATTCGCTAGTTCTGTAAACATTAAAAAATGGTCGTTAACCTCCTCAGACCTTAAAAGTTGCCTTTTACAACATTTTTCGAAAACTATACCCCTGTTTTCTCTGCATGAATTTCAAGATATCGCAATAATTTGCATCGATTTTTGCTGCTGTGCCGTGCTGCGAGTTTGAGAATTGCAGTTGGTATTGTAACACACTCTGCGACTGATCTCTTATAAAGCAGACGAGCAGTTTTGTTTATGTTGAATACGAAATGAGCATGTGCGACAGTTATCCAAATAATTCGCACCTTTATAAAGGGGAGTCAGTGGCGCTGACCACCCCAGGAGAAGAGGGAAGACGAGGATTTTCTTTTGTTTGCTTTGATGATTTTATAGCTGTTCTTAAATTATGATCATTTCATCACTTAAATCAAATGCAATTTTATTATTACTGAATGAAAGGGGAAAGTTTTTCCAAAGTTTCATTAACATCACGCCAAAGCCGAAAAAGTTATGACACAAAGTTTTGCAACGACGAATTCGCTCGGAATAATTACGGAGCCACCTTAATATTGCTTGCTTTTACTCACACAAATACCATTGTGATCCCGAAGAGCAGCGTTTTCCTCTTAGCCGGCGGATTCGGAGCACGAGAAACAACTAGCCAATCAAATCAAACCTTTGAAACTCTAACAACAAAGCAATTTGCAAGTGGTTAATTTGTTTGACGGTTCTTTTGTTTGAATCTGGCCAATCAACCATCCGCTTGCTTCTCGTGCTCAGGCTCCGCCGGCTGAGAAAAGACTCTCGATGGTATTGACAAAAATACCTCAATCGCTGAACAACTTTAACCGTCAAAAGTCAATTGAATCATCGAGAGTGAGTAAGCCGTCAAGCCTCAAATAGCCTAAGATGTTTACCGTCAAGAATTATTATTAACCATAATGAGCAACATGTATGGCACATATATGGGAGTAGATGACAAAAAACTGCTTTGTTCATTCCCCCTTAAAGATGCAGCGCTGATAAATCACGTGATTGCCAAGCACGAAGTCATCTCGGCCATCGATTGTGCTCACCGATGCATGCGCGAGTTGAGGTGCGTTTCTTTCAACCATAAGGATCACAGCACGTCGCTACCACATGTGTGCGAGATTAGTAACGACACAAAGCAAAACAACCTTAAAGATTTCATTGTCATAGATGGGTTCAGTTACTTCGAGTTAGAGGTATGTCGGTAACGTAAATGCTTGTATTGTGTAAAATATGCTCTGGTCATTTCTCTTTGTACTCCAAAGCCTGTAAACCCTCTGGACATGCCGTCAATAGACCTTTCTAGCTTCGTTTGTTGGTTGTCCCATTTCAGACCATGTGATGATACCCGTGAGACTTATTTCTTTCAAATGCAAACATATCTTCGCGCAAATGACTGAATAATTTCGAACTAAACAAAGGAGAATTCTCAGGAGACTCTCATATGATCTAAAATGGGCAATTCGCACACGTAGCTAAAAAGGTTTCTTGCGACGCTGCAAAGTCCCTTTAGCAATGTCTCCGTCAGTCACATTCAATAGGCCTTTTGCAAGAAACGTTAATGGTCACATGGTACAATTCCTCCATGTAGGAGGGCAAGCTTATTATTATTCCCGCACTGGGAATAACTCAGCAGGTCAAGCTTGACTGTTCTTTGTTTGGATGTCCCAGTGCGGGAATAATAATAAGCTTGCCCTCCAGCATGGCGGAGTTTTGTACCATTTGACCGTTTGTTGCAAAATGCCGGCAAAACCCATAAACAGTGAACGGCCCCAGCCCCACTGACCCACCCCGAGAGTAAGGATGCTTCAAAAAGGCATCTTCAAGAGAAACGTTTACTTTAGTATGACTGGAGTCACCATATGAAATAACTGAATTGTATATTCCACCTTCATTCTCATTAGCCTATGCGGTGTTGTTATAATGGTGGCAAGTGTCTGGAGCAATGCGACGGTCAATCCAAATGTCTCTGTGCTAAAGGGTATACCGGAGCAAACTGCGAGAATGAACTTACAACAGAATCAAATGGTAAGAAATTAAGGTTTGAAGCATCCTCACAAGCGACTTTCCATTTGTCAATGAATGGACCGACTGACTGACTTTCTGACCGACTAACCGACTGACCGACTGACTAGGTGAATGATTGACCGACTAACCGACTGACTGACTGACTGACTAACTGATGGACTGACTGACTGACTAACTGACTGACTGACTGATTAGGTGAATGATTGACCGACTAACCGACTGACTGACTGACTGAACGACCGACCGCAAAGCGTCAAGGTAAATAATCACCACTAGCCAGTTTTCAGACGTTAACATCCGTCGGTAAATATCCACCACGGACCACACTTATAACATCTTGACAAGTTTTCACTCTACTCCGAAGATTATGACGATTCCTCGGAGAGTCACATGAAAACCCGAGCAAGATTTAATTACTTTCGACACTTAAAAACCGACATGTACTACCGAGCTGCTTTAACTTACACTTCTCTCGATTTAGCGGAAAGTTGCCTCGCCTTAAAACTGGCAGGCGAAAACACAGACGGCTTGTACCAAATCCATCTACCCAACAGCGGCACGGTCCCAGTGCTCTGTGATCAACAAACAGGCGGAGGAGGCTGGACAATCATTCAAAGGCGCATCAGTCCTTTTTCGCTGTCATTCAACAGGAACTGGGTCGAGTATGAAAACGGCTTTGGAAATCCTCCAGGCGAATTTTGGCTAGGCAATAAAATCATTCACGAGCTCATGAACACGACTCGCACCCTCAGGATTGAACTCAAATCGCGGGAAAACAAGGCTGGCTTCGCAGAGTACTCCCATGTCACGGTGGACGGGCCAAATGACAAGTACCGCATTAAAATATGGGGTTACCATGGCAACATCAGCGATAGCGGGAGTGATTCTTCGTGGCAGTTTTTCACGACCAGTGACTCTGACAACGACAAAGAGCTTAGTAGGAACTGTGCTGTGGATGATCATGCGGGCTGGTGGTACAAAGATTGCGGGAACGGAAATTTGAACCGTCAGTTGTGCCCCAAATGGGATCATTGGTACAGCTCCTCAGACGATGCCATTGTTTTTAGTGAAATTAAGATACGTTGAACACGGCGACGCATTGTAAAGCAACATACGAAAGCTCATTTGTAGACATTTGCGAAAAGTAAATCGAAAAGCCGAAGGAAAAGAATCCAAAATGGATGTCAGCAGTGAGTCGGCGACGAATTGTAAAACAAAATACAAGAGGGTCTCAATGGGGTTAACCGTTAGCCGTAAAATGGCCAAAAATTTAGCCGTTAGGCGTAAAAATGAAAGAATTTTAACCGTTAGCCGTAAAAAAATGTCAACCGTAAAGAATCTAAATACAAAAGTAGAGGCCTCGAGAACTTTTTTTGAGTCTGATGTATTGTGTGTTTCTGTGTTCTGGTAGCTAGAAAAGCCGATCGAAATCGGAAGTGTCGCATAATTTGTCGCGTCGTTGCGCGAGTTGACAGAGGTTTTGACAGCTCTTGTATTCTACGAGTGTACACACACACGCAAAAATACTTTTTTATCTCAAAATGGTCCAAAGACTTTCAGTATGTTTTACAACAATGGAAATTAATATTTAATTTCTTAAAACAACAGCATTTATTTTTTAACTTCTCCTGTTAACCGTAATGGAACAAAATTAACCGTTAGCCGTAAAAGAGCCAAAAAATTAACCGTTAACCGTAAAAGCCACTACCCCATTGAGACCCTCATACAAATGCTCATTTCTTTGAACTAGTTTGGCGTATTCTCTACCTGCACAAATCCCATAATACACCTCTTTTACCCCCCAAAATTTTGCATAATCATTGTTTGAAATTTCTCCTGGGACATGAAGATGTCACAAGGGAAATCCAAAACAATGCCTATGCAAATTTTTTTTTTTTTGGGTGGGGGGGGGGGGGGGTAGAAGCGGTGTATTATGGTATTGTGCAAGTAGAGAATTATAAAAGCTTCCAACTGTATCGCAGGTTTTCAGTCAGATTTGCACGTGACAATTTTATTGAAACCTAACTTAGGCTACGTCCACACTAAGCCGGATAAATTTGAAAACGGTGTTTTCACCTCGAACGCGGATAAAATGTTTTTTGTCCACAATATACCGTTTTCCAATTGTTCCACCATCGATCTTGACACGTTACCTCACCTGAAACGCTTAAATACACACTAGAGCATGCACATATTACCTCAGCCACGTTATTCGACTGTTTTATGTCAGCGTTTTCAAAAAGTTCCGTTTTCACGGTCCACACTAACACACCTAGCCAGCGTTTTCAAATTTATCCACTTTGGAGAGCGTTTTCAAGAAATTCCATTTTCAGTGACCGAAAACGCCGTTTTCAAATTCATCCGGATTAGTGTGGACGTAGCCTAAGAGAGCACAACCTTGGAACATTTGGTAGATCATCTACCAATAGAAATTAATAAAAGTTATTGCGTTCGATAGAACGCCTTCCTAATGCTGTCGAAATCGAGATTTTTGGGCGATTCATGTATCACACCAATTTGGCCACCCCGCAGAATTCTTCAGTGGCGAATGACGTCATTGCCGTCGACCATTGAGAATTGAGATCAGCGGTTTGTGATTGAGAACCAACAACGTATCCTTTGCTTGTTTGTAATTGTTACTTCGTCTTTGTAACTCTAATTCATTTATACGCGCTGCTTCCGGGTCCTTCATTTGGATTTGAAGGCGCGCGCGCGTATTTTCGTATGTGGTGCGCGTGTTTGGTTTATTTAGTTGACGTGTATGCTTAGTTCGCAATTTAACGGTTTAATTTATTTTTCGCTGTTTTCCTTATTACTTTTTCTTGTCAGTAACTGTGCTCACATCGTGGGTGGCTCCACCTGAAATGTTCTGCAATTGGTATTGGATTTAATGGCGCCGAAACCAATTGTGGAATTACAAGCATTTTAGGCACCCTACTGATGAACGGTTATGGCAATTAGATATTTATTACAGGAGCCAGCATTGAGATTGTGGTCTGTCGACTTTGAATGTGCTTCGTTGTCAGCTGGGATCTCGTTCTTGTGTCGCGTCTCTTTGTTCGGACTGTTCTAGCGTCGTAGCGTCTTGCTGGATTGCTTCTTTTTTCTGACTATCCTCAGGTAAGTTGCGTAGTATACGTTTGAAGTTAGAATTAATGGCATTTAGAAATGTTGCGGGTGAGATTTTTCGATGCCTTCATGAAGTGTGTACGATTGCGAAGACACAGATGCATAAGTTCGGGGGAGTGGTGTTTACTCGTTTCACTGCAAGAAACCAAGGCTTCCTTGTGCTGAATACATCAAGACAGAAGTTCCGTAGTTTCAGTAAAATATATATCATTTACTTTCCGAGTTGTGTAGCTCGGCAGATTATTTATTCACCGAGTTGTGTAGCTCGGCAAATCATTTACTCACCGAGTTGTGTAGCTCGGCGAATCATTTACTCACCGAGTTGTGTAGCTCGGGAAATCATTTATTCACCGAGTTATGTAGCTCGGCAAATGGCCATGATTTGTGGTCACCAAAGCAATTACTCACCGAGTTGTGTAGCTTGACAAATTCCGCAAATGGCCATGATTTGTGGCCAGAAAAGCAACATTCCTAGTGAGTGAAAGGTCCATTGTTTGCCCTTGTAAAAGGAGCTGTCATCTTGCATTATTAAACCAATGTCATTTGAAAGATTAACAAGCCTGAAAAAGTCTGCTGGTCTTCAGTATAGACTCCAGGAGGAAAGTAGACTAGATAAACTTGCTGAAACATTAGATACAAGCTAAAGTAGAAGGCAATTCACTTGAATTCCTTTTCACTATAAATGTGAAATGAACTATTAAAGTTAGACAGTTAACCAAACAGAATGAGCTATGAACCTTGGGTAGTAAAAAATGTGGTACAGAAAGGAAACCTTTCTGTGGCCACTTCAAAAATATACATGTACCTTGTACTGATAATGTTTGGCAACTGAATTTTCAAGCTCTTGGAACAAAATATACTGGGATATTTAAAGTCAATTTACTGACATTACTTTTTCAATAAATAGTACACTTTTATTCAGTTGAACTTAAGTCATTGCCAGTGATGCAAATCTTTAAAATAACATTTTCATGACATAATATATATTCCTTCTCCCTACCACAGAAATTACAACTATGGAATCATCAAGCCAAGCAATTGGGTAAGTACACTCATTAAAATTCCTACAACATATGGTTTCATACATGTATATCATGAGCCAAACAATTCATTTGCTGTAAATTAAACAAACAAATAAACAAAGCAATAGAAGTTAAATCAAAAAACAACTCACATAAACTGAATGAAAACAAATTACAAGTATCCTGCTCTATCTTGTTTCATGTGTCCCTACTTAACCATGTATTCCTCTTGTTAAACAAGAAATGTTCCCTTCATCTTGTAGATACAACGGAATTAAACTGTTATGTCCATTCAGTCTCACCCCTGAAAAAGTCTGGCCACCTAAGCTACTTCAATTGCACCCTCCAGACAAAGAGTAACATCTACAGGGGTGTATGCTTTGCGACTGGAGAACAAGAAACCCTGGAGGCAATGCAAAAGCAGAAATCACCAGTAAAGATAAAGAACTACACCATCAACACCAAATATGGTACACAAGATGTGGTGATCAACAAAAATACCACTATTACAGCAACTACTGCCGACTTTGAGTACCAAAGTCAAGAACACATAATTTCAATTTCCTCTCTAGCAAATGTTGCATCAGAACAGCTCGTTGCTAATAAAGGATACCTGAGTCATTTAGGCGGGACAAAGAAAATTATAATTCAAGGATCTGAAGTAAAGAAGCAAGAAGGTTATATTGCAGATCCATCTGGATATATCAAAATAATATTCTGGGGAAATCGCACTGACAATGTACAACAAGGATCAACTTACGTCTTTAACAAAGTAAGAGTCAAAGTAAGTCAAGATCAGAAATACTCCAAAGCAAGAATCAGAATGCACCATTGAATCTGCTGAACCTTTCGCAGAGCCACTACCTAGGTTAGAAGAAATTTCCACCTCCAAAGAAGTAATGTGCAGCATTATTGGAGTAACCAACATAAACAAATACAGTTCCTGTTGTACCTGTGCAAAGAAAGTCACCATCAAAGGCAAGATTGCTTTTTTGTGACAAATGTAAGATGGCTCAGAAGTTAACTGCTTGTAATATGCAATGGAGCTTCAGAGTCCTTGTTCAGAACCAAGATGACCCAAAACAAAAGATTAACCTTAACGTCTATGGCAACCAGATAGTGCAAAAGCTTTTTACTATAAGTGACATAACAGCAACAGCATCCGAGGACGAAGCAATCGAAGCAATATTACACAGTCTCACAAGCTCATAGACATTGATGCTATCAAAATATAAACATACAGCATGGTATTTTATACCTGTTGATGACCTGAAAAAACTGTCATTGTATCAAACTGCTTCTTAGCATAAAAGCCACAGAAGAAGCTGTAAAAGATGTACCTTTGTTCCCATTGATAAAATGGACTCTGTTAATGCATGTTGTGTTCAATATGTTTTGGTTTAGTGTACAAACTCACCATCCCTTCATCGCTGAGAGATCTATTTTCTTTTAAAACAAAGGGCAAGGAAGTTGAAATCAAAAGTGTTCTATCAATTTTGCTAACCTGGCAATCAATTTTTTATTATAATCAATTTAACAAAGTGTATATAACCACCATAAAAGCTGCAGAGGAACTGAAAAAGCTGTTAATTTTGTTCACGTTGACAAAATGGACTTAGGTGGACAGTTCATGCATGTATCGATCCACTTGTTGCAGTTGTTGTTTCAACTTGTTATCACGTCACCAGTGAAATATCTACTTTTTTAACTAATAAGTATAAGTAAGTGAAAGACAACATCAGAAATGTTGTGTGCTATCAGTTTTGTTAACATTAGTAATATTCAGCCAACAGCTTCTCAGCTTTGTAAAATTAAGCTGTGAACCTTATTTACTTTGTTAAATGGACCCTTATTAAAGTTTTCTTGCATGTTTCGTTCAATGTTGTGCTCTTGGTTGCAATATTAATACTTACATACCAATATCATAACTACCACTTAACTAGTGAAGTTACAGTTGAACCAAGTGAAGCGTACCCTCCTAGAGCACATTAATGAATTGATTATTGGGAAACCCGTTATTCGTGCATTCGATTTGAAAAGGAACAGATCAATGCTCAACTCAAAAGACTATTTTTGAGTGGACTGGGCGAGAGCTTTTCTTGGCTATCAACATCTCGTAGAACGTGTAGAAATTATTATTCGTCTAAATGGTGGGAAGAAAAGTGTGACGTGACAAGCGTGATGCGTGACCGTAATCATGTGATCAGCTTGTCATGTGATGAACACACCCTCGGGCGACTCGACACATTTTGTAGAGCGTGCTATGAATTTGGCATTTAAAGGTTCTGTTGTTGTTTTCAAGTCCGAGATTTGTTGCCTTACAACCCAACATGGTGTCAGAAGTGGGCGATGCAATAAGTATCTACCGGTGAGTAAACAGTCGAACAAAATTTGTTCTACGTGGCCGCCATATAGGATTTGGCGAGATGTCTGTTACTGAACAAGGCGCTGAAGAAACGCCAGCTGTTGCTCAAGTGGTATTACCTCCAATGAACCTACCGCCACCGAAACCGCTCGTCGTGGACGATAATCTCGCTAGTAATTGGAAGCAATGGAAAAAAGTATGGCAACGATACGAAATTGCGACTGGAATTCACAAGCAGGAGGACCTTGTTCGAGTTTCCACATTGCTCTCGGTCATCGGCGAGGAGGCCGTTAAAGCGTTTGACACGTTCGCTTGGAGTGAAGCCCAGAGCGAAGACAAGATTACGGACGTCTTAGCCAAGTTTGACGAATATTGCGAACCTCGCACTCAAGTGATTTACGAACGCTAGCGTTTTAACAATCGTAAACAAGAGCCAGGCGAAAGCATAAGTGCGTACGTGACAGAGCTGCGTGTGATTGCGAAGAACTGTGCTCACGACGAAATCACACCGGACGAGATTCTACGCGACCGCTTGGTCCTTGGCGTCCGAGATGAGAAATTACGAGAACGCCTTGTCTAAAGTAATTGACATTTGTAAAGCTTCAGAACAGACCAGTCAGCAATTAAAGTTGATTGCGAGCGGAACCGAGGAGTCAGTTGCTGCAGTTAAAACTGAGCCACCTCACAACACACGAAGGCCACGTGACCCACCCATCCAGCGGCTAGAATGCAGATTTTGTGGATATCAGCATGGAAATCGCCAGTGCCCTGCCAGAGGGCAAACTTGCCACAAGTGTGGTCAGAAGAACCACTTTCAATCAAGGTGCCGATCAGCCAACCCAAAGGTAAACGTGGTAGAAGAAATACCTGAAGAAGTGTTTCGCATAAGCAAAGTTGGAAGTAATTCAAGTGCATTGATAACTATGGAAGTTGGCATGCAAAGTAGTCAAAGTCAGGTGACATTTCAGCTGGACACAGGTGCTGAATGCAATCTCCTGTCACTGAAAGAGTATCAACGTGCCACGGGTGATGTGGATTTTGCGCAAGTCAATCGTTGCTCACACAAGTTCATTAAAACCTACACCAATGAACGGTACAAGATATTGGGTTCGACAGCACTTCCTACATGGCGTCATGGGAAAAGAAATGTTTTGCAATTCAACATTACAGAAGATGACCTCGCCCCACTGTTGTCATACCGCACATGTATTGAACTGGAACTTGTCACGATTAGTGACTGTGATAGCCCATCAAACTCCAGTGGTCTCGAGGATACCCCATGCGTAGGTGTAACAGTAGGGATTGTCGACCTTCTAGAGGAATACGAAGATGTCTTTGGAGGCTTGGGTGACCTCCCAGGCGAGTACCACATTGTCACTGATGATACAGTGCCACCTGCAGTACATCCCCCTCGCCGTGTACCAGAAGCTTAAAGAGACCAAATCAAAGAGAAACTGGATGAGATGGTAGCCAGTGGTATTCTTGCACCTGTAACGGAACCAACTGAGTGGGTTTCCAGCATGTTGGTTATTGTCAAGCCCAACAAGTTGCGCATGTCTTGACCCGCGCGATTTGAACAAAGCCATCCGTCGAGAGCACTACCAAATGCCAACAGTGGAGGAAGTCGCGACCCGCCTGTCGCAAGCAAAGAAATTCACCGTTGTGGCTGCCAAGGACGGCTTTTGGCAAGAAACGTCTTGACACTGAGTCTAGCTATAAGACCACTTTCAATACACCATTTGGGCGTTACAGATGGAAGAGGATGCCATTTGGCATCTCATCAGCACCAGAAGTTTGGCAACGTACAATGCATGAGTTTGTTGAAGACCTGGAAGGAGTGGAAGTGATTGCCGACGACTTCCTGATCGCCGGATTTGGCAGTACTGACCATGAAGTAAACCAGAGTCTTGAAAGAAATGACCGTGCTTTTCTTGAGAAATGCCGTTCGTGGAACTTGAAGTTGAATCGTGCGAAAGTGAAACGGCATCAGTCAAGTGTGAAATTCATGGGTCATCTCCTCACGTCTCAGGGGCTCATGCCTGACCCCGAGAAGATTCAGATTCATATTGCAGATCATATTGCAGATTCATATTGCAGATGCCTGAACCTAAAGATGTCACTGCATTGAAGCGATTCCTGGGGATGGTGACCTATCTTGCAAAGTTTATGCCCCACCTATCAGAGATGACAGAGCCACTTAGACGTCTGGAAGACAAGAATGTGGAGTTCCAGTGGTTAGAACAGCACTCTATTGCCATGAACACAATCAAGAAATTCCTGACAGAAGCACCTGTCCTCCGCTATTATGACGTGAGCAAGCCAGTCACTGTGCAATGTGATGCTAGCCGTCTGGCTTAGGAGCAGTGCTGCTGCAAGGTGGTCAGCCTGTCTGTTATGCTTCCCGTGCCCTCACTGACACAGAGTCTAGATATGCACAGATCGAGAAAGAGTTGCTTGCCATCACTTGGGCGTGTGACAAGTTTGACCAGTACATCTATGGGCGAGACAAAGTCACCGTTGAGACTGACCATGAGCCACTGAAGCCGGTATTCAAAAAGGCAATTCACAAGTCACCCAAGCGCCTGCAGCGAATGCGCCTCGCCCTGCAAAAGTACAACCTGGAAGTTCAATATAAGAAAGGTTCGCTCATGTACATTGCAGATGCCTTGAGTCGTGCGTATCTGATGACCACTGATGGGGCGCAGACCGAGTGTTGTGAGATTCGTTCACTCGAGATAGTGAATCATGAAGAGTACATTCGACTTGAACCTCCGAAACGAGATGTTTTCCGACAGCGCATCGCTGAAGATGCTGATATCCAGGAGCTAATCCGTGTGATCAAGCAAGGCTGGCCAGACAAGAAAAAGTGCCCTCCTGCTGTCCAGCCATATTTTGACGAGCGAGGCGAGCTGATAGAGTCCCAAGGTTTAGTGTTCCGCGGTGAACAGCTTGTGGTGCCCCTGTCCCTTCGAAGGGACATGCTAAACAAGCTCCACAGCAGCCACATTGGTATTAGAGGATGCGTTCGCCGAGCCCGCGAAACATTGTATTGGCCACGAATGACTGCCGAAATCAGAGACTTTGTTTCTCGTTGTACGATCTGCCAAACATACCGCCCGGAACAGGCCCGCGAGGAGCTTCGGCCACATGAGCTTCCCTCCCGCCCTGGGCAGAAAATTGGTGCCGATCTGTTTGTTCTTGGATAGCAGACATTCCTGATCATGCTGGTCCAACGTCTTTGAAGTAGTGGAGATCCACAGGAAGACAGCCCAGTCTGTTATTACTCAACTCAAGGTGCAGTTCGCTCGCCATGGGATTCCAGAAGTGCTGATTACGGATAACGGTCCAGAATTCGACAACCAGGAGTTCAAGAAGTTCTCCGTCGAGTCCGAGATATCCACAGTCAAATGGAAAAATGGAAAATTCTGTGAAAACTTGCAAAGGACTGCTCCTGAAAGCTAAGGAAGATAATAAAGACCCACTACTAGAAATCCTCGATTGGCGCAACACCCCAAGTGAGGGGTTTTGTACCTCACCAGTTCAAAGGCTAATGGGTCGTCGCACTCGCACTTTGCTGCCAACAGCCGAAACTGCTCCAGCCAAACAGCGACACTAGGACCACAGCGAGTAACCTTGCAGCTGGGAAAAGATTGCAGTGCAAGCAGTACAACAGAAGCATAAAGAACCTTGCCCCCTTGAAAGCAGGCGATGCCATCCGTATGAAGCTACCTGGAGAGAAGAAATGGAGCCTAGGTCACTGCACACGCCATCTTGGCCGCCGGTCATATGAAGTTGAGGTGGAAGGACGGCGCTACCGCAGAAATCGCCGCCAGGTGCGGTCTACTTTGGAGTCCTCACCAGTACCATGCAACGAGCTTCATCAGGCTGATAATGAAAGCAAACCACCGGTTTTACCAGAGTTCCTGCCAGAAAAGACTCAACCCTAGTCCCCAAGATTGAATGGAATGATGCAATCTCCCCAACGCAATCTGTCCTGGACAGTGCAGAGCCCATCCCAGCTTTCGAGCCCCGACGTTCAGAGAGACTCAGACGGCCCCCTGCCTGGCTTGAAGATTATGACTTATGTTGAACACTTGAACATTGAACTGAACATTGACTTTCTTTTTTTTTTGTTTATTTGACCTGATGTGACGTGACAAGCGTGATGCGTGACCGTAATCATGTGATCAGCTTGTCATGTGATGAACACACCCTCGGGCGACTCGACACATTTTGTAGAGCGTGCTATGAATTTGGCATTTAAAGGTTCTGTTGTTGTTTTCAAGTCCGAGATTTAGTTAAGGTTCCGTACGTACCGTTGAAAGTCGCCACTTGTCTTCCTAACATTACGCGCTGTCTTTGTAAGTCAAGAATTTCCCATCTGAATTTGTCTGAGAGGATTCCCAAGCTCATGAATTCGACCATATGCAAGTTAGTTACTTGCCGTCATTTTGAAAAGGAAACAACAATTCCATATAAGGAGCATCTCTTGTTCCCCAAGTCCAATCAAAACTCGACTTTGATTTCAACAATGACGCGCGTCTTTTCAAACCGAATGCAATATTTGAAACGAATAACGGGTTCAATTTTCCAATAATCAATTCATTGATGTACTCTAGGGGGGTACGCTTCACTTGGTTTGACTGTAAAAATATAACCTCGACTGACACCATACATGCACATAGTTTCCACATCAAATCATTATTTCCAAATTTCCCTATATATACATGTATCTTTGCTAAAGGGAATATAAACAGAAAAACAAAATACGTATTTTTCAAGAGGGAAGAGATAAAGGATGACTAGGATAATCTTGTATAGAATGTACAAAAGAAAAAAAACATACATACCCTTCTGGCAAATACCACAAACCCCTTACTGCAAAAGTGGCCCACTGAACTAAATTTTGGACAAAAAACAGTATAGCCAGTGTAACCTATACGCAGTTTGATCCTCCACAACAATACGCCGCGCACTTTGAAATGCAAAACATATGATAAATAGCTAATTAACCTCTTTAGAATACTCGAACGCATTTCTAATCTACGATTACAACTAGTATCGTAATATATAATACCTTGTTAGAGGATACGTACGTGCTGATTAGAAAAATGTGCTATGCTGTGAAATTCGTAAAGTTTGCTCCTGCACTAAGCAGAAACACGGACACACCGAAAAAAAAAAACTGAAAACTGCTGCTGCTCCGCACGCCACAATGCTGTTGCAAAATAAAATGCATGTCACAATTTTATTTTAATGAAACTTTGTGAACTGGAAAATAAAAATCCCTTACTTTTCACTGACTAACAACTTCTAAGATTTTCAACGACCTCTTAATAAATCGTCGATTGTTCCCTGACCTTGCCCATGGGTACCCTCACTAAGGTACGCATTAGCTGGGCCGGAGCTTATAACTCTAACCTGGTCTTTACGTGGATGATTAATGTTTCTCCTTTTCTTATTTCTCTTATTAATAAAATCACCAGTGTTCGCTGATAACGTTTTCCTGTTAAAGGGCCCTAGTCAGCCACGCTTTTGTTATTGTTTGCATTCGAGAGTTTCGGTATTATATTTTACACAGAGCGCCAGCATGGGACAGCATACGACGAGGCTTATGAAATAGAGTAGTTGGAGCGAATGAAGAAAACGTAATCGCAGACACATTTTGCGTATTCTTCTCAGGACAAAATGTTGAATTTTGAGATCGTTGTATGAGAAGCAAAAGTTCATCTCGGGTAATCATTTGTAATGTAACCGACAGATTTAACCTGATCGGAAACCCAAGCTGATCCCAACCCAAGCAAATTTTCCCACGGGGACACCTTGGTGGAAGGTGTGTGTAACCACGACTAATGTCTTGCCCAAGAACACAACACAGGGGCCCCATCTGAGACTCAAACTCCGACCTCTCAATCTAGAGTCTGGCGCACTAATCATTTGGAAACGAGACCACCCATAATTAT
This sequence comes from Blastomussa wellsi, assembly GCA_947652115.1. Classification (NCBI taxonomy): domain Eukaryota; kingdom Metazoa; phylum Cnidaria; class Anthozoa; order Scleractinia; family Plerogyridae; genus Blastomussa; species Blastomussa wellsi. The sequence goes on from OX393565.1 coordinate 20,004,077, forward strand.
ACCTAGCCATATTAAAAGCATTATAAAGTGTTCGTCATAGTGAATTGTTCCTACTCAAGATACAACACATCCCGATGAATTGTTAGCCGGTTTAACAGGACTTGAATCTTCAGGCTCGGGAACAGGTTTCACATCTCCTGATGCAGCCTGGGATGCCTGTGGAAATAGCCAAGGTTTGAATTTTGAATTTTGGGAAAGAAGATCAGTTGATAAAAAAGCAAACAAACAAACAAAGTAAACAATTAATGTTACTTTCCTTGAGGTGGGTAAACGCCACGTGCTAACGACAGTTAAAATAAAAAGCTTACCGGGGGAGGGTGAGCTTTTGACGCATCAAATGCAGCGTAAGTATCGGCTGACCACAAGGCATGGGGCGCCGGCAATGCAAATTCTTGCGGACTTGCTAAGCCATGAGTCGCTTTCAGTTCCAGTTCAGGAGGCTCGGCAGGGATCTTATGGAAGTAACTGAGCAAAAAATATGAGTGTCAGTTGAAAGACCTTTAATCTTTAATTGAAATAATTGCCTATAGTGTGAGGACTAATCCGGAAATGGGATAAGACCCTCATAAGACCCTGATAAGGGTTCGTTTTTTAAACAAATAGACAGCGACTCAAGTTTTCTATGAGTCAACAAAGCAAACGTGATAAAATGAAAGCAAACGCCTTTTTATCTCATCCTAGTACTTACTGGTAGTTATTTATAAGGATTGTTTTGAGATACCACAAATCCATTTAAGCAATCCGGGTGGCTTATTTATTTCAGGATTAAAAGAGGGGAATGGCTTATTAATTTATCAAAATGGTGCTATTTCTCTGTAATTCTGCATGCATTATTTTGCCAGAGATCAAATTGGAGGGGTGGTTTATTAGAGGGGAGCACCTGGCTTAATAGAGGAATACGATAAATAATATTATTAATATTATCATTAATTGTGATCAGTGATTATTAGGGACATGATTATTAGTGGCCGCCATTTTGTGTCTGGTCTATGTCCGAAAAAATTTCACCAACAAGTACAGTTTCCCATGATTTATATGAAAACAAATATACTGCCTGATTTGCAAAATAGTAGGCCTTTTGCAACAAAGAGTAAACAGACAATCACATCACAAATCACAAAAATCCGTCATCCTGAGGAAAGCTTTAATTAATTGTTATTCCTGCACTGAGAACTCCAAACAAAAGCTTGACTGTCTGCTTTCAGAGAGTCCTTCTTTTGCCCTCCAGGAAGGCAGGTTATTTTTTTAGCATGTGAATGTTGCAAAATGCTTATTCACAGTGGGCCAGCAACAGCTTGCAGAGATGAAGAAAGTAGACAAAGACGGCAGACATATTTGTGTTCTCACATGAATCCATTTTCGTGGTTGGCTTTCTCCAGCTTCTTTCTGATGATAGGACCAAGCTTTAGAAAGAATGGGTGTTCCCATGGTCTAGCAGTAGTGCCAGGGCCTTTAGTGCTGGAGTACTCACGGGAAATGGCTTCTGCCTTCTTGTACACTATGTAAATAATTATGAAATCATGGAAATCAGAATTTGACTAAAATTCATGGTCTCTTGATTTGAATTACATTTATTTCTCTACAAGTGAAGCCATTTGTTCAACCACTGTCTGGCCATCTGGCCATCCATTCATCAGGCAGGTTGGGCAGTCAGTCAGTTGGTCGGTCGGTCGGCCAGTCAGACAGTTAGTCAGTCAGTCAGCAAGTCAATCAAGTCTGTCAGTCAATTAGGACCTATTTATCTGAAGTGCACGACAACAACAAATATATTTAGTTACATTTATCACTTTCTTGCAATGCTCTAATTGCTTTTCCACACTGATCCTCGTCAAGAAGTGTTTCACCACAGAAACAAAATGACTGCAACGAACAACAAAGAAAAATTAAAATCAATTTTTTTCAAGTGCATATGGATTGTGAATTCGGTGGACAGAGGTTGATTACACCCTTGAAACTGAAATATAATATCAATATTATACGAGATCAAGTTCTCATAACAAGCCTGAAGGCCACTACAGTGCCCTACAAATCACCAGAAGCAAATTACACTCACATAGGCCTGATAAAATGCAGCTTTGAGGTCCAAGTATTTCTTCCATTTCCCTGCTTTGGTTGGCTCCACTGACTTCAAAGAATCACCTGGATATGATACAAAGAGTGATGGTTAGTCCAGTCATTAAAGAGATGCATGCAGTTATTGAATAGAAAACTCCATTTTGATTGGTTCCAACCTATGATCTATTACAGCATGACGTGCCTCAGTGTGGCCACCCAACAGACTTTTCTGACAAGTTATAATTAGCCAATCAGAGACAGATTCCATGCCACCGTGCTGAGTGCATATGTTCAGTAACAGATCACAGAAGATGTCAAAATTTGGTAAGAACATCAATGACACACTCAGCTATTGCTTCATGTGCCACATTTTTGATCTTACCACATTTTCACATTGTCAGTGATCTATTACTGCACAGACAGTCAGACACGCTAGACTGTTCATAGCCCCTCTATTTTTTCAACACAAAAGAACGAGCAAAACAGCGAGCGCGAGTGTCCCCGCCCCCTACCACCTTGTGCCTCACGTTTTGTGCTGGAGTCCAGCTCTCTCGCGATTCATTCACCACGTTCGCCAATTGAGGAAAAATACGAAAAAATAGTGGACTGTGAACAGTCTAGACACACAGCAACATGAAATCAAATCACCTTTGCTGTTTAAAGTTCTAGAGAAGCACATAATATTCTTTCGGCTAACAAACTGCGGCGCTCACATTCCCAATCAAATTGGAATTTAGAAGTGTTGGTTCTTGAGGAGGGGGGAAACCGGAGAAACCGGAGAAAAACCCTTGGAGCAAGAAGAGAACCAACAACAAACTCAACCCAAATATGACATACTACAGACTGTGCCTCTGTGTTGAAGACTGTGGTAACTAAAATAGAGACTTTTTCATGTGACGTCATAAAATTCTAAAATCCAAAACCAAATAGCCACCAGACTTTTTATACTCATCAGGCATAAGAGGTGCTAAATTTATATGTGTACAACTTTTCAGCTCAACAGCATCCTTCGTTTGGAAACTAGCGCAATTTGAATTTCAGTGTTATGGCGGTGTGTGACTTACAGTTACAATCATATATGTCGAAAAACACATACTTATCTCGCAAGATCTAGCCATTTTAGAAGTTTAAGTACTAGGAAAAGTGTTAATATGAACATTTGTTTGTTCAAAACAGGTAACCAGTCGCCTAGATAACCAAAGTCAACTCCAGATGTTTACACTATTTCCGGCCGCTATGTTGGTGTTTCACTGAGGTTCACCAATATGGCAGCTCCATATTGGGCTCTGTAGACATTTCGAACAATATCTGAAGTTTGGAACAATGCACACACCTGAAACTTGGAGAAGTGCTTTTTTTATTTATATTCTATAATGTTGTAGTTCCTTGACTCTGTCCACTGAATGGTTATTTGAGTGGTTATTTTTAATTTTTTTTGGTCACGCGAGTGAAAACGCTATATAAATGGAATACAAACCACACCTGCAGCAGTGAATAGTTTGGATGTCTCATTGGTGAGTGCAGAAATGAGCGATGCTTTATGTTTGAGTTCCACGGCTCGAGCTACAGTAACTGAAAAGAGAAGAACAACATTGTCATTGCATTCCATAGTTACAGTCAGTTAGAGTGCTAACCGAACACCCAAAATGCCAGCCATTTAAGATTGAAATATACGAAACAAAACTACTAATCTCTTAGCATGGGTGATGTACATGGAATATTGGCCTAAAATCATTGCAGGGAGGGTTCATACACTTTTTTGTGGACAGAATTCAAGAGCTTTTTCCAGACCACTTTTTTTATTTTCCAGACTCAAGGTAACAGTGAGTTCATGGCCCAAGAAGAAATAACTGTCTTAACTATGAAAACAATGAGTTAAAAAAATTCAGTTTCAGCTGTTTAATTCGTAACTTACAGTGACACAACCAAAAGGTAGCAGTAAACAAATTTCTACCATAAAGCAATAAACTCAGTTCTCAAAACAATTTTTAACAGTACACTTTTTCAACAAAGTCCTTGGGTTTTTGCCATTAGTGCGTGAAGTAATATATCATACATGAGAGACCGTGTTTCATCTGGATATCCAAACACCAAGAAGAGAGTTAAAAATACGACGTGCAGCGAAGTATTTTTAACGAACTTCAAAGTGTTTGGATAGCCGATGAAACACTGTCTTGAGTGTTTGATATATCTTCTCAATCGAAACAAAAACTACGGAGAAAACGAAGAAATAAAATCGTCAAAATCTATGCTTATTAAGATCGGGTATCCAAACCACGGTCACGGTTATGATTTTCTTTGTTTTAACTCGATGAATTATTAATGAGTTTGAGAAATATGTAACTATTTCATGATCTCAGAGCTAGTTCTTTAGAGCTTCAAGTTTATTGTCTATTGCCTCCTCAATGGACTTCAATTCTCCTTCTTTCTCTTTAGTGCTTCGTCTCATTGCATTTGACTTAGAAAGGAGAGTTGCTTTCCCAGTCGACTCTGCCTCTTCTCCCATGCTTGAAATATCAATTGCCTTATTACAAACAACACATATCGCTTTGGTGTTTGACATAGGATCGGCTGCAATTCAGGCCTTAAATTTTTCATCTGCTTTCCACTTTCCGTTAAAGACACACTTCCCCATTATCACAAAGAAAAAGAAAAGCCAGGGAAGAACAACAGCTACATGAACACGAACAAATATTGCTTCCTTCGTTCAACTAACGCGGGAAATAAATAAACCATGATGCATTGCAAACACAATGAACCATAATGCAATGCAGGGCACTGGAGACTGGACTTTCCGACCGTACCACCATTTATTAATATATATTTTTTCCGTTTGGCCAAGTTAATTCAAGTGAAATCAGCTACATTGTAAAGATTTCAGCTAGCTTTTAAACACTTGCTGCTCCTTGAGAAAAATTCCAGACTTCATCCCACTCAGACTCTGCCTTTAATTTCCATACTTTTTCTAGGTCTGGAAAAGCAGTTCACAAATTTCCAGACTTTTTCAAGAATTCAAGACTTTGTACGAACCCTGAGTGAACATGTAAGTACAGCGAAGTCCATACAAAAATGACCAAAAGCCAAAACCACCCAGTATAATTTGAGTAAGTCAGTAAGTAGTTCTATATAATACTTTTTCATTGTAAATTTTGACAACAAAATTGTAAATTTTGACAACAAAAAAATACATGCCTTATGACTGTTTCCACACAAACTGTTTGTATGGCTAAATCCTGACCAAGAAATAACCAAATTAAGGCTGTATTCACAGTTGGTGCCCGAGCACTGGTACCTGGGTACCAGGAAAAAAGGCATGCCGTTCAGACACCGAAAACCGAAGTACCCAAGTACTGTCAAGTGCCTGAGTACACGGTTTTCACCTTGTACTAAAAACCGGTGCCTGTGCCCAAATTCTGGCATTGGTGCCCAGCTTAGAATCATACGCGGGCACCGTACCTTTGCACCAAGTGTGAACACTGCCTAAGAATGCTCGGATTTTCCTCAAGACTGCCTTGTCATTTATTAAACTCATAACCAACGATTTAATAAATAATATATAGACTTTAGCCAAGCCCAAAAGCGGAGCTCCATATTTAATTAATTGCTGGCTTTTTACAGTTTAAGAAAATGCTCTCGGGAAAATTCTAGAGTATGCAACTCCTCAAGAAAGATTTAATAGCCAAAATAAAACAGAATTAATTATGAGCAAAATCACAGAAATACTGCCATAACTCAGAAAAAAACTTGGGATGTGAATCAGTGATCTTTCTAAAAACCGTTACCAGGTCAGCAACCAACTTTAAAAAAACACATGATCCTGTGACATTGTCATCTGATACTGGTCAGCAGATACCTTGTTGTGACAGCTGTCAACTGACTGTAACATGGTAGGTTGAACTCTTTCTAGAGTACAGTGTATGGCCGCCATGTTGAGCGATGTCATACATACATAAAGCGCACACGCCCATGAGCCATACCGCTGACCATTTTGACCATCAAGAATGAACTACATGGTACTTCTATTCCTGTGCATGTATGGTTTCGAATCTCTAAGGTTATGGAGCTCCGCTCCGCAGACCTTCAGGTCACTGGAGCTCTGCTATCAGACAAGGCTATCAGCCAGAAACATAGGCCTGCAATGTGTGCAAACTAATACAGCTCCATTGGAAAGGTGAATAAATGATTATTGCAAAAAAATGCAAGTCAAATAATGATTTCAATTTACTCTTTTCTCACCCTCTTGTGCCTCAGCCACACACTGCATCTGGTATGCCTCCAGCACCCGCTGGTCAGTATCTGCACCCTTTTCAGCAGATAACTCGCCAAGACGGGGCATCAAACTTTCCTTTAAACAATAAAGAAAATGAACACAATGTATGTAAAATGCCAAAGCTCAATGTCTTGATAGGCAATTGAACAAGCATGGCATTAATATTATTATGCTGTGAGACAACGAACTATAACACCTTAAAGAAATTAAAGGGCACTGTTGGAAAACTCAAGAGCCTGAGGATAAATTAACTTTATTTATTTGTAATAACACCAGTGGAAACCTCAACTTCAAAAAGTTAGCCTGATTTTTTCAGGTTTGGCCCTTTTGGCTTGGGGAAATAGCTAGAAAATAATTTCAGTCTCACCCAGAACCCCCCCCTCCCCCCCCCCCCCTCCCCAAGACCTTCAACTATAAAAGGGCCTAGTCAGCCTCCACCATTTTCGATGCCATCGAAATTATAGAAATTGTATGGTGAAGCAAAATCTTATTAAATTGCTGTAAGTTATGTTACTGGAAGTGTTCAATTACGAATTTAGCAAGTTTCTCAGTGATCTCTTTCATTTCAACACACTCAGCATAAAACATAATATTGAACTCTCGCACGGTAAACAAAAACAAAGGTGTGGCTGACTAGGGCCCTTTAAGTACTTGATATCTTCACACAATTCATGAATTATCTTATTATCTTATTTTGTGTCATTCTTCAGAGTTCAGGGGGTCATTCATTAAGGGCCAGGCAACAGGTAAATTGACCAGCTGTGAATGAAACTTAGCCATTGCTTTGCCAGGCTGTTTTCATCTTCAAGAGAGCGATGAAAGAAATAAATCAACATTGCAATAGCATCAACAGAAACTTGGAAAAAATCTGAGTCCCAGATGGTATTTGAACCCACGGCCCTCCATGTTTTCATCTTCTCTACTTTATAACTTTCTTTTACAAGAAAAACTAAAAATGCTCAGCTGAAAAACCTTACTGGGCCTCCTGCACAAAAACTTAATGAAACCCCTGAGAGTCCTTGTAAAATGACATCTTGGTTTCCAGTTCTGTGGTTGGGTTTCAACAGATGTCATGCGCACAATCTTAACATACATGATATTATGCAATGCCGAAATCAGATTTCAGCAGTTTGACGCCTTCCGAGGTTATTATTCATGATGTGTGAAAAGGCCAAATATTCTTACGCGATTCAATTTTGCAAAGGGGTATATGCGACCTCCTTTTGGTGTTTGTAATAAAGAGATTGAGATTTGATTAATCCATGATTTAATACCTTAACAAATTTGAAAATTCCTGCAGCAGTTCTTAGGCTGGTGTGAACTTCCTTTGCTTCATCCATGGTAACCCTGGGTAAACATCATTATGTACCGTAAAGACTTGTGTATAAGCCGCACCCCCAACTTTCAAACATGATTTTCGAAAAAAAATGAGAACTCCGAAAAAGCACCCTGTAAAAAAAGTTGGTTGTTTGTTCGCAGATGTTCACAACAATCTTGACGAAATCTAATGTTGTGCATTTACAGTGACATTAATAAGTTAATCAACTCTGAAAATACCTTTTCTTTAATCGATTTCCCTATTCCCTGTCACTGACAACAGTTGGCCTCATTGCTAAACCCCACAATTGAAATGAAAGCGATGGAACCCTACAACCCTACAAGCCAGTTTACTCCCTGTTAAAGCAATGGTCTTGTGTATAAGCCGCACCCACGATTTTTGGCCCGGTACATAAAATGTTGTGAGAGATTTTCACCAAACAATGCCAAAACAATATTTGGCCCACACAACAAAATAATTGCAATTACCAACTCACATTACCAACTTTACACATGGTTGTAGCCAGGATTTTTCAAGGGGGGGGGGGGGGGGGGGTCACACCCATTGTGCTCACCAGTTTGTCATGTCAACCGCCACACTGTTTCACTTAATATTTACTTGAAAAATATCTCAAAAAGGGGGATCACGGGCACCCCAGGACCCCTGCCCTGGCTATGCCCTTGTTACAATACATGTAGTTTTCGACAACTTCTTTTCTTACACCTTTTAAACACTTCTGTTGGCAATTGGGCAATTAAAATGCAACAAATTGAACGTTTGCAGGTTGAGTAATGGTGAATTTGACAGTTTAGCATCTCCACCTTCGACAGTTCCTTGTTTTGATTAGCCGGTTCAAATAGAAGCCAACAAAAAGTAGTCAGAAAGTTGTCAAGATGTCAAAAAAAATATCACAAACCACAGGGAGCCCATACAAGCGGTGTGTCTCTTTGTATGTTCGAACTATAAAGAAATGTATGGGAATGGTAGACTTATATCAAGTAATGGCTATAAAATAAACGCAAACTTACCTCAGGTGTTGTATTTTGTCGTTTCTGCGGCTCAAAATGGCGAATGTGAGTGATTTGGAAGGTTTTGCGTTGACTGTTGCTCCACGTGATAAGAAAGAGACAAGGGTGGAAACGCGTTTTCGACTGCTTCAGCGCTAAGCCGATTTTCACACTGAAATTGGAATTGCCTGGCTCCCAAATCGAGCACCAGATAAACTGAAAGGTCGAAGCTTCTTTTCGTGGCATTCCATCGAAGATCCATTCAAGAGCACCAACCGCCAATTAAGTTTCGAGAGATGCAGCTTTCGAAGCGACAAACATCTGCAGCAGTCCGTTCGTGTTCTTCGGACCAACTGTCACGCTGTTTGCTCCACGCTGATTGGTTGATGCTAAACAATACCCTGTTACCAAATGACTCATGTGGGTGGGAGCCAGGGACATATTTGCAGCGGCGATCCATCTACTGACAAGTCTGGGGTGAGGTTTATGATGCGTGACCGAAACCAGACACGATACCACTCTTTGTTCTTTTATTTACCGGGAAAACTCTAATGCTAAATTTTCTGCGAGCAAAGCTCATTTCGCCGTCACCAGAAATGTACTCTGTTTGTGCTAGAAATGTGCTCTTTCATTCCATAATGGCAAGGTAATGTGACATTATTGTTTGATATTTTTATTTCAATGCTGTTCAGCCTCCAAACAAATCAATTAACAGTGTCGTGTGACAATGTAACCTTTTTGTAACCTTTTAACCGTAGATCGAAGTTGACATCTGAACAAATTAAAGCACTCGATATTGTGGAAAGAGGACACAATCTCCTCGTGACAGGGCAAGCTGGAATTGGAAAGTCTTTCTTGGTGCATTCCATGTACGATCGTTTGAAGGATCAAGGGAAAAAAGTTCAGATAGTGTGTGCGAGTGGCATTGCAGGAAGTGTTTATTCGGACAAGATTCGCACAACCACAGTGCATGCATGCTACGGTTTACGGACCGCTGAACTACCCTCCGATCTAGTCATCGAAAGAGCTGTGGCAAACAGTTTGGCCAAAGACAGAATTAAAAGAGTTGTTATTATTTGGGACGAAATAAGCATGTCGGTCACGCATCATAAACCTCACCCCAGATTTCTCAGTAGATTGATCGCCGCTGCGAACATGTCCCTGGCACATGTTTAGCATCAACCAATCAGCATGGGGCACACAGCATGACGGTTGGTCCGAAGAACACGAACGGACTGCCGCAGATGTTTGTCGCTTCGAAAGCTGCATTTCTCGAAACTTAAGCGGCAGTTAGCGCTTGGATTTTGAATGGATCTTCGATTGAATGCCACGAAAAGAAGCTTCGACCTTTCAGTTTATCTGGTGCTCGATTTGGGAGCCAGGCGATTCCAATTTCAGTGTGAAAATCGGCTTGGCGCTGAAGCAGTTGAAAACAAGCTTTCCACCCTTGTCTCTTTCTTATAACGTGAAGCAACAGTCAACGCAAAACCTTTCGAATCGCTGAGGTACCTGAGGTAAGTTTGCGTTTATTTTATAGCCATTACTCGATATAAGTCTGCGATATTAAGACTCTTCAATATTCCCATACATTTCTTTATAATTCGAACGTACAAACAGACACACCGCTTGTATGGGCTCCCTGTGCACAAACTTCTCAAGTTTGCCAAAAGCTTGATTAAATTTTACCCTTGGACCCTTTTCATAAAAAGTACTCTCAAAATTACATTCAAATGCATGAGATTATGTAGTGAGACTAATTTAAATGCACGCAAAATAATTAAATTTTAAATCAGCTGTCATTAGTGACAAGGCAAAGTCTGTGTCGAGCCTAGTGGCCCATACCGCCGAAGCTTATCCCGGTTTCCTTAGCATGAAGTGACTGGGAGTATTTCTACTCTCCCCTGGATGGGACGCCAGTCCATCGCAGGGTTACCCCTAAGCAGTAAATTGGCCAATATACACCTGGGTGAAGAGAGGCACTGTGAGAGTAAAGGGTCTTGCCCAAGAACACAGCGCAGTGACCCAGCCAAGGCTCGAACCCAGACTGTCCAATCCGGAGTCCAGTGCACTAACCATTAGGCCACTGCGCCTCCCTATGCTTCATTAGTGAATTGGGTCTTTAATAATGCTACAGATCGAAACCAGCCAGGATTAGCTGTAGTAGTATTGGCCAAGAACACAAACACATACAGAGCCTATTTTAAAACTAATAGAAAAAGAGGAAAGTTTTCGAGGAAAGGAAGTAAACAGGAATGTATAATATAAAGGTTAAAATTCCAGTTCAAAATTAATACACAAATATATAAACTGGTTTCTATTTTCCCTGCCAATCCACTGAGAAATATTATTTGTATACAGTGAGAATTAGAGTGAGAATATAGGAGCAGGAATGTCTGTTACCAATTGAAAGAGAAAAAGGCTCAAATTCTTTGTTATATGTTTGTAAAAAATAAACTTTTCAATTCTAGGAATATTATTTATCTTTGCTTCTACAGGACCAGGTGTAAAACCTTGCAAACAACAAGGCTTTAGCTTCTACATAATTATTGCCAAAGGTAAAGCCTGCTGTAGGTAGTGCTCCGGCCACAGCTAGATTTCACAGTTTGTTCGACTCTCAGAGCTTGGTTAACCATTAGACCACCATTACAAAGAAAAAGTATAGAATCTGTCATCCTGACTTATAATATTATAATTGCGTATTATATTCATATGAGACTTTTATTAGCTTGAGCCTTCTCTACTTCTGAATTGAACAGTGTAGTAACAGCAATAGAAGTATACCGTAAGTCAGAGAACTTACTCTCCCTTTGCTGCCAGTTTAGCAGCATACTTTGTATACCACATGGCGACATTCATGCAGATGGATGTCAGCTCAAACACACTATCAGCTGCACACCTAGCAAGCAAGCAAATAAATAAATAAATAAGTAACACAATTTATACAAATGGAACTTGGGCATTGAAAGAATTGACCAATTGAACTCATGTCAAAACAAAGGAAATTAGAACCGTAACCGTGGTTTGGAAATGTGATATTAATTAGTATAGATTTTTAAGATTTATTTCTTCGTTTTCTGTAGTTTTAGTTTCAACTGAGAAGATATATCAAACACTCAAGACAGTGTTTCATTACATTTCAAGACACCTCGAAGTTCATCAAAAATACTCCGCTACATATTGTATTTTCAACTCTCTTCTCGGTGTTTGGAAATGTGATGAAACACTGTGTCTTCTCGGTGTTTGGAAATGTGATGAAACACTGTCTCGTGTTTGATATATCACTTCTTACATTTTTATTGTAATAAATAATGCTTGTAAAATACAGAGGGCAAGCTAGATTACAGTGAGTATTCTTTTTTATTAGATGGCAAGGAAAATCTGAGCATTCTGATTGGTTCTTTCTTGGTCAGGATTTTGCCATATGGACCGTTTCCATAGAAACAGTCCTAAGCTGCATATTTTTTCTAAAGTTGGATAATTTAAAACTTGCAACTAGAACTGCAGAATGATAGAAAACTTATAAGAATACTCTAATTTAAAGAAAAAAATGTTTTCAAAATCATGGTTTATGTAGCTTGTTCTTTCTGAGGCATCAAAACACGTTACGGTGGAAAATCTCTAAATTGAAGTCACCATAAGTCATTTTTAACAAGGAGACGTGAAACGAGTGCCATACAATAAACTACTTACTAACTGAGCTTGCTCGAGCAGTACTGGGGAATATTGGCCCTTGGTCGTTTTGTACAGACCTTGCTGCACTCGATCTGTACTGCCAAAAACCTTACACCAATATTCCCCAATGCGGCCCTCACACTCGGTTAGTAAGAGGTTATTATTCAGGGAAACTTTCCTTGCTTTCTGTTTCTTTGTTTTTGTTATTGGTACAATGTTTTGGTCAATTAGGGCAAAATTACTTTAAAGATTACCTTCAGTTAAATGATTTGCAAAGACGATTCACTGAAATTTAGCTTAAATACTAGCACATACTGTGTTTTCAATATTGATCACACAATTTAGGAGAGCAAGGGTGGCCCAGTGGCGAGAGCTCTGGCATCTCACCAATGTGGCCCGGGGTTGATTCCGGCCGAGTGTCATAATGTACACATGACTGCAGGCTTAGTTTGTTGTTGGTCACTCTGACGGTTTTTCTCCAGGCTCTCTGGTTCTCCTTCCTCCTTAAAAGCCAACATTTCTAAATTCCAGTTCCACCTGGATAGAGCACACACGTGAAAACCAGCTGAGGCTGATGTACCTTCCTCTCTAAATATCATTATTTATCTCTTTATATGTTTTCTGGCTGCAAGATTTCATTTGCAGCTTTGTATAATCTAAAAAGTAAACTTACGTTGGGGTATTACCACAAATAGAGTTGGTCCACTTGAACATGACTAGCTTACGGAGCTTGCTATCACCAGATCCTGTGGTAGGATCATTGACAAGGCCTTGAAGAAGTGACCAGTAGATCTCGGCTGTCTGTTGGATCGATTTTGGGTCATTTGAAGGATCTGTTAAAGAGTTTAGCAGCTTTGACCTTGCTAGCTTCAATTCCCTGACAAATGAAATTTATTAAATTTTCAGAAATTCCTCTTAATACCTGTAAGTGGATTGTTAAGGTATTAACATGCATGTATGTCGCTTAAACATTAGCAAAAGCTGACAAAATCAGTAGCAAATGGCAACAAGACTGCAAAATCATTGTGCAGCCGTGTCGAAACACGATTTCAGCTGACGATTATTTTGCAAGTCGAAATTTAAAATAAAATCCTCAAACGTGATATTAAGCCATGATATAGATCCAAGTTTTTAATTTGTAGAAATTCTTTTATTGCTATGTAATATAATAAGAGCTCTGCTTCGCAATCGATCGTTAGGTAATAAATTTTCAACTGGAGAAGGAAAATGCAAACCATTCATGCAAGTTTCCAGTACCTGCATATATCAATTAATTAGAAGAAACAAGACAAAAATAGAAACTTACGATAGCGTTTTAGATGACGAAGAATTGGTAGCCACATTTCGAATGGACTCAAAAGTAACAGGAGCTGAGGCCTTGATGGGGTTTCTGTGAAACCAGTGCGCCATTTTGTTGTTTCTATTTTTAGCTGCCAATGTAATTGAAGTTGTGTTTTTGTTGTTGTCCGCTGACAGAACTCAGTAAACCAACATGGAGCCGAAGTTGTGATCGGAAGTTGTCGGATGAAACTGTGATGTTTTGATTGGTGCCGAACATTTCCGGCAGCTTCCGAGTTTTGACGATGGATAGTGGGGACTTTCTCAGGTATACTTACATGACGTGAAAGACACTGGAAGGCGCTTTCGTTTTATTTCGCGCCGATTTTGAAACAAAGTGCTATTCTTGTTGAAAGAACTCACGCTCAAATCTCGGTAATTTATTTGAGCTTAGCGTAATGTCCGTGGAAGCGAGGATTTTGGATTCCTTGAGGCCCATATTTCCGCAGCTGAATGACCGCATTTTGTCCATGTGCATCAGGAATGTGCAAGAAACGGTCGGCAGCGATCCAGCCACGATCATTCCGGGATGCATCGATTTGCTCTTAGGCGGAAATTACAATGAAGTGGAAGACAGATCACTCCCTTCGGTGGCTCCGTTACGAGAAGACGCAGTGAATTCTCGCCTTGTGAACGATGAAGATGTAATTATTGTGTCTGCCAACCGTGCAGAAAAAGTAATCGCGAACACGCCGACTGTCGTTATCGATGACCCTGTTTACAGCACGCCGTCCATCTTGAATAATATTCCAGCGACATCTCCCCGCTCTCAAAACGTTAACGCTGGCAATACGACTACAGATCCGGGGAGAAATTTATCTTTTGGAAAAGAAACAGTTCAGTCGGCTGTTAGATCGCCTACTTTTACCACCACTGTTGTGAATTTTAAAGAACCACCTCAACAAGTACCTATTATAGACCCGATGAAGGAAGTTCTGGAAACCCTTTATTCTTTATTCCCTGATGTGGAAGACGATTATCTTCAGAAATTAATTGTCAAGTGGTCTCATATCCCTCTAAGTGAGGCCGTTAACAATGTTTGTAATGAAATGTTGGAAAAAAATGATTATCCCAGAAAATCATCCGCTGTCACACCTACCAAGAGTCCCAGGGAGGCCCCAAAAGAAAAAGACTACATGAAAGACTTTTCTGGTGTTGTATCAACGCGATATGGTGAGCAGTGCTTTCAGTTGCTTCAGAGTGAATTCAGAGTCATTCCTCTCAAACACATTAGAACAGCTTTGTACAAGTTCAGGCGACACTATGCACCAAGTAGGAGGTATTTGCAAGAACAGCTCCGTATATCCAAGGTTTCTAGTGCCACTGCCACGTTGACTTCCACTTCTGCACTGCAAAACACAGGCAGGTTGCCATCAACAGTAGAAGTAACCAACTCTCGTGATGACCATGCCATTTATAAACCACCTAAAATACGACTCCTGAAATGTGGACGTTCACCACTGCTTAAACCCTTGGTACATCTTGATGAGGAACTCCAGAGAGAGCTCGAATTTGTGAAAAAACATGACCTGTCAAAAACGGAGGAGAGAGATCGGATACTTGCCTTTTCTTTAAATGATAAACAATATGAAGAAGAAGGGCAAAAGATAGAATGTGGTTGTTGCTACGGAGATGCAGCTTTTGAAGACATGGTTCAGTGTTTGGAAGGTCACCTATTTTGTGCAAGTTGTCTGATGAACTATGCAAAGGAAGCTGCCTTTGGTCAAGGCAAAGCAGCTCTGGTGTGCATGAGCGATGGTTGTGACAGCACATTTCCAATGAGTCAGCTTAGGAAAGCCTTACCCACAAATATCCTGGAAAAGTATGAAGACCGTGTACAAGAAGAATCTCTGTCGTTGGCGCAGATGGATGATCTTGTACGATGCCCATCTTGTGATTTTGCTGCAATACTGCCACCAGGAGATAAAGTCTTTAAATGCCAGAATCCCTCTTGTGCCAAAGAAACCTGCCGCTATTGCAAAGAGGACTGGTCAGAACATTTTGGCCTAAAATGCAGTGAGGTTGAAAAGAGTGCGCAGAAAGATGTCAGGCTCTCTTATGAAGAAAAGATGACAATGGCAAAAATACGGAAATGTCCCAAGTGTGGATGTGAGTTTACAAAATCAGATGGCTGCAACAAAATGACATGTCGGTGTGGAGCAACAATGTGTTATGTGTGTCGCAAGCCAAACATTGCATACAATCACTTCTGTCAGCACCCTAAGGATCCAGGAAAGCCCTGCGCCAAATGTAAAAGCTGTTCACTCTGGACTGATCCTACGGAAGATGACAACCGTGCAGTTCAGGAATTAGAGAAGGAGGCCATGGAAGCCAAGAGGAAGTTTGAGGCAGAAAATGAAATGGCGGGATCTGTAGAGAACCCTGCAAAAAAGGTGAAGACAGGCTAGGTTGAGAAGTAAAAACTACATTTTCATGTAAAGTGTAAGTTAGCATTACATGTATGTGCTTTTGCTTTATTTCTGTACCTGTAAAAATACCTAACCAAAGTCTTTTGTTTGTTACGTGTAGTTTGTTATTTGTTTCCTAGTTTGTTTGAAATACCAAAACCAAAGATCTGACATGCGCAATCCGTGAACCAGTCCTTTAAACTTTCCACAAATTCAAACTGTTGTATAAAATTAATCTTATGCCAGGCTCCTTAAACTTGGCCATTTTGTTATATGCAGCATTCTCTTTCCATTTGTGGAATCTTTTTAGTTATACTGTAAAAATTTGGTCAGACATGTGACCCCAACTGCAGACAGCCTATTATGTACAGTACATACAGTAATCACATGTACAGTACATGTATGTGTGTATATATTTATTCTTGGTTTTCATGTGACGTCATAAAATTCTGAAATCAAAATTCACTAGGCCTGCTAAGTTTTTGTTTGCCACTAGATGGACGGTGAACTAAAACTATATCTTCTCATAAAATTAATTGTCAGTTCAATAGTGCCCTTCACTTTGAACACAGAGCATCTTGGATATTTGAGTTTTCCACTGTTTGTGACATAAAGCTGAGTGCCGTAACAAAGCTGTTTAGTTTACAAAAAGCCTATCCTTTCAATTTTCAGCAGTTTGAACATTTCTGATAATTACATTTATAATTAATGGTGTTTATATGGAAGGATAATACACCCATGTACATGTAGTTCACAAGCCAAAAGTAGTCGCTACTATAGCACAATTGATTTCCAGATGGTTTCTCAGGCATCATGGCAGCCATTCAACATGTATTTATGCCCCTCTGAAGGACACAAAATTTTAATGTGGCATCTCCACACTGAGCTTTGTAAATTTGCATGGAACATTTCCTCAACTCATGAATGGTGTACCACACAGGGCTGAGAGATGTTTATTTATTTATCATCTACACTATATGAAATTCTTAACTTCTGTAGTTGAATTGTGTTAAATTTAGTTCTTGATTGCGTGACAGTGAAAACCACCAATATTATCCATGTACATACATGTATCTTATAGAACAGTTGCATTGTTTTGACTGCTTTTGGTTTATAATAATAATTATTATAAATTGTACATGTGACTAATTCATGTAAACTTCTGTTAGCAGAAAAACTAAGAATAATCTAAGAATATTTACTTTGGGAGTACATGTGTCAAGTGCATGTGTACATAAAATTGAGCCATTTTCTAAACGAGCAGGGGACTGGGTACTAATATTTAAAATCGATTGAAACGAAAAATCGAACCTAGCACGTAAACGATCATCCAAAATACGTTAATGTAAAAATACCAAAGTATCAAACTCTCCTTTGTTGTTGTTGAAATTTTGGTTATATAATTTCATAATTAGCACTGTACACTCACCAAACACTCACAGGTGCACTAGTTCAATGTGCATGTGCCAATCATGCACCTTTGTGGTATCCATACGCTGCCTACTGCTCAAATGTTTAAATACCAACACTTACAGTTCCCACATTCCACTGAAAAGTGAATTTGCTTTTTGAAAAGTATAAACCTAAAATAAACGAAAATACCTGATAATTATGAAAAGCAAAGTTTACTCTTAAAAGGTCTACTGGTATGTAAGTGTAAAAAAATATCCTTCTGACAATGATTTTCAATTATTAATTTATCATGGTATGCAGCAACATGTACATGTATGATGCTACACTCCATTTTGGAAATAAAATTTTGGGTGGAAAGTAAAATTTGAAACTACTTTCCAAAGTGGAAAGTGGTTTCTCGTGAGTGCACTGCAAGTACCACTTGACGTTTTTTGGAGAAACAAAATAAACTGCTTTTGTGCAAACAGTTGTTCGCGTGCATTGGAAAAATCGTTCAGCGAGCATGTATTGTTGGTTTATTTTTTCGGTGAGATAAGCATGGGGGATGTGCGACTGGAGTTTTATTGTTACTGCGCAGTGGGCAATGTTTACATACATGAATTGAGCGACATTTGTTTTGCCTGTTCTTAAACTGCTTAAATTGAAATGAAATTTGGTCGGCACTCGATATCGGTATCGGCGCCGCGACGCGCCTGATTTAATTGACTATACACTGTGCATGTTCTACATACATTCAGTGGCATAAAATCAACTCAACTGACTTCTTCGTGAATTACATAGGTTATAGCTAAAACATTTTGTGTTAGTAGCACCTTCGCTTTTCGGAAAACTTTTACTTTCATCAAACAGTCGACTCGACGAGTTGTTGAGATGTCGCCTAATCGCTGTGACGGACTTATCGGACTTGTTTGGCTGCTTTCAACTAGCTGTTTATTTGTCGTTCGGCTTGAATTTTGGTTTTTCTTTATGCAGATAAGAATTACTTTCATCAGATGAAAAGTAAATTTCGTCGGTCAATTCCAATTTCGGCGGAAAGAAAAGTCTGGAAACACAGCACGTCAAACACGTGCATTCTGGCCCGGCAAATTCCCGGAAAAGAACTCGATAATTTTAACTTACTTGCGTCTACACGTACAGTGTAGTGTCAAGCCCGGGATTACTTTGCAAGTTGTGAGAACATTGTTCATGTTCCATGTAAGCGAATGTATGGGAAGTTACATGTACTTTCCACACCCCTTGAACACCTCAACTTTACCTCCATTACTTCCAATTCCCCCGATTTCAGAAAGCCAATTTTTGTTTCCCGTGGAGGTTCGATAAATCTGGAATTCACTTTATTATCAACCAAAGAAAAACATTCTAAAGAATCCATCATTATTATGTATATCTATAGGAAGTAATTTCAGATAGTTTTATTATATAAGAGTTGAATAATGTTGACACGTAAAATGCTATGTGGCTGTGGGTGAAAATTAGTATTGCTTTGACCATAAGCTTTTAAGATATTACTTGATTTGAACTTACCATGTAATATGCAGCTGTAAGAAATTGTATTGTTGATACATATTTGCTCCATGCAAAAATAACATGTATTCACCAGAAATTGCTTTATTTTTATAAAACAACAAAATTTGAATATTGGGCAATAAAAGATCTTTGTATAATTTTGTTAGTAATATTTTGTTGCTTTGTCATTCAGTTCTCCTTCAACCCAGCTGTGTACTTTGGTACGGATTTGGGGACTCCATAAACCCTACCCCCCTCACCCCTACCCCCTGCCTGTCCTCTCGAGCCCTACAATTAGAGGATATTTCAATTTTACAACAGAACAGGAGAGATTTGTTTCTGAATTTTTTTTCATTTGAGTCATTTTACACTGCATTCAAGAGCATTGTGAATCAAGGCAGTCTGTTTTCCCGTTAGTATTCCGCAGTTTGGCGCTTACTATTATCTTCTAATCCTTTAATTTAGCTCGTTAATCTTTTTGTTTTGTCAATATATTTCGAAGGAACCTTGGTTACATCAAAGAACAAGAATATTTGAAAATGCTGATCTCGCAGCTTGATTCTCCCTGACCTGGGTGACAGTCTCAATTTGGGCCATTATCACCTGGCTGTTCAATCCACTTTATTTAAATAAAATTAATCAGCATTCATCTCTTTTACGCTGCCCTCTCCTACATAATTTGCCGCCCCGGCCTTGCAACGTTCCTCTTCGATCTTTCCAAGTCCTGAATAAAGTCCCAATTAACCGTCGGATACGTCAACCGGGGCATAGAAGCTTGTGCGCCTTTGAGTGACTTGATAGTCGCTAGATTTTCCATACTTTTGCACCAATGGGTTGTCATTCAAACCATCATTTAGATGAATGAGCATACATGGGGCGTCAGTGACAAAGGTTACAACAAGGAATGTCTCTTTAGCTATTTCGCTGTATCTGTGTTCAACCACAGGTCGCCCAAGCTCAATATATGAGCAGCTCTTTGTATCTTGACCTTTGTGTTGTTACGCGACTCGAGCGATTTCCATATTTATAAGGATTTATAACGATTGTTTCTTTAACCTTTGAAAATGTAGCAATTTAAATAAAAATCGTCTTACCTTACTTTAGTTGTGTGGTTTTTCCCTCCTGTGTGGTCTTCGAGCCGATTTATGGCCATTCTATTGGTTTTAGTGGAACCGGTTTTACTCTCTCTATAGTAACAACACAAAGGTCAACATACAAAGAGCTGCTCATATATTGAGCTTGGGCTACCTGTGATTCAACGCAAGCAGAAAACGTCATGTAATTGAATGGCAAAGCTCTTTTAAGGAAAATCCGTACCTATGAATATGTGTTATCTATGAATATGGGTTATCTATGCTTGAAACTTTAAGAAAACACTTTGGTTCTTGGTTTGGTTTCTTGGCATCTGTCGAGTCGTCGAGCTGGTTCCATTTTGACAGTTTGACTTTAGTCTCGTTCAAGTAAAATGTAAATGCCAACGAAGTATCACTGTGTTCGAGACACTTATTTATCTGATCAGCGCCGAATATGGGTCCTACCTGCGAAGTTACTTTCGTCATGAACTAAAAAGAACGCGACTGATTTCCTTCTGTAACAGATGCTTCTTATCCAGGCGAAAGCTTCTCCAAAATTGCATCGTCGGGATTAAACTGACTACGGGCACGCTCACTGCCATTTGTGTTATATGACGTCTTCCTTGACTGTGAAGCAACAGTCGAGTCGCACGATGCTGGGTACAAGCTATTCAGTTTTAAGTGGAGATACCCTTGGTGTATCCATAATATTGTTCCTGATCGGTATTCTCCTTGCCAGTATTTTTCAATGTCACCACGGCCCCCCAAACAGGACGCATGCGTTTAATTGTCATGGTATGAGCCTGAGCTCGAACATAACAGCACTTCCATAGAATGTCCATGTTGATATATGATAACATATCAGTTTGAATGTCACCGATGTAAAACCTGCTACCCAATGCTCGTTTAGTTCATTAGTTATTGACTGGTTTCATTTCTCCCATTTGGCGCCAACTTCCGGTCTTAACATCCAACCACCACAGCCATGGTGGCATTTCTCCAGTGGAATTACTTGGCAGCTTAATCTTCAATGAAGGAAAGAATATGCAATACAGTTTTACTTTTTCTTGGTAAAATGGTGGCGTTGAGTACTACAGCTGTTGCCGTTGGAGCCTGAAATGTGAGAAGTTCAAAGGCCGTAAAGTTGGTGTTGCAAGTGCGACATTGTCCACTAGTGCTTTGCTCAAAAATGTATTATTTGCCAGGGCTCTATTGAAAGCCATTAGGCTTTTTAAATATGGACAAACTAACAGAGTACTTACGTCTACAGTACAAACAAGTTGGGACAAGAGCCGGCTGTCGTGTACTGATATGACGAGTTGGCTATAATCACCCTGACAAACAAGTGCAGTGAGAGTGAACTGTTTTTTTTTTATAAACTCAACCGCCAACTTCTTCTCGCCCTAATCCCCCTCTGACACTTCAGACTATATTTTAGTTTGCATGAATACTTCTTGTCGGCCACGTGTCTGGGAGAGGTCCAATTGGTGATCTTCAGTGGCCATTGGGCCGCGCAAAATTTAAAAGATTGGATGCTATCATCGCTAAGTGCTTTCTTTTGTATTGTGTGGGGAGCAATATATAACATTTGCTCTATTTGCCGGCCATTTTCTTTAGTTATTGGACCGGGTACGTACTGTTCCGAACGTTCACCTCGACCCTGCTCGTACGACCTATTCTTGGCTTGCACTTGACGTCATGAAATTCTAAAATCCAAAATTAAAGAGCCGCCAAAGTTTTTATCCTTATCAGGCAGAAGAGGTGCCAATTTTATATCTCTTTAAAACATTTCAGCTCAATAGCATGCTTCGTTTGGAAACCAGCGCATTTTTGAATTTCGGCGTGCGTGATATAAACTTATGATCGTGTTTGTCAAAAAATATATAATTATCTCGGGATTTTTAGCCGCTCATTTGAGAATTAAAAGCGTTAGGAAAAGTGTATATGTAACTTTTTGTATGTTCAGTACAGATAATAAGTCGCTTAGATAACCAAAGTAAGTTCCAAATGTTTACACCATTATACCAAGGCAGCCTACAAAACTACATGTATAAACCTGGGCAGGGTGGTTGGGTGGGAAGGTTAGTAATGGCATATACACCTGCATCTGTAAACTTCCTGCCTTAACATGTAAGCTTTGCCCATGCCAGGGCTGCAAGTAATGTTGTTCCTGTGGAAGAATGTACAGTATCTGACTAAGTCACCATTTTAATCGGACAAAACAGTAATGATGCCGGATGTCATATTACAGAACTCTTCAATAAATTGTTCCCAACACAACACATTGGCGTTCACATTGCAAGGCATAAAAATAAATTGTCTGGATATTTTGTACGACTACAAATTGGGATTAATTATTTTCTTCTGACACTGGCAAATTCCAATGGACTACATTATGAAACACTGTTATGCTGCTTGCATTTTTAATTTTGTGAGTGTCCACAAGTTTAAGAATAAGAAATATGAAAACATTTAATTATTTAAAGTAACTGTAGATTGAGCAGTTCAGCGATTTGGATAAAGAATTCGTATAGTTTATGTTTTGCTCTTTGAAGTATTTTGTGGTAGAAAAAAAGATAAAAATTCAGATAGTTTTATTATATAAGAGTTGAATAATGTTGACACATAAAATGCTATGTGGCTGTGGGTGAAAATTAGTATTGCTTTGACCATAAGCTTTTAAGATATTACTTGATTTGAACTTACCATGTAATATGCAGCTGTAAGAAATTGTATTGTTGTTACATATTTGCTCCATGCAAAAATAACATGTATTCACCAGAAATTGCTTTATTTTTATAAAACAACAAAATTTGAATTCTTGCTAATTGAATTAGGCAATAAAAGATCTTTGTATAATTTTGTGAGTAATATTTTGTTGCTTTGTCATTCAGTTCTCCTTCAACCCAGCTGTGTACTTTGGTACGGATTTGGGGACTCCATAAACCCTACCACCCTCACCCCTGAATTTTTTTTCATTTGAGTCATTTTACACTACATTCAAGAGCATTGTGAATCAAGGCAGTCTGTTTTCCCGTTAGTATTCCGCAGTTTGGCGCTTACTATTATCTTCTAATCCTTTAATTTAGCTCGTTAATCTATTTGTTTTGTCAATATATTTCGAAGGAACCTTGGTTACATCAAAGTACAAGAATATTTGAAAATGCTGATCTCGCAGCTTGATTCTCTCTGACCTGGGTGACAGTCTCAATTTGGGCCATTATCACCTGGCTGTTCAATCCACTTTATTTAAATAAAATTAATCAGCATTCATCTCTTTTACGCTGCCCTCTCCTACATAATTTGCCGCCCCGGCCTTGCAACGTTCCTCTTCGATCTTTCCAAGTCCTGAATAAAGTCCCACTTAACCGTCGGATACGTCAACCGGGGCATAGAAGCTTGTGCGCCTTTGAGTGAATTGATAGTCGCAAGATTTTCCATACTTTTGCACCAATGGGTTGTCATTCAAACCATCATTTAGATGAATGAGCATACATGGGGCGTCAGTGACAAAGGTTACAACAAGGAATGTCTCTTTAGCTATTTCGCTTCATCTGTATTCAACCACAGGTAGCCCAAGCTCAATATATGAGCAGCTCTTTGTATGTTGACCGTTGTGTTGTTACGTGACTCGAGCGATTTGCATAGTTATAAGGATTTGTATGGGGAAAATAACGATTGTTTCTGTAACCTTTGAAAATGTAGCAATTTAAATAAAAATCGTCTTACCTTAGTTTAGTTGTGTGGTTTTTCCCTCCTCTGTGGTCTTCGAGCCGATTTATGGCCATTCTATTGGTTTTAGTGTAACCGGTTTTGCTCTCTCTTTTGTGACAACACAAGGTCAACATACAAAGAGCTCCTCATATATGAAGCTTGGGCTACCTGTGATTCAACGCAAGCAGAAAACGTCATGTAATTGAATGGCAAAGTAGAGTCAGTAATGTTGTATCGTTCGCCAACGAGTGTTTGCTCTTTCAAGGAAAATCCGTACCTATGAATATGTGTTATCTATGAATATGGGTTATCTATGCTTGAAACTTTAAGAAAACACTTTGGTTCTTGGTTTGGTTTCTTGGCATCTGTCGAGTCGTCGAGCTGGTTCCATTTTGACAGTTTGACTTTAGTCTCGTTCAAGTAAAATGTAAATGCCAACGAAGTATCACTGTGTTCGAGACACTTATTTATCTGATCAGCGCCGAATATGGGTCCTACCTGCGAAGTTACTTTCGTCATGAACTAAAAAGAACGCGACTGATTTCCTTCTGTAACAGATGCTTCTTATCCAGGCGAAAGCTTCTCCAAAATTGCATCGTCGGGATTAAACTGACTACGGGCACGCTCACTGCCATTTGTGTTATATGACGTCTTCCTTGACTGTGAAGCAACAGTCGAGTCGCACGATGCTGGGTACAAGCTATTCAGTTTTAAGTGGAGATACCCTTGGTGTATCCATAATATTGTTCCTGATCGGTATTCTCCTTGCCAGTATTTTTCAATGTCACCACGGCCCCCCAAACAGGACGCATGCGTTTAATTGTCATGGTATGAGCCTGAGCTCGAACATAACAGCACTTCCATAGAATGTCCATGTTGATATATGATAACATATCAGTTTGAATGTCACCGATGTAAAACCTGCTACCCAATGCTCGTTTAGTTCATTAGTTATTGACTGGTTTCATTTCTCCCATTTGGCGCCAACTTCCGGTCTTAACATCCAACCACCACAGCCATGGTGGCATTTCTCCAGTGGAATTACTTGGCAGCTTAATCTTCAATGAAGGAAAGAATATGCAATACAGTTTTACTTTTTCTTGGTAAAATGGTGGCGTTGAGTACTACAGCTGTTGCCGTTGGAGCCTGAAATGTGAGAAGTTCAAAGGCCGTAAAGTTGGTGTTGCTGAAAAAATGCATTAAGTTTCCTCGGTCCTTGTGCAAGCGTGAGAGTTTTAAAAGCATAGAGTGTCACGGCTTATGTCACATCCTAAACCAATCGAGCCTAAATAATGGATTGTAACGGTTACCGTAAATTTGCCGCTGTTTGAACGTCGCAAGTGCCACTTAGATAGATATTTCTTTAATTACGAGAATTGCTTATTGTACAAGGTTCCAAGTTATTACCTTATCAGCGTCAAGATAAATCTTCATATTTCCTGTCCGGTCCAGAATTTTGATTCCCAGTATCCCGTATGTTTTCAGTGACTGAACATTTCCTGATTGGTTGACTGTGGTGAAGTCTCCTGGCGCAGAGAACAAGTCACTGACGTTTCTTGGATCTGTCAAACTCACTCTCAACAGTTTGCTTTACCTCAAAAGAAAAAGAGAACGTCTTTCATTAATTCTCTTTAAATGGCAGGCCCTTTTCGAAGTTCTTCATTTATCTATTCGTCACAACTCCCGTTGCTGATATGGCGACAGAGTAAAATAAAAACAGATCTTCAACAAAATTTAGACACTGTTTCAGAAAAACAAAACGACACTGAAGTGTACACATGATAGGGACTCGAAAAAAGATTCTGTAAGGAGTAGTAGTCGAGAGGAAAGTAGAGAGGGCAAAAACCACAAGTATTTTATGGATACTTTCTGCAGGTCGACACCTCTAGCTTCCAAGTGGACTGACTTCGTCATTGGCTCAAACACACGCACATGCACAATTCGATTCAGGGGCAACTCTAGTTCCGCCATACTGTCCCCAGCGTGGCCCAGTGGGACCCTCAGGTCTTGTCTGATGTCGAATGTCACTGGTGGATACTCCTCCTGTAGTACTGAACCGTAGGGTCTTGGAATGTCACTGCCACACGGTCCACGTCATCAGGAATAATGAAATAGAATTCACCCTCTTCGTTGGTTTCATAAACTACTTTCTTTCTGAAGATAACTTTCCTGACTGGGGCTTGATTAGGGCTACCAACAACTCCTCCTAAAACGCAAGGACAGTTTCTAGTAATCAATTCAGCAAAGCAAAACGTACCAAGATGATGGAATTCTATTGATCAACCCTTTCTTTTGATACCCTTTCTTTCCAAATGTAGGGATAAAAAGATAACTTGTAAACAGGAAAACGATTTAGAAGAGAGAGTATGATTTTTCAGTGATTTGACGTAGCTGGCGTGTCAAAATGCCATTAGGAGAGATGGTCAGGTTTAGACGGGGAGGAAGAAAGTCATTAATATTAATGCTATATCAACAGTAGCGTAAGTGGAGCGGTCAGCAGCTCACCTTTTAATACAGTTTCCATTTTGGCGAAAGAACTGCATCCACATTCACTGACACGATATAATACCAAGTCATTGTCACTACTATTAAGGTTACCGCATCAGATCACGATCCTCTGTTTCTCGCCTGCCCGGCCGCATCAACAATCGTCTTTATCACCACAAGTGTCTGAAAATGATGAATTATGGGAGCAAGGCTCGTCAGAACATTGTTCAATGTCCAGTGTGTCTTCACCTGTGCTTCTTACACTGCATTTGGGTGGGAGTTTTATGATGTGACTGCTTGGTGTTCGCTTGTAGGTGTCTAATATTTCCTCTGAAAGGAGAACACAAAGAGTTTTTTGGATAGAGATCATAGACCCTTTTCATAAATGGCTGCCAATTAATAATTCTTTTGTATGCATTCAAATTAGCATTTGAATTATCAACTCAAAAACGAGGTTAGTCAGGCTAATTTTAATACTTACAAAAGAATTTATGAAAAGGGTCTATGGCTAATGGGTATTCGCTGTTGCTAAATGTTGACCACGCTTTACTTAAATTTTTCAGAACTATGATATTTGAAGTGGTCTGCCATATATTCTCAAGACTTTAAGTCTCTAGGATATAGAAAGCACCTGTCATGGTTCATTTAAAACTGCCTGAGGTCCACATGCAATAAATATATAATAGTTTAAGGTATCAGTTTGTCAAGGAGGGCCTTGAGAGTATCAGCAAGAGAAATCCAATGGGGTCCAACGGCGTTTGACGAAGAGCCTAGCAGTTCTAGATCTGTACTTTTCGGACGATTTGGCTTTGTTAGCATAGTAAGATGGAAGATTGATGTTCACAGGTTGACACAGCTGAAAACATGACTTCTCAGAGTCAATGCTGCATGACAAAACGTAATGACCATACAAGCGGAGAAGTAAGAAGCGGCCAAGTACGGCTAGAAGACGTAATAATAATAATAATAATAATAATAATAATAATAATAATAATAATAATTACTTAATTGACCACTCCCAATTGGGGCTTTTCAGGGCCAATGTAAACAAACAAACAAAAAATGTTGCAAATAAACATAGCAGGGTTAAGAATCCTAACTGGCAGGAGGCAGACCAGTTATTTATAACATTCAAAGAACTGGATGAAATTAGAGATAACAATACTCAACTTACAATCCCT
The DNA here is from genome assembly GCA_947652115.1 of Blastomussa wellsi. Classification (NCBI taxonomy): domain Eukaryota; kingdom Metazoa; phylum Cnidaria; class Anthozoa; order Scleractinia; family Plerogyridae; genus Blastomussa; species Blastomussa wellsi. Next base: position 20,031,519 of record OX393565.1, read on the forward strand.
ACTGTCAACCAGGAGAGGCACAAAATCTGAATTCCAATGTTTCCATTGACAAGGAGCTCCTCTGCCGAGCTAGTGTCGGAGTAAACTGAGATGTGCAAATCACTCGTTAGAAGAACCAAAATGCAATATAATGCCACGGTGGGATCTTTACAACAAACGGTATTTGAAATTGAGCCAACTTGATAGGAAAGTTAAGCGAGTAGAATGTTTCTCGTCAAACAAGGTGTGGATTTCTGACAGCATAATCATTTATCTTTTTACAAAGCGTACCCTATGATGTTCCCACCCTCGGATTTTCAAGTGGGATTCTATATACACTCCTACCCGTGTGCGATTTTTCGGATAAAGGATCCACACTCTTCTCTATATAGCATTATTTTTTTGAACTGGAATACCGGGCTGTAAGATCATGAGCGGCCACTTCATAAATTGAAAAAAGTGGTCGCAGCTAGGCCTGGCCGTTCATTAGTTTAGCTCTCGTAAGCATTGACAAACGCAAAAACAGTAGCCGGCTGCTCACATATCATACCAGAGCTTTCATATTACCGCGTAAGGTTTTCTACCTCAGTCTCAGGGTAACGTTATCTACCCAGACGTAAATTAGTTTCGCACACAGAGCCACTAGTCCTTCTTAGATACTGGGCCTGTTCACGAGGAATATGTTTCACCAAAACCACTAGCTTGCACATCGTGCACAGGCCCTATCGGCTAACGACTCTGGGCACATTGGCCGGAAATCATCTGGATTGTTTATCCGAAATATTTTATCATATTTATTATATTACGGTACAGATACAATCAAGTAGTGTAGACTTAAAAATTAAATGCTGACTAATACGAATTTGGTCTGAGATTGCAGGCACTAATGAAAAGTTTTTTACTAGTACTTCAACTAAGCTCGCTAATTCATTGTTTTTGTCTTTAAAAGAAAAACATTGCAACAAGATAATATTTGGAACACTGTCGTTTATCTTTCAATCCAATTCGGCGTATTCCCACTAATGACATTCAAGCTCATCAATTGTAACGGCTAGCACTGCATATCCCTTGCTGTTTCTCTTTCGATCGATACCCTTTCCCACATCACTGTCGTCTCCGTATTCGCAACGTTCCTCTGCGATCTTTCCTGGTCCTGAATAGAGACCCATTTTACTGCCAGATGTATCAACAGGGACGTAGAAACTTGTACTTTTGCGCGAAATTGTATCTATAAAGTTTCCATACATGTCTCCATACTTTGCCAGCTGAGACATGCCACTAAAACGGCCAACTCCATCTGGGAATATACAAGCGTTAGTGAGAAAAGTTACATGCAGGAATGTCTCTTTGTCTCGTTCGCTGCATCTGTATTCAATACAAGCGAAAGCCACCACGACTCGATGCGCATACCATGCGTAAAAAGTTGGTTTTTCGCTTGTGACCGTTTGTCCTTTTAAGGAAAATCCATACCTCGTTTTAAGGTCGGGTGCGAAACTTTGAACTGATACCATAGGAGTAGGCTCATATGGGTCGTATTCGGTTTTGATTTTAAGGAAACACTTCATAGGTTCCTGGTTTGGATTGCTGGCATCTGTCGTGTACCATGACAGTGGGTGACCAGGCGGCCTGGAACCGAAGTTGTCGAGCTGGTTTAGTTTGATGTCAGTCTCGCTCAAGGAAAACCTAAACGCCACCAAAGTATCACTGAGATCAAGACACTTCTGTCTCTCATCACCGCCGAATATAGGCCCTGCCTGCGAAGTAACTTTCGTCGTGAACTGAAAAGAGCGCGATTTATTTCCTTCTATAACCGATGCTTCTAATCCAGACGAAAATTTCGTGAAGATTGCATCGTCAGGATCTAGCTGACTGACCCGCTCACTGCCATCTGCATTATATGACAACTTGCTTGACTGTAAAACGACATTCGAGTCACACCATGCTGGAATACAGGCGATTCCGTTTTTATTGGTGATCTCCTTGGTATACCCATAATATTGTTCCTCATCGGTATTCTCCTTACCAATCAATGTCATCACGGCTCCCCGGACAGGTTGCATGCGTTTATTCATCATGGTATAAGCCTGAGCTCGAACATAACAGCGCTTCCACAGCATGTCGATGTTGATGTATGATATTTTATCAGTTTGAATGTCACCGATATAAAACCTGCTGCTACCCAATGCTCGTTTGGTTCTTGAGTTATTGACTGGTTTCATTTCTCCCATTTGGCGCCATCTTCCCGTCTTAGTATCCAACCACCACAGCCATGGCGCCATTTCTCCAGTGGAATTACTTGGCAGCTTGACCTTCATAAGGTAAGGAAAGAAACGGAACAGTGAATAAGCTTTCTCAAGTTCAATAGCTAAGAAAAAGTATGATTTCCTGAGCCTCAAACGGGAGTCTGTTCACTTTAGAGGTTGCAAATGGAGATATTTGGTTTTCTGACAGAGAGAGACTGGAGCTGAAAGAATTGCTATGGCAGCAAAAACTAAGGATGCCATTTTCTTTCTTTTGTGATAAACATTTGTGGTGTTAAGTTTCAAGAACACTGCATCAATAGTTTTAGAGATATTGTTTATACAGTATTTTACCAATTTTAGTTCAAACCTTATACGTCATCACTAATCTAATTTGCATAATAGAAACATGTCTATATCTCTACAACGAAAAAAGATATTTCAAAAAGAAAAACGCCACTCTCCTGTATTTCACGATAATTAGTTATTGTGCGAGGTTTAGTTTACCTTATCAGCGTCAAGGTAAATTTTCATGTTTCCTGCAAGGTCAAGTTGCTCATTGTCTTGGTCCTGAACTTTGATTTTTACTATCCCGTATGTTTTAAGTGGCTGAACGCCTCCTGATTGGTCAACTGTGGTGAAGTCTCCGGGTGCAGAGAATAAGTCGCTGACGTTTCTTGGATCTGTCAAACTTACCCTTAGTTTGGCTTTACCTTGGAACGTAAAATGGAAATATCTTAATTCAGCTTGCTTTGGCCTTCTCGCACGCTTCTATTTATTTATATTTTTCGCCATAATTTGTTTGATTTTATGATGGCAAAGGAAACATAAATAAATTGATAAATATAGCAATTGGCATTTTGACGTTGTTGTAGGAAGGCACATAAGTTTGGGTCAAGAAAGTTTAGATTCAGTATAATCTCGATTTCGCGAAGGGAAACTTCTTTGGCTCGAAATTAACAGAAGGGATATTCGAGAAATCCGTTGAGCGCTAGAGAAACTGGTTTCCACTACTTGTCAGGTAGAACGCTACAGAAAGATAAAATATGTCGATTTACTTTCCACAATTCACTTCAAATATTTCAAAGATTCACTATGCAATGTTGTCCCGAGGTATTTCGAGATTTCAATTTAACAATTATGTAATGAAACGTCCATTAATTGGTAACCGACTTTTTGAGACGTACCTTTGAACGGCTTCCCATCTTTATGCAGCAGATTATCCGCTGGTAATTCTAGTTCCGCCATACTGTTCCCAGCGTGTCCAAGTGGCATTATCAGGTCTTGGCTGCTGTCAAATGTTACTGGCGGGTCCTCCTCCAGTAGCACTACCCTGTGGAACACAGTCTGGTCCTTCTGAAATGGCACGGTTTGAGTAGTGTCAAAGAACTTATCCGTAGGGTCTTGGAATGTGACTGCCACACGGTCCACATTATCGGGAATAACGAACGAGAATTTACCCTCCTCGTCAGTTCTGTCAACTACTTTCTTTCTAAAGATAACTTTTACGTTCTTGACTACGGCCACCGACGACGTCTCCTACAACACAATGATGTTTCGGTTGTCAGTTTTTAGTAATCACCGGTCCTTTGAACATAGATACCCTGATGATGAAATTCTATCAACCTCCTTCTATTTAAGGCCTTTTCTTTCTTCGACTGAAAATGCACCTCCTTTCTAAATAAATTATAGAAATAGTAAGAATATTTCTAAATACAAACATGACGATTTGGTCAGTTTCCGAAATATTAATGATTTAAAGTAACTGGCGTATCAAAATATGTTATAAAGAAGTAAGTAAGGTGGCCCTATGGTACTAACAGAGAAGTAAGAAGCAATGGACAATCAAGTATCAATAGGGATCTAAACAGCCTAGGACGTGTATAATTATTGGCATAAGCGTACGGGCAATTTTTTGCCAGGGGGAGGGGGTGGGGGCGGTGAACTATTTGCCCCCAAAAAAACTCCCAAGTTGCCATGCCAAAATTTCTCTTGCTGCCCAAAAAATCTGAGTTGCCCAAAATTTGGTGGCAGGGGGAGGCTGCAGCCCCCGCCCCCCGCCCCCTCCCGGCCCGTACGCCTATGATTATTGGAAACGGGTCACAGCTCACCTTTCAATACAGTTTCCCGTTTGGTGCATGTACTGCATCCACATTCACTGACGCGATAAAATACCATACCACTGTCACTCCTACCACAGTTGACTACGATGCTCTCTTGTTCTTCCTCGTCAATCGGACCGCAGCAACAATCTTCTTTTCTGCCACAAGTGTCTGAAAATGATGAACTCTGCGAACACGGTTCGTCAGAACATTGTCCAACATCTACGGTTTTCTCGCGTGTGCCTGCTACTTTACATCCTGAGGGAAGTTTTATGATGTGACTGCTTGGTGTTCGATTGCAGGTGTCTAATATTTCCTCTGTGAAGAGAGTACGCACTTTTTATATTACATTTCTCAAAACAAACCTGTATCTCAAAGATAATACCACACTTAAGTGTTTAATTTGGGAACAACTAAATTCTTTAGAGTCATTTCGGTAGACATAATAGAACGGAAGGACACAAGAGGTATGTTATACAAAGACATGAGGCAAGGCTTAATCGATTAGATTTACATATTTTATAAACTGAGGTCCATAAGAAGGAAGTTCTTAAGAGATTTGTTGAAAAGGAAACGACGATAGCGGTCTCGCATGCGTAAATTAACTGTACACGTACTATCAGAATCTATTTTTAGAGATGATATGCCTGCACATGCATGTTTGACTTTGATGTTCTGTAATGTTCCTTTCCTATTAATATTTTAATTATATTTTGTTCACAAAGTTTAGGGACTGTGCAATAATTACCTGGAGGGGGGGGGGCGTAAAATGGGTTCCAAATGGCCAAAAATTAAGTCATACCCCCTTCTCGTTAAGCAAAAATTAACTTCAACCCCCCCTCACACAATAATAACATTAAGTTTGACCCCCCCCCCCTCCCCCTCTCCCTCTCCCTAGTCAACTGGGAGGAACAGCAGTTGATGGAGAATATGAGCCAGAAAAATATGGAGTGCCACAGATTGATAATGTCGATCCAGATATTATTGCTTTATTTACGTCTCGCACTGATAAAGCTTGTTTAGGAGACCTGTTAAACTCTAAGTGCTTTGTGGGAGAAGCTGAAGAGTTTGTTGAAGACTTTTTATCATCAAGCTCTTAAACACTAACAAAAACATGTATCATTTTGATAATATTCTCAAGTGAATTTCACTTGTTACCTGCATTTCCAGTTTTTTAATTATCTCCATTGGTAAATCTAGAGGGGTGTAATGAGGTTGATGTGATACTTACCTTGGGCCTAAAATTCCGTACATTTATTGTCAATCAGAATTAATTTTGTTCTTGGTTTCCTGTTGGGGACATCCTCTACTTCTATAAATTCTAGATTTACCCCTGTTGTGTTACTCATAAATAGGGTAAAACATCAAGTCACCAGACATTTACATGAACTGCTGATGGTTTTGTTATTGCATGTAATAACTAGTTCTGTTCTATTTTATTTTATTCATGTTTTATTTGTATCATTGAAAATCAGTCCCAGATTGGTGAACTGCTCATGGCTGTGTTACTTTAAATGTTAGGTCATGCCATATGAAATTTATATAAATCAGTCCAGAAAAAAGTGAGTATAATTTTCAGTAAAATAATATCTTTGGTTTTTGAGTCATAAAGTCAGTTTTTTAGTTGCCCCCCCCCCACTTATTTAGAAAATTACATGTTACCCCCCCCTCCCTAAGGCTGTTAGTTTACATTGTGCCCCCCCCCCCCCTCTCGTTTTACGGCCCCCCCCTCCAGGTAATTATTGCACAGTCCCTTATGCCTTCAGTATCAGAATTCTCAATTTCTGAATTACCACGGCGAGATAGAGACACGTTGCTTTTTCATAACACTGGGTCAATCCAGAAGACGAGTGCTTGTATTGTTTTGGTTTTCCTGATTAAAAACAGTAACCATGTTCCTTATCCGCAAACCAATATTTCCAGCGAAGACTTAATATGAGGGAATGAAGAATTCCAGCCACAAACCAGGAAGTAACTATTACGAAACATAACGTACCTTGGATCTTTAACTCGGCAGGAGTGGAAATCTCTGACCCGTATTCGTTTGTAGCCTTGCAAGAATAGAAACCTTGAGCGCCATTTACGTTCGGAATAAACAAGTTCGATTTCAAACCCAAGGTTACTTCTTGTAAGCGCCTTCCATTATGATACCTTGAGCAAGGACAAATTAACAATATATAACTGAAATTATATAGTATGCAGCCATTTGAAATAGTTGTCTCAGGGATAACACATTTTCAAATTTGTGAAGGCGTTTTCTAGCTCGTTTAATTAATATTTGAAGGTTTTTTTTATTCAAAGTAACATTTCCATTTATCCAGTTCCATTTATCTCTGCCATCGAGACGTTGGTGTACTATTACCACAGGAATCTACCTAGGCCAGACTCCCTTAACTTGACTTATTTAAATAAAAAAGCAAAAACAGTTCTCTTCCTCATGCCAAGTATTCATATCGAAGCAACAGCTATTTAATCCTTTCAATACCAGCTTATTCTAATCGGTGGTGTTCCTTCTGCTTCACAAGTGAAATTTGCACTTTGCCCAACAATGCGTGTCTTGCCTTTAGGGTTGACGGTGATGGAAGCTGGCTCTGAAAATGAAGAACGCAAATGTGGTAGAGTTCAACTATCGTTCTCCCTTAGTGTGTTCTCGGCAAAACGCCGTCTAGGTCTCGTTTAGAGTTGAACACCAAGAAATGAGGAATATAAATACTAGTTTTGCTATTATTCGCCGTCAAGGTATCGTTTAGGGTTGATCGCCAAGAAATGTAGAAATATGAATTTTTTACGGTATTTTGGTGTCTTTTAGGTGTCTCCCCCCCCCCCCCCCCCGAATAAAAGCTTTAGCCCCGCCCAGATTGGCAACGAGCATCCCCGCCTGTTTCATATGGGACTTCCCCCCGGGCATGAGATAAATCTGTTACTGCCAAGTTAAACCTGTTATTTTCAAGTTAGCAATATATTGCTCAACCTTCCCACGATACCTGCATCTTCAAGATGGATCAATAGCGGGTGGTCGTCACTTTGAATGCCGCCCTCAAGTTTAAGAGGAATGTAGTCGTTCTTCCTCAACGTATAGGACGAATTTTCACACTTTTTAATCATTGAAAAGTGCCCACTCTTATTGGTTCTTGCCACTTCTGTGTGTGGGGAGAATCCTACCAATATGCTGACGTCACGAAGTGGTGATCCAGATAACGTCACCACCCGTCCTTGAATAACACTGTCAGGACATTGGCATTGACAACTCGCTGTGTCAAGTTGACCACGGGGACAGCTTTTATTGCATTCTAGATAAAAGACAAACGATTCATCTGTTAGCAAACAGTCGAGAAAGTACAATACTCGTATTTTTTTCTAGTAATTTCTTCTAGAAGTAGATGCAGACTGGTTGCGGTTGTTTTCATTCCTTGCGTTACTGAAATATTTCGGAGAAGTCCTAGTTGTCTTGATTAGCGGTAAAAATCAACGTCCCATCATTTCACGTTTGAATATCAAAATAATACCAGTTATTGTGTGACAATGAATCGATGTTTCCAGGAAAAATGCAGTGATCATTTTTGACTATTTTTACATTGCTACCTGGAGTTATTTTGAAGCAATTCAACCATTCCTTCAGCGAGACACTCCTGTCCTGATCCTCGTCACACTTTTGAAGGAAAGCTAACTGGCAAACTCTGGGACCTCGCAGATTCCATCTTCCTTTTGAAGCTTCGTTGTAGTTAACCAAACCATTTTTGTTTCTGTCTATTCGTTGAAATCCCCACTGCAAGACATTCACAGCTATTTGGCTTCAATTTTTTCTTATGTAGTTTCATAGGCGTACGGGCACTTTCGGACTTTGGGGGGACTGTAACCTCCATGCCCGAAAATATACACAATTTTCGAATGCGTTAGTAATAAAAATTGCTACCGCTTTTGCCCGAAGCCTGAGCGTTTTGCCCGAAAAATGTTAAACATGTTCGAAACTGGGGGGCTGCAGCCTTCCCCCCCCCCCCTCCCCGCAATGTAATGGGTAATGCCCTCTCTCACAGGTGCTACCTATCACTTACCGTAAGAAGCCTCCTTTTAAAGCTCCGTTGTTTGATTAACCAATATCTGTCCTCGGGTCTTGCGAAGTTGATCATGTCTAGAACTCGCCTTTGGAGTTGCGCAGCATATTTGGTGGGCAATTTCGACAGCTCATCACTCGGGCAACCATATTCTTTTTCAATGTAATGCAAAAAAATCATAAGCTATAAAAAAGGTATAATCACCGGGAAAAGACATAAACAGTCAATAGCATCAAAGGGACATTATGAACTGTTTAACTAAACATGGCAAGTTTTTATGCCAGAATTGTCGACCATAATTCAAATCGAGCAATATCAATATGCATGGATCCACATCGTTCCATGGCGACATCGGTCCATATCGATCGACATGTCGATCCATATTGACCCACATCGGTCCGTATGGATTCATATCGCATGTTGATCCAGATAAATCCATAACGATCCAAATCGGTCTATCTCGATCTATATCGATCCACATCGATAACCATGTCGTTCCAAGTCGATCCATATCAATCGACATATCGATTCATATCGACCCACTCGGTCCATATCGATTCAAATATAAGTTATCTATTTAATTAAAATCACATCCTAGCACTATTGTATGGAAACGTTATTTATCATTATTATTACTCTGATTATTATTATTTGGTTTTAAAAATAATTATATGCACTGATATTTGTCCTTGGATATTATCTGTTCTTCGAAGATCACGCTTCTTGGCAGTGTTATCAAGCCAAATGGCGGCAATTGATATCGATTTTGATCCACAAAGATCCATATCGATTTCTTCGTTTCATTCGATCACAAGCCTGTTACAGAGTATAGCACTCTATTTTCTTGGTAGTGCGCATGCGCGCTAAGGATCGGAATTTTGTTGTGCAGCGAAATGTGTGTCACTCTGATTTCACTCTCATTCACTCTCGTATAATGTGGTTTAACTTTTTCCGCAGACGCGAGACGTTCATACGTTTCTCTTTTTTTTTAATTTTACGCACGTCAATCCAGTTGAAATCACGCCCGTTAACACGTGCGAAAAATTACATGACAGTGGAAATCCACCTTGGTTTGGAGGAAAGGCAAACATAGATAAATGAGTTATTGCGCTCTTCATGTACTTTTACCAGCAAGATTATTAATTTAATAATGCACGCCAGTTTTAGTTTTCAGCTACTAAAAGGTAAACAAAACTACACAGCTGAATACGGCGTAGAAGAAATTTTACTGAACGTAATCGATATTAATCAGGACAATCCACTGGAACTGTGGAAGACAAGTTATTTATATCAGCGATGAGGCCTGAATCCGTGATTCAGCACTTCCGATTATTTCAGCTCAATCTCCTATTTCGTTTGAGTCACCAGTGGACATGGTATTTTTCAAAGCTCCTTATTCGTTATTTATATTGTTAATGGATAGTAGATATCACGAAAACTCAGCTGCATTTGACAGATGACATACATCACGCTTTCAACCCATACAAACGGGCAAAGAATTTGCCAAATTACCCTTGAATCACAATCCGATTACTGTTACATTTTACCCATTCACAATCCCCTACAGCATGCTCGCAAATATTTCCTATGCGTTGCTTGTTGTCTGAAACAGATAATTGCAAGTTACATGCGATCTCCCAAAGGTCGTTTGCGTGGGAGGCTAGCTTGACTGCCCATGTAACCACATTTTTATATCTTTATTTACCTTTATCTCGTCTTTTCTTCGCAGTTGGAGATGAAGCAACCTAATAACAAGGGATTTCGATTAGTCACCGCTTATTGAACCCTGCTTGGAGGCATAAATTTATAAACCAGCCCGATGTCTAGGGTCTTTTTAAAAGTAAACTGAGAAGAATCTAACCTCCAACGAAAAGTCTCAAGTTCTTCGTGAAAGTGTAAATACTGTAAGTAATTCCTCTTATCCGCATCCTGGAGTTCAATTAACACGATTGTTTTATAGTATCAAAACACAATAATTATTGATGAGATGAATTTCTACATTTCCTGACAAAGATGCTCCTAAGCAACGAGAAAGAGAGGAAAGATGTTTCAAAGCCCTTGACTTACAATTAAGAGGAAATATCCAAACATGATTCTCGATGAGAGTAAATTAGTATAGCAATAATCAACTTACAATCAATGCTTGCAACCAGACGAGGCACAGAATCCAGTGAAATGCAAAATGCTCCATTGACAAGGACTGGCTCTTCCACCGAACGAACTCCAGGGTAAGATAATATGCAGCCTTCGGTTAGAGGAGCCAAAGATATAGCGAGAGATGATTGAAATTGAGCCAAAATGACAAGAAAGCTCTGCTTGACGAGAACAATCTGCTCGTCAAGTAGGGTATGAATTTCCGACAGGATCACCGCGAATCTTTCATCGACTAAAAGATACTTAATCTCTTCCTTTCTGCGATGACTCCAATTAAGGCAATTGACATCCTGTTGAATTTTTTGTCTCTTTTCAGTTATCAATAAATATTTCACTCTGTCACGTTTTGAAACACACAAGTAAAGCCTTGGGCTGCCAGCCATAAGGAAAGAAGAAAGTTGGACAGCCAAGGAAAAACTGGAAGCGGACCCTGCTGCAGGAGTTAGAAAGAGTGTGCTACTCCCAACCTCGTTCCCAGGGTCCTCTCCTTCCCGTCCCCTGGAGGGGGCAGTGAGAGAGAGACCCTGGAAACGAGGTTGTGCAACTCGTACTCCTGGGAAAGAGCCAAAGAACGTATTCGTAAAGACCCGTGTGCGTTAAAGGATACTGGAAAAATCTTTCTTACGAACACTGTTTACGAGCGCAAATAAGAAAAGCTTCATTGTGTTCATATGAGAATATGACTTACCTTGATTACCAAAGTCTCGGTTTTTGGGCCCGATATCACATTAACTGGGGTGGAAATCTTTTCCATATAAACAAAATCCCTTCCGGTTTCAGCAACAAAATTAATACAGCCAATGGGACAGTTGTGACTCTAAACATTCTCTAATACGGACGCCATCGGAACCGTTATCCCGAGTTCCGGTCGTAGAGGAGTGTGTGTGCGTCCAGTAGAGGGTTTAGATACAGTAAAATGTCTGAAAAACGGCGTGAAGGGAACAACACCGTACTAGACCTAAAGTAGCGAGCCTTGACTGAACTACGTTTCTGCAACAAGGCCGCGTGTCTGTTGTATTTTCTGTAACGCATCAGTCTGAGGCGGTAACTAAAAATAGGGCTAGCAAAACAGCAGGACGCATATCCTATCAGGAATCCACACCTTGTTCGCTTTCTTATGAATTTGGCTCAGTTTCACATTTATCTCGATAGAAATGGTTGTCTAGTAAACTATTTGCTTGTATGCAAATAATTAGCTTAGAAGCACAAGTACTCCACTCCAATAATCATCATCATCATAATCATCATCTTTAACCAGTAAGGCTCAGCTCACGGATGTGGTTTTCAGGGAGGTCCTGAATAATTAAATGGATAAAAAATTATAACAGCATAGATTAAAAAAGAACGTTAAAAGCTAGCAAGTACAGTTAAAAATACGTAAAAATAAAATCGTTAACACTACAAAAGGATGCACTCTAGTAAGGGTTGTATGTGAAGAAATGAAAAAATACTACCATACGTTCTTCGCATTATAGACTGATCAGGCAAAAATCTAATCAGCACCTCTCAGCAGTCTCAGATAGCCTCTCCCAGATCGGGGAGTTCATGTGAGTGTCCCATTGTGATACCATTCCTCTCACCCCCTCCCCCCTTCCCCCCCCAAGTGCACTCTGCTTTCGATGAACAAAGCAAGTGCGACATTGTCCACTAGTGCTTTGCTCAAAAATGTATTATTTGCCAGGGCTCTATTGAAAGCCATTAGGCTTTTTAAATATGGACAAACTAACAGAGTACTTACGTCTACAGTACAAACAAGTTGGGACAAGAGCCGGCTGTCGTGTACTGATATGACGAGTTGGCTATAATCACCCTGACAAACAAGTGCAGTGAGAGTGAACTTTTTTTTTTTTATAAACTCAACCGCCAACTTCTTCTCGCCCTAATCCCCCTCTGACACTTCAGACTATATTTTAGTTTGCATGAATACTTCTTGTCACGTGTCTGGGAGAGGTCCAATTGGTGATCTTCAGTGGCCATTGGGCCGCGCAAAATTTAAAAGATTGGATGCTATCATCGCTAAGTGCTTTCTTTTGTATTGTGTGGGGAGCAATATATAACATTTGCTCTATTTGCCGGCCATTTTCTTTAGTTATTGGACCGGGTACGTACTGTTCCGAACGTTCACCTCGACCCTGCTCGTACGACCTATTCTTGGCTTGCACTTGACGTCATGAAATTCTAAAATCCAAAATTAAAGAGCCGCCAAAGTTTTTATCCTTATCAGGCAGAAGAGGTGCCAATTTTATATCTCTTTACAACTTTTCAGCTCAATAGCATGCTTCGTTTGGAAACCAGCGCATTTTGAATTTCGGCGGTGCGTGATATAAACTTATGATCGTGTTTGTCAAAAAATATATAATTATCTCGGGATTTTTAGCCGCTCATTTGAGAATTAAAAGCGTTAGGAAAAGTGTATATGTAACTTTTTGTATGTTCAGTACAGATAATAAGTCGCTTAGATAACCAAAGTAAGTTCCAAATGTTTACACCATTATACCAAGGCAGCCTACAAAACTACATGTATAAACCTGGGCAGGGTGGTTGGGTGGGAAGGTTAGTAATGGCATATACACCTGCATCTGTAAACTGCCTGCCTTAACATGTAAGCTTTGCCCATGCCAGGGCTGCAAGTAATGTTGTTCCTGTGGAAGAATGTACAGTATCTGACTAAGTCACCATTTTAATCGGACAAAACAGTAATGATGCCGGATGTCATATTACAGAACTCTTCAATAAATTGTTCTCAACACAACACATTGGCGTTCACATTGCAAGGCATAAAAATAAATTGTCTGGATATTTTGTACGACTACAAATTGGGATTAATTATTTTCTTCTGACACTGGCAAATTCCAATGGACTACATTATGAAACACTGTTATGCTGCTTGCATTTTTAATTTTGTGAGTGTCCACAAGTTTAAGAATAAGAAATATGAAAACATTTAATTATTTAAAGTAACTGTTGATTGAGCAGTTCAGCGATTTGGATAAAGAATTCGTATAGTTCATGTTTTGCTCTTTGAAGTATTTTGTGGTAGAAAAAAAGATAAAAATTCAGATAGTTTTATTATATAAGAGTTGAATAATGTTGACACATAAAATGCTAGTGGCTGTGGGTGAAAATTAGTATTGCTTTGACCATAAGCTTTTAAGATATTACTTGATTTGAACTTACCATGTAATATGCAGTTGTAAGAAATTGTATTCTTGTTGCATATTTGCTCCATGCAAAAATAACATGTATTCACCAAAAATTGCTTTATTTTTATAAAACAACAAAATTTGAATTCTTGCTAATTGAATTAGGCAATAAAAGAAGATCTTTGTATAATTTTGTTAGTAATATTTTGTTGCTTTGTCATTCAGTTCTCCTTCAACCCAGCTGTGTACTTTGGTACGGATTTGGGGACTCCACAAACCCTACCACCCTCACCCCCACCCCTACCCCCTGCCTGTCCTCTCGAGCCCTACAATTGGAGGATATTTCAATTTTACAACAGAACAGGAGAGATTCGTTTCTGAATTTTTTTTTTCATTTTACACTACATTCAAGAGCATTGTGAATCAAGGCAGTCTGTTTTCCCGTTAGTATTCCGCAGTTTGGCGCTTACTATTATCTTCTAATCCTTTAATTTAGCTCGTTAATCTATTTGTTTTGTCAATATATTTCGAAGGAACCTTGGTTACATCAAAGAACAAGAATATTTGAAAATGCTGATCTCGCAGCTTGATTCTCCCTGACCTGGGTGACAGTCTCAATTTGGGCCATTATCACCTGGCTGTTCAATCCACTTTATTTAAATAAAATTAATCAGCATTCATCTCTTTTACGCTGCCCTCTCCTACATAATTTGCCGCCCCGGCCTTGCAACGTTCCTCTTCGATCTTTCCAAGTCCTGAATAAAGTCCCAATTAACCGTCGGATACGTCAACCGGGGCATAGAAGCTTGTGCGCCTTTGAGTGACTTGATAGTCGCTAGATTTTCCATACTTTTGCACCAATGGGTTGTCATTCAAACCATCATTTAGATGAATGAGCATACATGGGGCGTCAGTGACAAAGGTTACAACAAGGAATGTCTCTTTAGCTATTTCGCTGCATCTGTATTCAACCACAGGTAGCGCAAGCTCAATATATGAGCAGCAATTTGTATGTTGACCTTTGTGTTGTTACGTGACTCGAGCGATTTGCATAGTTATAAGGATTTGTATGGGGAAAATAACGATTGTTTCTGTAACCTTTGAAAATGTAGCAATTTAAATAAAAATCGTCTTACCTTAGTTTAGTTGTGTGGCTTTTCCCTCCTGTGTGGTCTTCGAGCCGATTTATGGCCATTCTATTGGTTTTAGCGTAACCGGTTTTGCTCTCTCTATAGTAACACAAAGGTCAACATACAAAGAGCTGCTCATATATTGAGCTTGGGCTACCTGTGATTCAACGCAAGCAGAAAACGTCATGTAATTGAATGGCAAAGTAGAGTCAGTAATGTTGTATCGTTCGCCAACGAGTGTTTGCTCTTTAAAGGAAAATCCGTACCTATGAATATGGGTTATCTATGCTTGAAACTTTAAGAAAACACTTTGGTTCTTGGTTTGGTTTCTTGGCATCTGTCGAGTCGTCGAGCTGGTTCCATTTTGACAGTTTGACTTAAGTCTCGTTCAAGTAAAATGTAAATGCCAACGAAGTATCACTGTGTTCGAGACACTTATTTATCTGTTTTTTCTATTTATCTGATCAGCGCCGAATATGGGTCCTACCTGCGAAGTTACTTTCGTCATGAACAAAAAAGAACGCGACTGATTTCCTTCTGTAACAGATGCTTCTAATACAGGCGAAAGCTTCTCCAAAATTGCATCGTCGGGATTAAACTGACTACGGGCACGCTCACTGCCATTTGTGTTATATGACGTCTTCCTTGACTGTGAAGCAACAAATGAATAGAGGGGGTAAGTTTCTAAAGAAACTGAACTGTGGTGCTGCGTCGGTGGGAAGTATAACAATATAATTTGGTTTTATCAACTGGGTTGATAATGTCAATTGGCCACCGTAAAGAGATTCAAGAGCTGACGTTTCGAGCGTTAGCCCTTCGTCGGAGCGAATCAAGGAATTTTGCGTCGTGTGTTTTTATATACAGAAAGATGAAGCTTCGCTATTGGCTGGTGCCTGGTAACGTGGAAATTTCGGAATCTTCAGTCGAGTCGCACGATGCTGGGTACAAGCTATTTCCGTTTTAAGTGGAGATACCCTTGGTGTATCCATAATATTGTTCCTGATCGGTATTCTCCTTGCCAGTATTTTTCAATGTCATCACGGCCCCCTAAACAGGACGCATGGGTTTATTTGTCATGGTATGAGCCTGAGCTCGAACATAACAGCACTTCCATAGAATGTCCATGTTGATATATGATAACATATCAGTTTGAATGTCACCGATGTAAAACCTGCTACCCAATGCTCGTTTAGTTCTTTAGTTATTGACTGGTTTCATTTCTCTCATTTGGCGCCAAGTTCTGGTCTTAACAGCCAACCACCACAGCCATGGTGGCATTTCTCCAGTGGAATTACTTGGCAGTTTAACCTTCAATGAAGGAAAGAATATGCAATACAGTTTTACTTTTTCTTGGTAAAATGGTGGCGTTGCGTACTACAGCTGTTGCCGTTGGAACCTGAAATGTGAGAAGTTCAAAGGGCGTAAATTTGGTGTTGCTGAAAAAATGCATTAAGTTTCCTCGGTCCTTGTGCAAGCGTGAGAGTTTTAAAAGCATAGAGTGTCACGGCGTATGTCACATGCTAAACCAATCGAGCCTAAATAATGAATTGTAACCTTAAATGTGCCGCTGTTTGAACGTCGCAAGTGCCACTTATAAGATATTTCTTTAATTACGAGAATTGCTTATTGTACAAGGTTCCAAGTTATTATATTACCTTATCAGCGTCAAGATAAATCTTCATATTTCCTGTCCGGTCCAGAATTTTGATTCCTAGTATCCCGTATGTTTTCAGTGACTGAACATTTCCTGATTGGTTGACTGTGGTGAAGTCTCCTGGCGCAGAGAACAAGTCACTGACGTTTCTTGGATCTGTCAAACTCACTCTCAACAGTTTGCTTTACCTCAAAAGAAAAAGAGAACGTCTTTCATTAGTTCTCTTTAAATGGCAGGCCCATTTCGAAGTTCTTCATTTATCTATTCGTCACAACTCCCGTTGCTGATATGGCGACAGAGTAAAATAAAAATAGATCTTCAACAAAATTTAGACACTGTTTCAGAAAAACAAAACGACACTGAAGTGTACACATGATAGGGACTCGAAAAAAGATTCTGTAAGGAGTAATAGTCGAGAGGAAAGTAGATGGGGCAAAAACCACAAGTATTTTATGGATACTTTCTGCAGGTCGACACCTCTAGCTTCCAAGTAGACTGACTTCGTCATTGGCTCAAACACACGCACATGCACAATTCAGGGGCAACTCTAGTTCCGCCATACTGTCCCCAGCGTGGCCCAGTGGGACCCTCAGGTCTTGTCTGATGTCGAATGTCACTGGTGGATCCTCCTCCTGTAGTACTGAACCGTAGGGTCTTGGAATGTCACTGCCACACGGTCCACGTCACCAGGAATAATGAAATAGAATTCACCCTCTTCGTTGGTCTCATCAACTACTTTCTTTCTGAAGATAACTTTCCTGACTGGGGCTTGATTAGGGCTACCAACAACTCCTTCTAAAACGCAAGGACAGTTTCTAGTAATCAATTAAGCAAAGCAAAACCTACCAAGATGATGGAACTCTATTGATCAACCCTTTCTTTTGATACCCTTCCTTTCCAAGTGTAGGGATAAAAAGATAACTTGTAAACAGGAAAACGATTTAGAAGAGAGAGTATGATTTTTCAGTGATTTGACGTAGCTGGCGTGTCAAAATGCCATTAGGAGAGATGGTCAGGTTTAGACTGGGAGGAAGGAAGTCATTAATATTAATGCTATATCAACAGTAGCATAAGTGGAGCGGTCAGCAGCTCACCTTTTAATACAGTTTTCATTTTGGCGCAAGTACTGCATCCACATTCACTGACACGATATAATACCAAGTCATTGTCACTACTATTAAGGTTACCGCATCAGATCACGATCCTCTGTTTCTCGCCCGCCGGGCCGCATCAACAATCGTCTTTATCACTGCAAGTGTCTGAAAATGATGAATTATGGGAGCAAGGCTCGTCAGAACATTGTTCAATGTCCAGTGTGTCTTCACCTGTGCTTCTTACCCTACATTTGGGTGGGAGTTTTATGATGTGACTGCTTGGTGTTCGATTGTAGGTGTCTAATATTTCCTCTGAAAGGAGAACACAAAGAGTTTTTTAGATAGAGATCATAGACCCTTTTCAAAAATGGCTGCCAATTAATAATTCAAAAACGAGGTTAGTCAGGCTAATTTTAATACTTACAAAAGAATTTATAATTGGCAGCCATTTATGAAAAGGGTCTATGGCTAATGGGTATTCGCTGTTGCTAAATGTTGACCACGCTTTACTTAAATTTTTCAGAACTATGATATTTGAAGTGGTCTGCCATATATTCTCAACACTTTAAGTCTCTAGGATATAGAAAGCACCTGTTGGGTTCATTTAAAACTGCCTGAGGTCCACATGCAATAAATATATAATGTTCATAAAAGTTTAAGGTATCAGTTTGTCAAGGAGGGCCTTGAGAGTATCAGCAAGAGAAATCCAATGGGGTCCAACGGCGTTTGATGAAGAGCCTAGAAGTTCTAGATCTGTACTTTTCGGACGATTTGGCTTTGTTAGCATAGTAAGATGGAAGATTGATGTTCACAGGTCGACACAGGTGAAAACATGACTTCTCAGAGTCAATGCTGCATGACAAAACGTAATGACCATACAAGCAGAGAAGTAAGGAGCGGCCAAGTACGGCTAGAAGACGTAATAATAATAATAATAATAATAATAATAATAATAATAATAATAATAATAATAATAATTACTTAATTGACCACTCCCAATTGGGGCTTTTCAGGGCCAATGTAAACAAACAAACAAAAAATGTTGCAAATAAGCATAGCAGGGTTAAGAATCCTAACTGGCAGGAGGCAGACCAGTTATTTATAACATTCAAAGAACTGGATGAAATTAGAGATAACAATACTCAACTTACAATCCCTACTGTCAACCAGGAGAGGCACAAAATCTAAATTCCAATGTTTCCATTGACAAGGAGCTCTGCCGAGCTAGTGTCGGAGTAAGCTGAGATGTGCAAATCACTCGTTAGAAGAACCAAAATGCAATATAATGCCACGGTGGGATCTTTACAACAAACGGTATTTGAAATTGAGCCAACTTGATAGGAAAGTTAAGCGAGTAGAATGTTTCTCGTCAAACAAGGTGTGGATTTCTGACAGCATAATCATTTATCTGTTTACAAAGCGTACCCTATGATGTTCCCACCCTCGGATTTTCAAGTGGGATTCTATATACACTCCTACCCGTGTGCGATTTTTCGGATAAAGGACCCACACTCTTCTCTATATAGCATTATTTTTTTGAACTGGAATACCGGGCTGTGAGATCATGAGCGCCCACTTCATAAATTGAAAAAAGTGGTTTGCAGCTAGGCCTGGCCGTTCATTAGATTAGCTCTCGTAAGCATTGACAAACGCAAAAACAGTAGCCGGCTGCTCACATATCATACCAGAGCTTTCATATCACCGCGTAAGGTTTTCTACCTCAGTCTCAGGGTAACGTTATCTCCCCAGACGTAAATTAGTTTCGCACACAGAGCCACTAGTCCTTCTTAGATACTGGGCCTGTTCACGAGGAATATGTTTCACCAAAACCACTAGCTTGCACATCGTGCACAGGCCCTATCGGCTAACGACTCTGGGCACATTGGCCGGAAATCATCTGGATTGTTTATCCGAAATATTTTATCATATTTATTATATTACGGTACAGATACAATCAAGTAGTGTATACTTAAAAATTAAATGCTGACTAATACGAATTTGGTCTGAGATTGCAGGCACCAATGAACAGTTTTTTACTAGTACTTCAACCAAGCTCGCTAATTCATTGTTTTTGTCTTTAAAAGAAAAACATTGCAATAAGATAATATTTGAAACACTGTCGTTTATCTTTCAATCAAATTCGGCGTATTCCCACTCATGACATTCAAACTCATCAACGGCTAGCACTGCATATCCCTTGCTGTTTCTCTTTTGATCGATGCCCTCTCCCACATCATTGTCGTCTCCGTATTCGCAACGTTCCTCTGCGATCTTTCCTGGTCCTGAATAGAGACCCATTTTACTGCCAGATGTATCAACAGGGACGTAGAAACTTGTACTTCTGCGCGAAATTGTATCTGTAAAGTTTCCATACATGTTTCCATACTTTGCCAGCTGAGACATGCCGCTAAAACGGCCAACTCCATCTGGGAATATACAAGCGTTAGTGAGAAGAGTTACATACAGGAATGTCTCTTTGTCTCGTTCGCTGCATCTGTATTCAATACAAGCGAAAGCCACCACGACTCGATACGCATACCATGCGTGAAAAGTTGATTTTTCGCTTGTGAGCGTTTGTCCTTTTAAGGAAAATCCATACCTCGTTTTACGGTCGGGTGCGAAACTTTGAACTGATACCATAGGAGTAGGCTCATATGGGTCGTATTCGGTTTTGATTTTAAGGAAACACTTCATAGGTTCCTGGTTTGGATTGCTGGCATCTGTCGTGTACCATGACAGTGGGTGACCAGGCGGCCTGGAACCGAAGTCGTCCAGCTGGTTCAGTTTGATGTCAGTCTCGCTCAAGGAAAACCTAAACGCCACCAAAGTATCACTGAGATCAAGACACTTCTGTCTCTCATCACCGCCGAATATAGGCCCTGCCTGCGAAGTAACTTTCGTCGTGAACTGAAAAGAGCGCGATTTATTTCCTTCTATAACCGATGCTTCTAATCCAGACGAAAAGTTCGTGAAGATTGCATCATCAGGATCTAGCTGACTGACCCGCTCACTGCCATCTGCATTATATGACAACTTGCTTGACTGTAAAACGACATTCGAGTCACACCATGCTGGAATACAGGCGATTCCGTTTTTATTGGTGATCTCCTTGGTATACCCATAATATTGTTCCTGATCGGTATTCTCCTTACCAATCAATGTCATCACGGCTCCCCGGACAGGTTGTATGCGTTTATTCATCATGGTATAAGCCTGAGTTCGAACATAACAGCGCTTCCATAGAATGTCGATGTTGATGTATGATATTTTATCAGTTTGAATGTCACCGATATAAAACCTGCTGCTACCCAATGCTCGTTTGGTTCTTGAGTTATTGACTGGTTTCATTTCTCCCATTTGGCGCCATCTTCCCGTCTTAGTATCCAACCACCACAGCCATGGCGCCATTTCTCCAGTGGAATTAGTTGGCAGCTTAACCTTCATAAGGTAAGGAAAGAAACGGAACAGTGAATAAGCTTTCTCAAGTTCAATAGCTAAGAAAAGGTATTATTTCCTGAGCCTCAAACGGGAGTCTGTTCCAAGTAGGACCCTTTGTTCTCACTTTAGAGGTTGCAAATGGAGATATTTGGTTTTCTGACAGAGAGAGGCTGGAGCTGAAAGAATTGCTATGGCAGCAAAAAACTAACGATGCCATTTTCTTTCTTTTGTGATAAACATTTTGTGGTGCTAAGTTTCAAGAACACTGCATCAATAGTTTTAGAGATATTGTTTATACAATATTTTACCAATTTTAGTTCAAACCTTATACGTCATCACTAATCTAATTTGCATAATAGAAACATGTCTATATCTCTACAACGCAATAAGATATTTCAAAAAGAAAAACACCACTCTCCTGTATTTCACGAGAATTAGTTATTGTGCGAGGTTTAGTTTACCTTATCAGCGTCAAGGTAAATTTTCATGTTTCCTGCAAGGTCAAGTTGCTCATTGTCTTGGTCCTGAACTTTGATTTTTACTATCCCGTATGTTTTAAGTGGTTGAACGCCTCCTGATTGGTCAACTGTGGTGAAGTCTCCAGGTGCAGAGAATAAGTCGCTGACGTTTCTTGGATCTGTCAAACTTACCCTTAGTTTGGCTTTACCTTGGAACGTAAAATGGAAATATCTTAATTCAGCTTGCTTTGGCCTTCTCGCACGCTTCTATTTATTTATATTTTTCGCCATAATTTGTTTGATTTTATGATGGCAAAGGAAACATAAATAAATTGATAAATATAGCAATTGGCATTTTGACGTTGTTGTAGGAAGGCACATAAGTTTGGGTCAAGAAAGTTTAGATTCAGTATAATCTCGATTTCGCGAAGGGAAACTTCTTTGGCTCGAAGTTAACAGAAGGGATATTCGAGAAATCCGTTGAGCGCTAGAGAAACTGGTTTCCACTACTTGTCAGGTAGAACGCTACAGAAAGATAATGTCGATTTACATTCCACAATTCACTTCAAATTTGTCAAAGATTCACTACGCAATGTTGTCCAGGTATTTCGAGATTTCAATTTAACAATTATGTAATGAAACGTCCATTAATTGGTAACCGACTTTTTGAGACGCACCTTTGAACGGCTTCCCATCTTTATGCAGCAGATTATCCGCTGGTAATTCTAGTTCCGCCATACTGTTTCCAACGTGTCCAAGTGGCATTATCAGGTCTTGGCTGCTGTCAAATGTTACTGGCGGGTCCTCCTCCAGTAGCACTACCCTGTGGAACACAGTCTGGTCCCTCTGAAATGGCACGGTTTGAGTAGTGTCAAAGAACTTATCCGTAGGGTCTTGGAATGTGACTGCCACACGGTCCACATTATCGGGAATAACGAACGAGAATTTACCCTCCTCGTCAGTTCTGTCAACTACTTTCTTTCTAAAGATAACTTTTACGTTCTTGACTGGGTCTTGATTAGGGCCACCGACGACGTCTCCTACAACACAATGATGTTTCGGTTGTCAGTTTTTAGTAATCACCGGTCCTTTGAACATAGATACCCTGATGACGAAACTCTATCAACCTCCTTCTATTTAAGGCCTTTTCTTTCTTCTACTGAAAATGCACCTCCTTTCTAAATAAATTATAGAAATAGTAAGAATATTTCCAAATACAAACATGACGATTTGGTCAGTTTCCGAAATATTAATGACTTAAAGTAACTGGCGTGTCAAAATATGTTATATATTGCCCCAAAAAAAACTCCCAAGTTGCCATGCCAAAATTTCTCTTGCTGCCCAAAAAATCTGAGTTGCCCAAAATTTGGTGGTGGCGGGAGGCTGCACCCCCGCCCTCCGCCCCCTCCCGGCCCGTACGCTTATTATTATTGGAAACGGGTCACAGCTCACCTTTCAATACAGTTTCCCGTTTGGTGCATGTACTGCATCCACATCCGCTGACGCGATAAAATACCATATCACTGTCACTCCTACCACAGTTGACTACGATGCTCTCTTGTTCTTCCTCGTCAATCGGACCGCAGCAACAATCTTCTTTTCTGCCACAAGTGTCTGAAAATGATGAACTCTGCGAACACGGTTCGTCAGAACATTGTCCAACATCTACGGTGTTCTCGCGTGTGCCTGCTACTTTACATCCTGAGGGAAGTTTTATGATGTGACTGCTTGGTGTTCGATTGCAGGTGTCTAATATTTCCTCTGTGAAGAGAGTACGCACTTTTTATATTACATTTCTCACAACAAACGTGTATCTCAAAGATAATACCACACTTAAGTGTTTAATTTGGGAACAATTATATGCTTTAGAGTCATTTCGGTAGACATAATAGAACGGAAGGACACAAGAGGTATGTTATACAAAGAGATGAAAATAGATGCAAGGCTTAATCGATTAGATTTACATATTTTATAAACTAAGGTCCATAAAAAGGAAGTTCTTAAGAGATTTGTTGAAAAGGAAACGACGATAGCGGTCTCGCATGCGTAAATTAACTGTACACGTACTATCAGAATCAATTTTTAGAGATGATATGCCTGCACATGCATGTTTGACTTTGATGTTCTGCAATGTTCCGTTCCTATTAATGTTTTAATTATATTTTGTTCACAAAGTTTATGCCTTCAGTATCAGAATTCTCAATTTCTGAATTACCACGGCGAGATAAAGACACGTTGCTTTTTCATAACACTGGGTCAATCCACAAGACGAGTGCTTGTATTGTTTTGGTTTTCCTGTTTAAAAACAGTAACCAGGTTCCTTATCCGCAAACCAATATTTCCAGCGAAGAGTTAATATCAGGGAATGAAGAATTCCAGCCACAAACCAGGAAGTAACTATTACGAAAAATAACGTACCTTGGATCTTTAACTCGGCAGGAGTGGAAATCTCTGACCCGTATTCGTTTGTAGCCTTGCAAGAATAGAAACCTTGAGCGCCATTTACGTTCGGGATAAACAAGTTCGATTTCAAACCCAAGGTTACTTCTTGTAAGCGCCTTCCATTCTGATACCTTGAGCAAGGACAAATTAACAATATATAACTGAAATTATATCGTATGCAGCCATTTAAAATAGTTGTCTCAGGGATAACACATTTTCAAATTTGTAATGGTGTCTTCTAGCTCGTTTAATTAATATTTGAAGGTTTTTTTTTATTCAAAGTAACATTTCTATGAATTACCAAAGATGATCATGACTTCAGTTCCATTTATCTCTGGCACCGAGACGTTGGTGTACTATTACCACAGGAATGTACCTAGGCCAGACCCCCTTAACTTGACTTATTTAAGTAAAAAAGCAAAAACAGTTCTCTTCCTCATGCCAAGTATTCATATCGAAGCAACAGCTATTTAATCCTTTCAATACCAGCTTATTCTAATCGGTGGTGTTCCTTCTGCTTCACAAGTGAAATTTGCACTTTGCCCAACAATGCGTGTCTTGCCTTTAGGGTTAACGGTGATGGAAGCTGGCTCTGAAAATGAATGCAGACAAATGAAGACAAATGTGGTAGAGTTCAACTATCGTTCTCCCTTAGCGTGTTCTCGGCAAAACGCCGTCTAGGTCTCGTTTAGAGTTGAACACCAAGAAATGCAGGAATATAAATACTAGTTTTGCTATCATTTACCGTCAAGGTATCGTTTAGGGTTGATCGCCAAAAAATGTAGAAACATGATTTTTTACGGTATTTTGGTGTTCTTTTAGGTGCCCCCCCCCCCCCCCCCCCGAATAAAAGCTTTAGCCCCGCCCAGATTGGCAACGAGCATTCCCGCCTGTTTCATATGGGACTTCCCCCCGGGCATGAGATAAATCTGTTACTGCCAAGTTAAACCTATTATTTTCAAGTTAGCAATATATTTCTCAACCTTCCCACGATACCTGCATCTTTAAGATGGATCAATAGCGGGTGGTCGTCACTTTGAATGCCGCCCTCAAGTTTAAGAGGAATGTAGTCGTTCTTCTTCAACGTATAGGACGAATTTTCACACTTTTTAATCATTGAAAAGTGCCCACTCTTATTGGTTCTTGCCACTTCTGTGTGTGGGGAGAATCCTACCAATATGCTGACGTCACGAAGTGGTGATCCAGATAACGTCACCACCCGTCCTTGAATAACACTGTCAGGACATTGGCATTGACAACTCGCTGTGTCAAGTTGACCACGGGGACAGCTTTTATTGCATTCTAGATAAAAGACAAACGATTCATCTGTTAGCAAACAGTCGAGAAAGTACAATACTCGTATTTTTTTTTCTAGTAATTTCTTCTAGAAGTAGATGCAGACTGGTTTCGGTTGTTTTCATTCCTTGCGTTACTGAAATATTTCGGAGAATTCCTAGTAGTCTTGATTAGCGGTAAAAATCAACGTCCCATCATTTCACGTTTGAATATCAAAATAATACCAGTTATTGCGTGACAATGAATCGATGTTTCCAGGAAAAATGCAGTGATCATTTTTGACTATTTTTACATTGCTACCTGGAGTTATTTTGAAGCAATTCAACCATTCCTTCAGAGAGACACTCCTGTCCTGATCCTCGTCACACTTTTGAAGGAAAGCTAACTGGCAAACTCTTGGACCTCGCAGACTCCATCTTCCTTTTGAAGCTTCGTTGTAGTTAACCAAACCATTTTTGTTTCTGTCCATTCGTTGAAATCCCCACTGCAAGAAATTCACAGCTATTTGGCTTCAATTTTTACTTATGTAGTTTCATAGGCGTACGGCCACTTTCGGACTTTGGGGGGACTGTAACCTCCATGCCCGAAAATATACACAATTTTCGAATGCGTTAGTAATAAAAATTGCTACCGCTTTTGCCCGAATCCTGAGCGTTTTGCCCGAAAAATGTTAAACGTGTTCTGGGGGGCTACAGCCTCCCCCCCCCGCAATGTAATGGGTAATACCCTCTCTCACAGGTGCTCCCTATCACTTACCGTAAGAAGCCTCCTTTTAAAGCTCCGTTGTTTCATTAACCAATATCTGTCCTCGGGTCTTGCGAAGTTGATCATGTCTAGAACTCGCCTTTGGAGTTGCGCAGCATATTTGGTGGGCAATTTCGACAGCTCATCACTCGGGCAACCATATTCTTTTTCAATGTAATACAAAAAAAATCATAAGCTATAAAAAGGTATAATCACCGGAGAAAAGACAGAAACAGTCAATAGCATCAAAGGGACATCATGAACTGTTTAACTAAACATGGCAAGTTTTTATGCCAGAATTGTCGACCATAATTCAAATCGAGCAATATCAATATGCATGGGTCCACATTGTTCCATGGCGACATCGGTCCATATCGATCTACATGTCGATCCATATTGACCCACATCGGTCCGTATGGATTCATATCGCATGTTGATCCAGATAAATCCATAACGATCCAAATCGGTCTATCTCGATCTATATCGATCCACATCGATAACCATGTCGTTCCAAGTCGATCCATATCAATCGACATATCGATCCATATCGACCCACTCGGTCCATATCGATTCAAATATAAGTTATCAATTTCATTAAAATCACATCCTAGCACTATTGTATGGAAACGTTATTTATCATTATTATTACTCTGATTATTATTGTTATAATATTATTATATTATATTAAAATAATTATATGCACTGATATTTGTCCTTGGATATTATCTGTTCTTCGATGAATCACGCTTCTTGGCAGTGTTAGCAAGCCAAATGGCGACAATTGATATCGATTTTGATCAACAAAGATCCATATCGATTTCTTCGTTTCATTCGATCACAAGCCTGTTCCAGAGTATAGCACTCTATTTTCATGGTAGTGCGCATGCACGCTAAGGATCGGAATTTTGTTGTGCAGCGAAATGTGTGTCACTCTCATTCACTCTCAATCACTCTCGTATAATGTGGTTTAACTTTTTCCGCAGACGCGAGACGTTCATACGTTTCTTTTTTTTTTAATTTTACGGACGTCAATCCAGTAGAAATCACGCCCGTTAACACGTACGAAAAATTACATGACAGTGGAAATCCACCTTGGTTTGGAGGAAAGGCAAACATAGATAAATGAGTTATTGCGCTCTTCGTGTACTTTTACCAGCAAGATTATTAATTTAATAATACACGCCAGTTTTAGTTTTAAGCTACTAAAAGGTAAACAAAACTACACAGCTGAATACGGCGTAGAAGAAATTTTACTGAACGTAATCGATATTAATCAGGACAATCCACTGGAACTGTGGAGGACAAGTTATTTATATCAGCGATGAGGCCAGAATCCGTGATTCAGCACTTCCGATTATTTCAGCTCAATCTTCTATTTCGTTTGAGTCACGAGTGGACATGGTATTTTTCAAAGCTCCTTATTCGTTATTTATATTGTTAATGGATAGTAGATATCACGAAAACTCAGCTGCATTTGACAGAGGAGTCCGTACATCATACATCACGCTTTCAACATTTGCCAAATTACCCTTAAATCACAATCCGATTACTGTTACATTTTGCCCATTCACAATCCCCTACAGCATGCTCGCAAATATTTCCTATGCGTTGTCTGAAACAAATAATTGCAAGTTACATGCGATCCCAAAGGTCGTTTGCGTGGGAGGCTAGCTTGACTGCCCATGTAACCACATTTTTGAATCTTTATTTACCTTTATCTCGTCTTTTCTTCGCAGCTGGAGATGAAGCAACCTAATAACAAGGGATTTCGATTAGTCACCGCTTTGCGAACCCTGCTTGGAGGCATAAATTTATAAACCAGCCCGATGTCTAGGGTCTTTTTAAAAGTAAACTGAGAAGAATCTAACCTCCAACGAAAAGTCTCAAGTTCTTCGTGAAAGTGTAAATACTGTAAGTAATTCCTCCAATCCGCACCCTGGAGTTCAATTAACACGATTGTTTTACAGTATCAAAACACAATAATTATTGATGAGATGAATTTCTACATTTCCTGACAAAGATGCTCCTAAGCAACGAGAAAGAGAGGAAAGATGTTTCAAAGCCCTTGACTTACAATTGAGGGGAAATGTCCAAACATGATTGAGAGTAAATTAATATAGCAATAATCAACTTACAATCAATGCTTGCAACCAGACGAGGCACAGAATCCAGTGAAATGCAAAATTCTCCATTGACAAGGACTGGCTCTTCCACCGAACGAACTCCAGGGTAAGATAATATACAGCCTTCGGTTAGAGGAGCCAAAGATATAGCGAGAGATGATTGAAATTGAGCCAAAATGACAAGAAAGCTCTGCTTGGCGAGCACAATCTGCTCGTCAAGTAGGGTATGAATTTCCGACAGGATCACCGCGAATCTTTCATCGACTAAAAGATACTTAATCTCTTCCTTTCTGCGATGACTCCAATTAAGGCAATTGACATCCTGTTGAATTTTTTGTCTCTTTTCAGTTATCAATAAATATTTCACTCTGTCACGTTTTGAAACACACAAGTAAAGCCTTGGGCTGCCAGCCATAAGGAAAGAAGAAAGTTGGACAGCCAAGGAAAAACTGGAAGCGGACCCTGCTGCAGGAGTTAGAAAGAGTGTGCTACTCCCAACCTCGTTCCCAGGGTCCTCTCCTTCCCGTCCCCTGGAGGGGGCAGTGAGAGAGAGACCCTGGAAACGAGGTTGTGCAACTCGTACTCCTGGGAAAGAGCCAAAGAACGTATTAGTAAAGACCCGTGTGCGTTAAAGGATACTGGAAAAATCTTTCTTACGAACACTGTTTACGAGCGCAAATAAGAAAAGCTTCATTGTGTTCATATGAGAATATGACTTACCTTGATTACCAAAGTCTCGGTTTTTGGGCCCGATATCACATTAACTGGGGTGGAAATCTTTTCCATATAAACAAAATCCCTTCCGGTTTCAGCAACAAAATTAATACAGCCAATGGGACAGTTGTGACTCTAAACATTCTCTAATACGGACGCCATCGGAACCGTTATCCCGAGTTCCGGTCGTAGAGGAGTGTGTGTACGTCCAGTAGAGGGTTTAGATACAGTAAAATGTCTGAAAAACGGCGTGAAGGGAACAACACCGTACTAGCCTTAAAGTAGCGAGCCTTGACTGAACTACGTTTCTGCAACAAGGCCGCGTGTCTGTTGTATTTTCTGTAACGCATCAGTCTGAGGCGGTAACTAAAAATAGGGCTAGCAAAACAGCAGGACGCATATCCTATCAGGAATCCACACCTTGTTCGCTTTCTTATGAATTTGGCTCAGTTTCACATTTATCTCGATAGAAATGGTTGTCTAGTAAACTATTTGCTTGTATGCAAATAATTAGCTTAGAAGCACAAGTACTCCACTCCAATAATCATCATCATCATAATCATCATCTTTAACCAGTAAGGCTCAGCTCACGGATGTGGTTTTCAGGGAGGTCCTGAATAATTAAATGGATAAAAAATTATAACAGCATAGATTAAAAAAGAACGTCAAAAGCTAGCAAGTACAGTTAAAAATACGTAAAAATAAAATCGTTAGCACTACAAAAGGATGCACTCTAGTAAGGGTTGTATGTAAAAAAATGAAAAAATACTACCATACGTTCTTCGCATTATAGACTGATCAGGCAAAAATCTAATCAGCACCTCTCAGCAGTCTCAGATAGCCTCTCCCAGATCGGGGAGTTCATGTGAGTGTCCCATTGTGATACCATTCCTCTCACCCCCTCCCCCCTCCCACCCCCAAGTGCACTCTGCTTTCGATGAACAAAGCAAGTGCGACATTGTCCACTAGTGCTTTGCTCAAAAATGTATTATTTGCCAGGGCTCTATTGAAAGCCATTAGGCTTTTCAAATATGGACAAACTAACAGAGTACTTACGTCTACAGTACAAACAAGTTGGGACAAGAGCCGGCTGTCGTGTACTGATATGACGAGTTGGCTATAATCACCCTGACAAACAAGTGCAGTGAGAGTGAACTGTTTTTTTTTTATAAACTCAACCGCCAACTTCTTCTCGCCCTAATCCCCCTCTGACACTTCAGACTATATTTTAGTTTGCATGAATACTTCTTGTCACGTGTCTGGGAGAGGTCCAATTGGTGATCTTCAGTGGCCATTGGGCTGCGCAAAATTTAAAAGATTGGATGCTATCATCGCTAAGTGCTTTCTTTTGTATTGTGTGGGGAGCAATATATAACATTTGCTCTATTTGCCGGCCATTTTCTTTAGTTATTGGACCGGGTACGTACTGTTCCAAACGTTCACCTCGACCCTGCTCGTACGACCTATTCTTGGCTTGCACTTGACGTCATGAAATTCTAAAATCCAAAATTAAAGAGCCGCCAAAGTTTTTATCCTTATCAGGCAGAAGAGGTGACAATTTTATGTCTGCTTACAACTTTTCAGCTCAATAGCATGCTTCGTTTGGAAACCAGCGTATTTTGAATTTCGGCGGTGCGTGATATAAACTTATGATCGTGTTTGTCAAAAAATATATAATTATCTCGGGATTTTTAGCCGCTCATTTGAGAATTAAAAGCGTTAGGAAAAGTGTATATGTAACTTTTTGTATGTTCAGTACAGATAATAAGTCGCTTAGATAACCAAAGTAAGTTCCAAATGTTTACACCATTATACCAAGGCAGCCTACAAAACTACATGTATAAACCTGGGCAGGGTGGTTGGGTGGGAAGGTTAGTAATGGCATATACTTCTGCATCTGTAAACTGCCTGCCTTAACATGTAAGCTTTGCCCATGCCAGGGCTGCAAGTAATGTTGTTCCTGTGGAAGAATGTACAGTATCTGACTAAGTCACCATTTTAATCGGACAAAACAGTAATGATGCCGGATGTCATATTACAGAACTCTTCAATAAATTGTTCCCAACACAACACATTGGCGTTCACATTGCAAGGCATAAAAATAAATTGTCTGGATATTTTGTACGACTACAAATTGGGATTAATTATTTTCTTCTGACACTGGCAAATTCCAATGGACTACATTATGAAACACTGTTATGCTGCTTGCATTTTTAATTTTGTGAGTGTCCACAAGTTTAAGAATAAGAAATATGAAAACATTTAATTATTTAAAGTAACTGTAGATTGAGCAGTTCAGCGATTTGGATAAAGAATTCGTATAGTTTATGTTTTGCTCTTTGAAGTATTTTGTGGTAGAAAAAAAGATAAAAATTCAGATAGTTTTATTATATAAGAGTTGAATAATGTTGACACATAAAATGCTATGTGGCTGTGGGTGAAAATTAGTATTGCTTTGACCATAAGCTTTTAAGATATTACTTGATTTGAACTTACCATGTAATATGCAGCTGTAAGAAATTGTATTGTTGTTACATATTTGCTCCATGCAAAAATAACATGTATTCACCAGAAATTGCTTTATTTTTATAAAACAACAAAATTTGAATTCTTGCTAATTGAATTAGGCAATAAAAGATCTTTGTATAATTTTGTTAGTAATATTTTGTTGCTTTGTCATTCAGTTCTCCTTCAACCCAGCTGTGTACTTTGGTACGGATTTGGGGACTCCATAAACCCTACCACCCTCACCCCCACCCCTACCCCCTGCCTGTCCTCTCGAGCCCTACAATTGGAGGATATTTCAATTTTACAACAGAACAGGAGAGATTCGTTTCTGAATTTTTTTTTTTTTTTTTCATTTGAGTCATTTTACACTACATTCAAGAGCATTGTGAATCAAGGCAGTCTGTTTTCCCGTTGGTATTCCGCAGTTTGGCGCTTACTTTTATCTTCTAATCCTTTAATTTAACTCGTTAATCTATTTGTTTTGTCGATATATTTCGAAGGAACCTTGGTTACATCAAAGAACAAGAATATTTGAAAATGCTGATCTCGCAGCTTGATTCTCCCTGACCTGGGTGACAGTCTCAATTTGGGCCATTATCACCTGGCTGTTCAATCCACTTTATTTAAATAAAATTAATCAGCATTCATCTCATATCAGTTTGAATGTCACCGATGTAAAACCTGCTACCCAATGCTCGTTTAGTTCTTTAGTCATTGACTGGTTTCATTTCTCCCATTTGGCGCCAACTTCCGGTCTTAACATCCAACCACCACAGCCATGGTGGCATTTCTCCAGTGGAATTACTTGGCAGCTTAACCTTCAATGAAGGAAAGAATATGCAATACAGTTTTACTTTTTCTTGGTAAAATGGTGGCGTTGAGTACTACAGCTGTTGCCGTTGGAGCCTGAAATGTGAGAAGTTCAAAGGGCGTAAATTTGGTGTTGCTGAAAAAATGCATTAAGTTTCCTCGGTCCTTGTGCAAGCGTGAGAGTTTTAAAAGCATAGAGTGTCACGGCCTATGTCACATGCTAAACCAATCGAGCCTAAATAATGGATTGTAACCGTAAATTTGCCGCTGTTTGAACGTTGCAAGTGCCACTTATAAGATATTTCTTTAATTACGAGAATTGCTTATTGTACAAGGTTCCAAGTTATTACCTTATCAGCGTCAAGATAAATCTTCATATTTCCTGTCCGGTCCAGAATTTTGATTCCCAGTATCCCGTATGTTTTCAGTGGCTGAACATTTCCTGAAATGTCGACTGTGGTGAAGTCTCCTGGCGCAGAGAACAAGTCACTGACGTTTCTTGGATCTGTCAAACTCACTCTTGTAGTGTAGTGACACCTGTCAATCAACGAGCACGCGGTCGAAAAGGAACTCCCAGTCTCCTTGTAGTAGTTGCGAGCATTGGAGTCAAAATAAATCAGAGTTGAGTTTTGACTCATGGTAGTTTACTTGAACGGTACAACACCACAACTGGCGACGAGGGTCCACAAAGAGCATCCGGTAAAAGAATTCAAGTCCCAAAGCGCGGACAAAGCCATTCAAGTCCCAAAGAGCGGACAAAGCAACTCAAATCCCAAAGCGCGGACAAGACAACCCTAACAAACATTCGACAACATGGCGGTTTCGCTCCCTACGTTCCCGGCTTTCCAAGTGCATTTAGACGGCAATGTTGGCCCAAGGTGGAAGAAATGGCTGGCCAGATTCGAGAATCTTATTGTAGGGATGGGAATCGAAGACGCGAAACAACAACGTGCTCTTCTGCTTCATTACAGCGGTCCCGAGGTCGACGAGATTTTCGACACGCTACAAGACACCGGCGAAGACAAAGATTACAAAACAGCCGTCGAAAAACTTACCACTCACTTCAACCCTCAAGTCAACACAACTTATGAGGTCTACAATTTCAGAAAAGCTCAGCA
>OX393565.1:20069717-20157217 GCA_947652115.1 Blastomussa wellsi
TCAACAATCGTCTTTATCACCACAAGTGTCTGAAAATGATGAATTATGGGAGCAAGGCTCGTCAGAACATTGTTCAATGTCCAGTGTGTCTTCACCTGTGCTTCTTACACTACATTTGGGTGGGAGTTTTATGATGTGACTGCTTGGTGTTCGATTGTAGGTGTCTAATATTTCCTCTGAAAGGAGAACACAAAGAGTTTTTTGGATAGAGATCATAGACCCTTTTCATAAATGGCTGCCAATTAATAATTCTTTTGTATGCATTCAAATTAGCATTTGAATTATCAACTCAAAAACGAGGTTAGTCAGGCTAATTTTAATACTTACAAAAGAATTTATGAAAAGGGTCTATGGCTAATGGGTATTCGCTGTTGCTAAATGTTGACCACGCTTTACTTAAATTTTTCAGAACTATGATATTTGAAGTGGTCTGCCATATATTCTCAAGACTTTAAGTCTCTAGGATATAGAAAGCACCTGTCATGGTTCATTTAAAACTGCCTGAGGTCCACATGCAATAAATATATAATAGTTTAAGGTATCAGTTTGTCAAGGAGGGCCTTGAGAGTATCAGCAAGAGAAATCCAATGGGGTCCAACGGCGTTTGACGAAGAGCCTAGCAGTTCTAGATCTGTACTTTTCGGACGATTTGGCTTTGTTAGCATAGTAAGATGGAAGATTGATGTTCACAGGTTGACACAGGTGAAAACATGACTTCTCAGAGTCAATGCTGCATGACAAAACGTAATGACCATACAAGCGGAGAAGTAAGAAGCGGCCAAGTACGGCTAGAAGACGTAATAATAATAATAATAATAATAATAATAATAATAATAATAATAATAATAATAATAATAAAAATAATAATAATTACTTAATTGACCACTCCCAATTGGGGCTTTTCAGGGCCAATGTAAACAAACAAACAAAAAATGTTGCAAATAAACATAGCAAGGTTAAGAATCCTAACTGGCAGGAGGCAGACCAGTTATTTATAACATTCAAAGAACTGGATGAAATTAGAGATAACAATACTCAACTTACAATCCCTACTGTCAACCAGGAGAGGCACAAAATCTGAATTCCAATGTTTCCATTGACAAGGAGCTCCTCTGCCGAGCTAGTGTCGGAGTAAACTGAGATGTGCAAATCACTCGTTAGAAGAACCAAAATGCAATATAATGCCACGGTGGGATCTTTACAGCAAACGGTATTTGAAATTGAGCCAACTTGATAGGAAAGTTAAACGAGTAGAATGTTTCTCGTCAAACAAGGTGTGGATTTCTCACAGCATAATCATTTATCTGTTTACAAAGCGTACCCTATGATGTTTCCACCCTCGGATTTTCAAGTGGGATTCTATATACACCCCTACCCGTGTGCGATTTTTCGGATAAAGGATCCACACTCTTCTCTATATAGCATTATTTTTTTGAACTGGAATACCGGGCTGTGAGATCATGAGCGGCCACTTCATAAATTGAAAAAAGTGGTCGCAGCTAGGCCTGGCCGTTCATTAGATTAGCTCTTGTAAGCATTGACAAACGCAAAAACAGTAGCCGGCTGCTCACATATCATACCAGGGCTTTCATATTACCGCGTAAGGTTTTCTACCTCAGTCTCAGGGTAACGTTTTCTCCACAGACGTATATTAGTTTCGCACACAGAGCCACTAGTCCTTCTTAGATACTGGGCCTGTTCACGAGGAATATGTTTCACCAAAACCACTAGCTTGCCCCTCGTGCACAGGCCCTATCGGCTAACGACTCTGGGCACATTGGCCGGAAATCATCTGGATTGTTTATCCGAAATATTTTATCATATTTATTATATTACGGTACAGATACAATCAAGTAGTGTATACTTAAAAATTAAATGCTGACTAATACGAATTTGGTCTGAGATTGCAGGCACTAATGAAAAGTTTTTTACTAGTACTTCAACTAAGCTCGCTAATTCATTGTTTTTGTCTTTAAAAGAAAAACATTGCAACAAGACAATATTTGGAACACTGTCGTTTATCTTTCAATCCAATTCGGCGTATTCCCACTAATGACATTCAACCTCATCAATTGTAACGGCTAGCACTGCATATCCCTTGCTGTTTCTCTTTCGATCGATACCCTCTCCCACATCACTGTCGTCTCCGTATTCGCAACGTTCCTCTGCGATCTTTCCTGGTCCTGAATAGAGACCCATTTTACTGCCAGATGTATCAACAGGGACGTAGAAACTTGTACTTTTGCGCGAAATTGTATCTATAAAGTTTCCATACATGTCTCCATACTTTGCCAGCTGAGACATGCCACTAAAACGACCAACTCCATCTGGGAATAAACAAGCGTTAGTGAGAAGAGTTACATGCAGGAATGTCTCTTTGTCTCGTTCGCTGCATCTGTATTCAATACAAGCGAAAGCCACCACGACTCGATGCGCATACCATGCGTAAAAAGTTGGTTTTTCGCTTGTGACCGTTTGTCCTTTTAAGGAAAATCCATACCTCGTTTTAAGGTCGGGTGCGAAACTTTGAACTGATACCATAGGAGTAGGCTCATATGGGTCGTATTCGGTTTTGATTTTAAGGAAACACTTCATAGGTTCCTGGTTTGGATTGCTGGCATCTGTTGTGTACCATGACAGTGGGTGACCAGGCGGCCTGGAACCGAAGTTGTCGAGCTGGTTTAGTTTGATGTCAGTCTCGCTCAAGGAAAACCTAAACGCCACCAAAGTATCACTGAGATCAAGACACTTCTGTCTCTCATCACCGCCGAATATAGGCCCTGCCTGCGAAGTAACTTTCGTCGTGAACTGAAAAGAGCGCGATTTATTTCCTTCTATAACCGATGCTTCTAATCCAGACGAAAATTTCGTGAAGATTGCATCGTCAGGATCTAGCTGACTGACCCGCTCACTGCCATCTGCATTATATGACAACTTGCTTGACTGTAAAACGACATTCGAGTCACACCATGCTGGAATACAGGCGATTCCGTTTTTATTGGTGATCTCCTTGGTATACCCATAATATTGTTCCTCATCGGTATTCTCCTTACCAATCAATGTCATCACGGCTCCCCGGACAGGTTGCATGCGTTTATTCATCACGGTATAAGCCTGAGCTCGAACATAACAGCGCTTCCATAGAATGTCGATGTTGATGTATGATATTTTATCAGTTTGAATGTCACCGATATAAAACCTGCTGCTACCCAATGCTCGTTTGGTTCTTGAGTTATTGACTGGTTTCATTTCTCCCATTTGGCGCCATCTTCCCGTCTTAGTATCCAACCACCACAGCCATGGCGCCATTTCTCCAGTGGAATTAGTTGGCAGCTTAACCTTCATAAGGTAAGGAAAGAAACGGAACAGTGAATAAGCTTTCTCAAGTTCAATAGCTAAGAAAAAGTATGATTTCCTGAGCCTCAAACGGGAGTCTGTTCACTTTAGAGGTTGCAAATGGAGATATTTGGTTTTCTGACAGAGAGAGACTGGAGCTGAAAGAATTGCTATGGCAGCAAAAACTAAGGATGCCATTTTCTTTCTTTTGTGATAAACATTTGTGGTGTTAAGTTTCAAGAACACTGCATCAATAGTTTTAGAGATATTGTTTATACAGTATTTTACCAATTTTAGTTCAAA
Source organism: Blastomussa wellsi (assembly GCA_947652115.1). Classification (NCBI taxonomy): domain Eukaryota; kingdom Metazoa; phylum Cnidaria; class Anthozoa; order Scleractinia; family Plerogyridae; genus Blastomussa; species Blastomussa wellsi. The sequence goes on from OX393565.1 coordinate 20,073,357, forward strand.
CCTTATACGTCATCACTAATCTAATTTGCATAATAGAAACATGTCTATATCTCTACAACGCAATAAGATATTTCAAAAAGAAAAACGCCACTCTCCTGTATTTCACGAGAATTAGTTATTGTGCGAGGTTTAGTTTACCTTATCAGCGTCAAGGTAAATTTTCATGTTTCCTGCAAGGTCAAGTTGCTCATTGTCTTGGTCCTGAACTTTGATTTTTACTATCCCGTATGTTTTAAGTGGCTGAACGCCTCCTGATTGGTCAACTGTGGTGAAGTCTCCGGGTGCAGAGAATAAGTCGCTGACGTTTCTTGGATCTGTCAAACTTACCCTTAGTTTGGCTTTACCTTGGAACGTAAAATGGAAATATCTTAATTCAGCTTGCTTTGGCCTTCTCGCACGCTTCTATTTATTTATATTTTTCGCCATAATTTGTTTGATTTTATGATGGCAAAGGAAACATAAATAAATTGATAAATATAGCAATTGGCATTTTGACGTTGTTCTTCAACAAAAACTACGAATTTGGAGGTGGAGGGACCTGACTATTATAGGAAGAATTCAAATTGTCAAAACCTTTATTATTCCTATTTTCCTATACCGCGCGAGTTTGATATCAGTAGATAGGGAATTTGTGAAAGATGTAAACAAAATTATCTTCGATTTTATCTGGAAGGGGAAGGACAAAATCAAACGCGCTGCTCTTATTAGTGATATTGAAGATGGGGGACTTAAAGCCCCACATCTAGATTCTATAATAGAGACTCAGAGAATCCTTTGTTGCAAAAAATTGGCAAGTGATCAACCAAGTAATTGGAAAAAAATCCTACTGCACTATCTTGAACATGTAGGTGGGAAACTTATCTTATGTTGCGATTTTGACTTGAAGAAACTGCCTGTGAAGCTTCCAGCATTTTATGAAGAATGCTTTAAAAGTTTCGCAAAATGTTCGGCAGCAAACCACACGCGTGTACAGGATAAAAAAAGAGAAGATCTTTCAAAAGCTATCGTGTGGAATAATAAATTCATTTGTATCGGTGGCAAATCTGTTTATTTTAGAAATCTTGCAGAAAAGGGAATTCTTCGAATGGGGGATCTAATCTCCGATAATAATGAATTCATTGTTAAAAGTAATCACAGGTTGAGAGAATTAAACATCTCGCCATTAGATATATTTAGACTTATCTCTGTAATCGACGCCTTACCAGTTGAATGGCGTGAATCATTAAACACGTTTGCTTCTACAGTTGACGAGCCTTTCAACTTGCAGGATGAAATTAAATTAAGTTTCAACGACAAAAATGTGTTAATCGAAACAGTCGTTTCAAAGACCGTATATAAAGAACTTCGAAATAGAATCATCATCCCACCGACTGCCCAACTGAATTTTAATACCCATTTTGTTAATGATGTTTTAGAATGGAAAGAGATTTACAGCTTGCCATTTCGTACTTCCTTGGACACAAAATCGCGTGAATTCCAATACAAATTACTTAACAGGTGTCTTGTCACAAATTCATTCTTAAACAAAATTGGTATCATTCCATCTCCGGGGTGTTCCCTTTGTGGTGAAATGAACGAATCCCTGGAGCATTTTTTCATTTGTTGTCGTTATACTAAGGTTTTCTGGGCTGAGGTTATAAAATGGTTTGATAGTCAAGGGGTAAAGATAGAACGCCTTTCTGACAAAGATATAATGTTTGGTATTTTAAGATGCGAAGACGAATTATTTATTAATCATATTTTAATAATTGCTAAACAGTATTTATATTCTTGTCGACAGAACAAGTCTCTTCCTTCAATTAAAGTGTTTAACTCGAAAATTAAAATGATTCACCAGCTTGAGACAATGATCGCAAAATCAAATAATAAACTAAAAGCTCACAATATGAAATGGGCCAAGTATAAAACCAACTAGATGTATAAAGAATCTCGTGTTGTTGCTGCGCTGTACTAGTCATTATATTTAGAAGCAGAAGGGAGTTAAGAGGAATTTTGGGGTGTGTTTGTAAATATATGATGTATCGTGTTTATCTGTTAATGTGAATTATGTTCGTTTGTGGAAAAATGTATGTAACTTCAAATCAATAAAAATTAATAAAATATAAAAAAAAAAATTTTGACGTTGTTGTAGGAAGGCACATAAGTTTGGGTCAAGAAAGTTTAGATTCAGTATAATCTCGATTTCGCGAAGGGAAACTTCTTCCACTACTTGTCAGATAGAACGCTACAGAAAGATAAAATATGTCGATTTACTTTCCACAATTCACTTCAAATATTTCAAAGATTCACTATGCAATGTTGTCCAGGTATTTCGAGATTTCAATTTAACAATTATGTAATGAAACGTCCATTAATTGGTAACCGACTTTTTGAGACGCACCTTTGAACGGCTTCCCATCCTTATGCAGCAGATTATCCGCTGGTAATTCTAGTTCCGCCATACTGTTCCCAGCGTGTCCAAGTGGCATTATCAGGTCTTGGCTGCTGTCAAATGTTACTGGCGGGTCCTCCTCCAGTAGCACTACCCTGTGGAACACAGTCTGGTCCCTCTGAAATGGCACGGTTTGAGTAGTGTCAAAGAACTTATCCGTAAGGTCTTGGAATGTGACTGCCACACGGTCCACATTATCGGGAATAACGAACGAGAATTTACCCTCCTCGTCAGTTTTGTCAACTACTTTCTTTCTAAAGATAACTTTTACGTTCTTGACTGGGTCTTGATTAGGGCCACCGACGACGTCTCCTACAACACAATGATGTTTCGGTTGTCAGTTTTTAGTAATCACCGGTCCTTTGAACATAGATACCCTGATGACGAAACTCTATCAACCTCCTTCTATTTAAGGCCTTTTCTTTCTTCGACTGAAAATGCACCTCCTTTCTAAATAAATTATAGAAATACTAAGAATATTTCCAAATGCAAACATGACGATTTGGTCAGTTTACGAAATATTAATGATTTATAGTAACTGGCGTGTCAAAATATGTTATAGATCGTTTTCACTCACGTGACAAAAATCTTGACAACCGTTGCTACGCCGCCATATTGGTGTACAGAAATGTAAGCAAACCCAAGTCGAGTCCTCAAATAACAGTGGTGTTGTGCATGATTATTGGATGTGGAAACCGAAGCGGGCGCGAAAAAGGTACATATTTCGCTCGAGTACCTTCTGTGGTTACTAATCAAGGAGAAGAAACCGAGAAACTGTCACAGGAGAGGCGATCGCGCTGGATTTCTGGATGAAATTTTGAACAGCGATCACGTATGTGGTAGACATTTCGTTTCTGGACAACCGACCAATGGCTGGGATAGATAAAATGTTGATTGGGTGCCTACATTAAACCTTGGACACGAGAAGAAGCAAGACAAAACAAATTTCGAACAAGCTTCGCAGCGAGGGCAAAGGGCAAGCAAGAAAGAGAGAAAACGCAAGGAACAACAGGAGCGACAGCGTGCACTGGCTGAAAAAATCGCGCCAAAAAAAATTGAGCTGAATGAACCCAGGATAAGGAAAAGATAGGTCAAGGTACTTTTGGTTAAAATTATCAAACGGTAGGAATTGTGCGACTTTTAAGGACACAGCTGTCGGCATATGCAGGAATTAGGCTGAGTGCAATCGGTTTAAATGCATCCATTTCCGCTTCCGTGGGTTCAGGAATTTTCTTTGTCGCAGCTTGTTGTGGAGGGGAATTATGAATCGGGATGTCAGAAAGGTTGTATATCTTTTCATCCAAGTCGGCTTTCATTTTCTTAGCCAAAATAAAGTTTATATCTCGGACCCTTGCGTACTCCACGTGATCCGCATACGCGGGGAGAAGCCGCGAGCATTTAACTTGTGTACACGCGCGATAATTTTCCATTTATTTTCGTCCACGCTTCTAAGTAGGAAAGCACACTGGCTATGTGAGAACACGATTGTGCTAGCCCAGCCTTACAACCAAGAACAATGAGCGGACAAAATTGTCCCTTGTCTTTCCGTGATAATCCAAATTGGGATCAAAGAGTCACTCATACGCTGTGAATGTCGCACCTTCGCTAACACAACGCTAGCAATGACTCCTGACACCACCAGTTATACGCTTCAAGGCTTCGTAAAGCCTTAAACTGCTGTTGTGTGAAAAAACTTGTCTCTAAAACAAGGTAGAATAAGAGATCTGTAGATTCCACATGAGGCAAGCAAAATGCTTGCCCTCGATAAGCACGGGATCGATTCCAATTGCAGAAATTTTCTCCAAATAACGCTGCTTAACAGAGGTTCTAGCTTTTTGGCATAGTTAGAAATCGGAAGACGACTAAAATCTGGCTTTTCGTCTGAGTTTTGTTCACATTTGGAGATATCCATATCAGAGAAAAGGCTGGAATTGTAGACCTGAGTCGTATTTGCATTAATTACGCAATTGAAAGCTGTACACCAATATGGCGGCAGAAATAACTGTAACGTCACGTGAAAACGATCTATAAAGAAGTAAGTAAGGTGGCCCTATGGTACTAACAGAGAAGTAAGAAGCAATGGACAATCAAGTATCAATAGGGATCTAAACAGCCTAGGACGTGTATAATTATTGGCATAAGCGTACGGGCAATTTTTTGCCAGGGGGAGGGGGTGGGGGCGGTGAACCATTTGCCCCCAAAAAAACTCCCAAGTTGCCATGCCAAAATTTCTCTTGCTGCCCAAAAAATCTGAGTTGCCCAAAATTTGGTGGTGGGGGGAGGCTGCAACCCCCGCCCCCCGCCCCCTCCCGGCCCGTACGCCTATGATTATTGGAAACGGGTCACAGCTCACCTTTCAATACAGTTTCCCGTTTGGTGCATGTACTGCATCCACATTCACTGACGCGATAAAATACCACACCACTGTCACTCCTACCACAGTTGACTACGATGCTCTCTTGTTCTTCCTCGTCAATCGGACCGCAGCAACAATCTTCTTTTCTGCCACAAGTGTCTGAAAATGATGAACTCTGCGAACACGGTTCGTCAGAACATTGTCCAACATCCACGGTGTTCTCGCGTGTGCCTGCTACTTTACATCCTGAGGGAAGTTTTATGATGTGACTGCTTGGTGTTCGATTGCAGGTGTCTAATATTTCCTCTGTGAAGAGAGTACGCACTTTTTATATTACATTTCTCAAAACAAACCTGTATCTCAAAGATAATACCACACTTAAGTGTTTAATTTGGGAACAACTAAATCCTTTAGAGTCATTTTGGTAGACATAATAGAACGGAAGGACACAAGAGGTATGTTATACAAAGAGATGAAAATAGATGCAAGGCTTAATCGATTAGATTTACATATTTTATAAACTAAGGTCCATAAAAAGGAAGTTCTTAAGAGATTTGTTGAAAAGGAAACGACGATAGCGGTCTCGCATGCGTAAATTAACTGTACACGTACTATCAGAATCAATTTTTAGAGATGATATGCCTGCACATGCATGTTTGACTTTGATGTTCTGTAATGTTCCTTTCCTATTAATATTTTAATTATATTTTGTTCACAAAGTTTATGCCTTCAGTATCAGAATTCTCAATTTCTGAATTACCACGGCGAGATAGAGACACGTTGCTTTTTCATAACACTGGGTCAATCCAGAAGACGAGTGCTTGTATTGTTTTGGTTTTCCTGATTAAAAACAGTAACCATGTTACTTTTCCGCAAACCAATATTTCCAGCGAAGAGTTAATATGAGGGAATGAAGAATTCCAGCCACAAACCAGGAAGTAACTATTACGAAACATCACGTACCTTGGATCTTTAACTCGGCAGGAGTGGAAATCTCTGACCCGTATTCGTTCGTAGCCTTGCAAGAATAGAAACCTTGAGCGCCATTTACGTTCGGGATAAACAAGTTCGATTTCAAACCCAAGGTTACTTCTTGTAAGCGCCTTCCATTCTGATACCTTGAGCAAGGACAAATTAACAATATGTAACTGAAATTATATAGCTAGTATGCAGCCATTTGAAATAGTTGTCTCAGGGATAACACATTTTCAAATTTGTAATGGTGTTTTCTAGCTCGTTTAATTAATATTTGAAGGTTTTTTTATTCAAAGTAACATTTTTATGAATTACCAAAGATGATCATGACTTCAGTTCCATTTATCTCTGGCATCGAGACGTTGGTGTACTATTGCCACAGGAATATACCTAGGCCAGACTCCCTTAACTTGACTTATTTAAATAAAAAAGCAAAAACAGTTCTCTTCCTCATGCCAAGTATTCATATCGAAGCAACAGCTATTTAATCCTTTCAATACCAGCTTATTCTAATCGGTGGTGTTCCTTCTGCTTCACAAGTGAAATTTGCACTTTGCCCAACAATGCGTGTCTTGCCTTTAGGGTTAACGGTGATGGAAGCTGGCTCTGAAAATGAAGAAGGCAAATGTGGTAGAGTTCAACTATCGTTCTCCCTTAGCGTGTTCTCGGCAAAACGCCGTCTAGGTCTCGTTTAGAGTTGAACACCAAGAAATGCAGGAATATAAATACTAGTTTTGCTATTATTTGCCGTCAAGGTATCGTTTAGGGTTGATCGCCAAGAAATGTAGAAACATGAATTTTTTACGGTATTTTGGTGTCTTTTAGGTGTCCCCCCACCCCCGAATAAAAGATTTAGCTCCGCCCAGATTGGCAACGAGCATCTCCGCCTGTTTCGTATGGGACTTCCCCCCGGGCATGAGATAAATCTGTTACTGCCAAGTTAAACCTATTATTTTCAAGTTAGCAATATATTGCTCAACCTTCCCACGATACCTGCATCTTCAAGATGGATCAATAGCGGGTGGTCGTCACTTTGAATGCCGCCCTCAAGTTTAAGAGGAATGTAGTCGTTCTTCCTCAACGTATAGGACGAATTTTCACACTTGTCAATCATTGAAAAGTGCCCACTCTTATTGGTTCTTGCCACTTCTGTGTGTGGGGAGAATCCTACCAATATGCTGACGTCACGAAGTGGTGATCCAGATAACGTCACCACCCGTCCTTGAACAACACTGTCAGGACATTGGCATTGACAACTCACTGTTTCAAGTTGACCACGGGGACAGCTTTTATTGCATTCTAGATAAAAGACAAACGATTCATCTGTTAGCAAACAGTCGATAAAGTACAATACTCGTATTTTTTTCTAGTAATTTCTTCTAGAAGTAGATGCAGACTGGTTTCGGTTGTTTTCATTCCTTGCGTTACTGAAAAATTTCGGAGAAGTCCTAGTAGTCTTGATTAGCGGTAAAAATCAACGTCCCATCATTTCACCTTTGAATATCAAAATAATACCAGTTATTGCGTGACAATGAATCGATGTTTCCAGGAAAAATGCAGTGATCATTTTTGACTATTTTTACATTGTTACCTGGAGTTATTTTGAAGCAATTCAACCATTCCTTCAGCGAGACACTCCTGTCCTGATCCTCGTCACACTTTTGAAGGAAAGCTAACTGGCAAACTCTTGGACCTCGCAGACTCCATCTTCCTTTTGAAGCTTCGTTGTAGTTAACCAAACCATTTTTGTTTCTGTCCATTCGTTGAAATCCCCACTGCAAGAAATTCACAGCTATTTGGCTTCAATTTTTACTTATGTAGTTTCATAGGCGTACGGGCACTTTCGGACTTTGGGGGGACTGTAACATCCATGCCCGAAAATATACACAATTTTCGAATGCGTTAGTAATAAAAATTGCTACCGCTTTTGCACGAATCTTGGGCGTTTTGCCCGAAAAATGTTAAACGTGTTCGAAACTGGGGGGCTGCAGCCTCCCCCCTCCCCGCAATGTAATGGGTAATGCCCTCTCTCACAGGTGCTACCTATCACTTACCGTAAGAAGCCTCCTTTTAAAGCTCCGTTGTTTCATTAACCAATATCTGTCCTCGGGTCTTGCGAAGTTGATCATATCTAGAACTCGCCTTTGGAGTTGCGCAGCATATTTGGTGGGCAATTTCGACAGCTCATCACTCGGGCAACCATATTCTTTTTCAATGTAATACAAAAAAAATCATAAGCTATAAAAAGGTATAATCACCGGAGAAAAGACATAAACAGTCAATAGCATCAAAGGGACATTATGAACTGTTTAACTAAACATGGCAAGTTTTTATGCCAGAATTGTCGACCATAATTCAAAAGTTAAACGAGACTTACCTGTAAGTGGAAGTTTGATTGGAATTCTATCCGTCACCAAGCGCTGAGGGATTACGTGAGATAGCATTGCGCCTGCGCGAACTCAGTTTTTAAAGCACTTACCATGTGTGCGGTGAAGAAAGCCCTTGTCAAAAATTATAAGCGGGAGGGCCATAAAAGGGAGGGCACGTAATCCCTCAGCGCTTGGTGACGGATAGAATTCCAATCAAACTTCAACTTACAGGTAAGTCTCGTTTAACTTTTGAATTCTATTCCGTCACCGCACTGAGGGCTCACGTGAGACTTCAAAGCACACTGCACACATGTGAGAAGTAACACAGACTCCATATTCTGCTTCAACAATTTATTCAGCAGTAAAGAATAGACATGTCTCTTAGGCCACAGATAGCAAAATGCTCTCAGCAAAACTGTTTTTGACATCAATGGGTTTGTTATAAAACTTAGCAAACGTGGAAGCAGAGCTCCAGCCAGCAGTCGCCAAGATCTGATCTAATGGAACTAAACTTGCATTAGCTTTAGATGTGGCTGCCGCCCGAGTACTATGCGGGCGAAACGTTTCGACATTGATCCCAGACTTGCGCATAACAACCTTAATCCACCTGCTAATCGTACTCCTAGAAACTGGCTTAAAGGGCTTCAAATAACTAATAAACAGTTGCTTATTATCACCCCGCTGAGATTTTGTACAAGCCAAGTAAGTCTTTAGGGCAGTGACCACGCAAATACAAGGGTCAACAGGGTACGATTTAAACTTAATTACCAGTGGTTTAACTCCTGGCTTTGACTGCTTGATAGGCTTTTTCAATATGAACGTAATGGAGGTTTCTGAACTAATCATATTGTCAAGATTAAGATAATGGATAGTTTGACCTCTTTGGGCTGATACTAGAGATACTAACATAACAGTTTTCAATGTCAAGTCCTTTAACGAAACATCCTCTGAGGTAGGTATAGACTGAAGGAAGCGAAGTACTTTGCCAACATCCCATGTCTCTGTATATCGTGGTGCTGTTGGTCTTGATTCAAATATGCCTTTGAGAAACCTTGTAACCGTCGGATGAGAGCCAAAAGTTATCCCATTTTCAGGTTTTATAATGCACGACAAAGCTGATCTGGCAGTGTTTATACCACTATACCCTATTCCACCTTCAAACAGTTCAACTAAAAAGTCTAGTGCTTCGGGTATAGTGGGGGAAACACAGTCAATTTGTTGTCTATTACAGAATGTAATCCACCTCTTAAGGTAGAATGTGTACTGCTTATGAGTTCCTTGTCGCCAAGATTGTAAGATGATGTCTCCAGCCTTCTTAGAAATCCCTTGCGATTCAAGGGATTCCCTGATAATCTGCACGCCAACAGAACCATCTTTTTGCATAGGGGATGTGTCTCGTGTTCTCTCCCTGGCATGCTGAGTGTGGTTGGGTGTTTTGGAAGGGTCCTCGGTATATCTGTTATCAAGTGTAGGAGCTGTGAATACCATGGCTGAGTTGGCCAGAAGGGAACAATCACAAGGCCCTCTGCTTCCTCCATCTCTATCTTCTGAAGGCAGCGAGAAATCAAACTAAATGGGGGAAAAGCATAGAAAAATTGATTCTTCCAACTGATAGAGAAAGCATCTACATAAGTTGCTTCAGGATCAGGCTTCCAGGATGCATAACAAGTGACCTGAGCATTTAGCCTTGAAGCAAAAAGGTCTATAGAAGGTTCCCCCCAAATTTTTGTAAGTAGTTGAAATATATCTGGCCTAAGCATCCATTCTTTATTGTCATGAAAAACTCTGGACTCCTTATCAGCCTGAATATTTTTCTTGCCTGGGATATGAGCTGCAGAAATCCAGATCTGTCTCGTTATACAGAACAACCATATGTCTTTGGCCACAGAGTTGCACTTCATAGAGTGCATGCCTCCCATAGAGTTAATGTAGTTCACAGTAGTGGTATTGTCAGAATAAATGCGAATATGGATGGATTTCATGTTGCTACAGAAAGATTTTAAACCGAAGAAGGCAGCCATCAGCTCAAGGCAGTTAATGTGGTTTTCCGATTCTGCCTCGGACCATCTGCCTCCTATTTTCTCAGCACCCATGACTGCACCCCAACCTTTCTTTGAGGCATCAGTATACAGAGTGATTTCAATTTTGGCGTTTGGAGTAAAAAGAGGATAATCAGCCTGCTCAATATTATTCCACCACCATTGTAATTCTTCAAGGCTTCCTTGTGATAATTTTACATGGGCATTATAATTTCCTTTATTGTGTCTGAGTGCCATAGTTTTGTCCTTTTCTAGATTCCGATAGAAAAGTGGCCCGTGAAGCACACCTGGGAAGCTGGACACTAACAATCCAATAACTTCTGCAAGTTCCTGAATAGATATAGTTACATGTTTAATAAGCTTACTGCACCGCTCTTTGATTCGGAACACTTTGTCAGTGGGAAGGCACACAGTCATTTTGACAGAATCGAGGACAAAACCGAGGAAAGTAAGCGACTGAACCGGTTTAAGAACTGATTTCTTAGGGTGTATAATGAACCCCAATCTTGTAAATAGACCACAAGTATCAGTGATGTTGGTTTGACATTCATGTATTGTATCTCCCTGTAGATATGAATCATCAATGTACCCCACATTCAGATGCCCCTGCTTCCTGAGGGTAGCATAAACCGGTTTTAGAATTTTTGTAAAAAGGCGTGGGGCACAGGAAAGTCCATTTGGTAAGCATGTGAACTGAAACAGTTTTCCTCTCCAGCTGAACCTGAGAAACTTTTGATATTCCTTATCAATGGGCACCGAATAGTATGCATCGCGTAAATCTACAGATGCCATGTAACAATTTTGTTTCATAAGCCTGATTGCAGATTGAAGAGTGTCCATCTTGAAATGATGATACTCCACATGATCATTTAGGCTTTTTAGGTTCAATATGAGCCTGTAAGTGCCAGGACGGATGAATATAGAAGAAATGTATTCCCCTGTGCAATGGGTTGTTTCTTTAATCACTCCTTTGGTTAACAATTTCTCAATTTCATTTTGAATTATATGTTGTTCCTGGATAGAAAAACATATTTCCCTTGGAACAACCTCTTGCTGGGGAAAACCAGCAACAAATTATATTTTGTAGTGGCTAACACTATCAAGAATAAAGTGGTCAGAGGTAATGAGTTGCCACTGGGAGGAAAAATGTTTCAGACGTCCAGCAATAAAGTCATTAGACATGCTCACCTCAACATTATTAGTAAAAACATGATCTGAACTCCTGTCTACTTCGTCTGTCCTTGCTTCATCTTCCTTTGGTGTGACGGTTTGGTTGGTCGGTCGTTGTATCGCCCGCCTAAAAAAGGCTTACGGCCATAGCGGTATCCTCGGCCACGGCTCGAGGAGTGTGATGTGTAGTTTCTAGAATTTCTAGAATCAAAATGAGACCTGGAGAATGACGCAATACTTGTGGTGACCTTTTTACCAACGCGATTTACTTCTGTCAAATCTTTAACTTGTTTTGGTAAGTCATCCCCAAACAATAGATCGGTAATGGGAATAGATGAGGAACATAAATGTTTATAGTCATTATGTAAGTCAGGCTTTATCAATTCTCTGCGCCCGTGGTTAAGCTCAGTGTTTGCATTGGCAAACATAGCAAAGGCATCAGTAGCCTCTTGAAGCATATCGTTTCCAACCGGAAACAAGGGTATTTGATCTACAAGTTTATTGATCATGCTTGTCAAAGCACACATACCTTTGAATAAAGACGTTTGCACTTTTTGCATTCGAACGTCCTGCGAGCGCACGGATGGGCTCAAGTTATCCCAAACTGCCTGATTGACACGTACTTTGGTCAGATTTTCGCAATTTCCAGGTCGATGATATTTATTCATCTTGTCCTGGAGTTTTTCATCAGGCAATCCATCCTTTATTAGTGTATTAATAATGCTTGCAAGCTCACTGTCTACGTTCGGACCCGTTTCGTCTTTCTGCATATCTTGTTTTAAGCTGCTAAGCACTTTACTTTTCCCCTCATTAGAGGTAGTATTGGATCTGCCAAGCAACTGTCCAACAGACGCGTCAACATCTACGCTATTTTGCCCGTTCTCTTGTTCTTCTTCCCGCTTCTTCTTCGCGGGGGGTTCGTCCTCGTGGATTGAGTTCAAAAATTCTTCCTCCCGCTGTTCTTCGTCGACAGAAATCTCGAAATCGGCTTTGAACGACTTGAAAGCCTCTGAAATGGCATTAGCCAGATTTCCAGACAGTAGAGTAAATCCCTCCTGCATAGCAGTTACGAGGGCTGTTGACGGTGTACCACCGTCAGAAGGTGAAGCGCCAATTTTAGCGCCATTTTCCACAACATTGACTTCGATATGGTCTGGCGTGGATCTGAGGTTATCCTGGGCTTTCCTTCTTTGTCCAGGTGTTTCTTTTTTAGAACCAGTGTCTTTGTCTTTGTCAGGCATTCTGACGAACCGCTTAAGGGCAAATTATTGCTGTAATTGTTCGCCAGAACAAAACACTACTTCTGTTCGCTTTGAAAGGCGGCAATACACTGAGTTCGCGCAGGCGCAATGCTATCTCACGTGAGCCCTCAGTGCGGTGACGGAATAGAATTCAAATCGAGCAATATCAATATGCATGGATCCACATCGTTCCATGGCGACATCAGTCCATATCGATCGACATGTCGATCCATATTGACCCACATCGGTCCGTATGGATTCTTATTATATATATAGCGACAATTTTAGGTAATAAACCTTGCAGATAGAATTCTATATCTGCTATATTTTCACATGTGAGAAAAGCGATACGTCCAATCAGCTTCGCGTATAGCTTTCTTCACATGTGAAAAATATAACCAATCAGCATCAAGAGTAGAACGACCTAACCAATCAGAGCGCGGGAATTCAAATGGTTTCCAACGAGGTTGTGAAAACAGCACGCTGCAAGTCTGCAAGCTTTCGGAGACAGTTTATGTTTTGGCTACAAATTTTGTACTTTTGAGAACTTTATGGAAAGGAAAGCCATCAGAAACACGCCAAGCAAAACCTTGAGAACACAGTTATGATATGGAAATGCTAAAATCATTCTCCAGGCGGAGCGAAGACAAACTAAATGTCGATAAGGGAAAGCCAAGAAATGAAAGACTTTCATTGTAGGTTTGATACAACGCAGCCGTGGACGTTCTAAGAAAATTCAAGCACTCTTGGGAACACCAGGGTAAAGTAAATATTTCACTTTTGAATATGGATTTCGTAATTATTGTTTAATGAACCGACTCCTTGTGTTATCACAACTTTTGTTCAAAAATTCGCCAGTTGATTTGCGCGCAGTAGTTGATTCACTTATGGCGACGTTTCTCCATGCGATAGCAAACGCTTTTCTTTTAAAAAGTATGAACACAGTGTGTTTTATACCGCTATTTAAATAAAGTTCTTGTTTGCGATAGCTTGTCGTCGCCGTAATTTTTCTTTTCTATTTAATAGAGATCTCGCTTGGAAAGCCATCAGAATGCATTTGCAGTTTTGTTTTCCTCGCGCTGCGTTTAACTCTTTAATTATAGACTAGAAAAATCGCTTTAAGTTTACAATGGTTGAGTACTCGTTATATATAATAAACAAATTACAGCATAGAAAGTGCTTTGTACGGATTATTATTCACTCGTCGCAAAACTTTGGTAAACTCACTCGTTCGCTGCGCTCACTCGTTCGTTTTCCAAAGTTTTGCAACTCGTGAATAAAAATCCGTACGTCGCACTTTCTATGAAGTAATCTATATATATCGCATGTTGATCCAGATAAATCCATAACGATCCAAATCGGTCTATCTCGATCTATATCGATCCACATCGATAACCATGTCGTTCCAAGTCGATCCATATCAATCGACATATCGATCCATATCGACCCACTCGGTCCATATCGATTCAAATATAAGTTATCAATTTCATTAAAATCACATCCTAGCACTATTGTATGGAAACGTTATTTATCATTATTATTACTCTGATTATTATTATTTGGTTTTTAAAATAATTATATGCACTGATATTTGTCCTTGGATATTATCTGTTCTTCGAAGATCACGCTTCTTTGCAGTGTTATCAAGCCAAATGGCGGCAATTGATATCGATTTTGATCCACAAAGATCCATATCGATTACTTCGTTTCATTCGATCACAAGCGTGTTTCAGAGTATAGCACTCTATTTTTTTGGTAGTGCGCATGCGCGCTAAGGATCGGAATTTTGTTGTGCAGCGAAATGTGTGTCACTCTCATTAACTCTCATTTCACTCTCATTCACTCTCGTATAATGTGGTTTAACTTTTTCCGCAGACGCGAGACGTTCATACCTTTCTTTTTTTTAATTTTACGCACGTCAATCCAGTTGAAATCACGCCCGTTAACACGTACGAAAAATTACATGACAGTGGAAATCCACCTTGGTTTGGAGGAAAGGCAAACATAGATAAATGAGTTATTGCGCTCTTCGTGTACTTTTACCAGCAAGATTATTAATTTAATAATACACGCCAGTTTTAGTTTTCAGCTACTAAAAGGTAAACAAAACTACACAGCTGAATACGGCGTAGAAGAAATGTTACTGAACGTAATTGTAAAATTAAACGAAACTTACCGTAAGTTGAAGTTTGATTGAGATTCTACGAAGTCATTGGTCTGGAGCTAAGGAGTCAGGTGAGATATGCGCGCGAAACCAGAGCGGTCACACTTTAAAGGCGAATGATCAGGACTGTTGTAATAATAGGGTGGGTAGCCCAGATGGGAGGGCACCTGACTCCTTAGCTCCAGACCAATGACTTCGTAGAATCTCAATCAAACTTCAACTTACGGTAAGTTTCGTTTAATTTTACAATTCTACTTCGTCATTGGTCAATGTCGCTAAGGAGTCACGTGAGACTTTAAAGCGTCATGATCATGAGCAGAAACCATGAACATCAATAAAATTTAATGCAAAATAGCAACAACAGGGTGCTGAACAAAGCACATATCACTTAGAAATATCTTCCAGTGAGTAACATTAACAATATGAACAAGTCTGGTCAATCATGTAAGAAGTATTAACAGCTGTTATGCAAAAGTTCATGCCCAAAATTTTTGGCAGTGACTTGGATAGGCTTATTGTAAAATCGAGCAAAGGTGCTCTCACTACTCCAACCTGCTGTAGACAAGATAGTGTCAATAGGGACCAGTTTTTCCTTTGCAGCTGAAGTTGCAGCTGCTCTTGTGCTGTGAGCTTTATACACACTAGTGTCAATTCCTGCTTTGGTCATGACATTCTTGAGCCACCGAGCAATGGTGTTAGTTGACACCGGTTTGTGAGGTTTCTGATGGCCAATCAGCAACTGGTCAGCTTCACCTCTTAGTTGAGATGTCCTGTCAATATAGGCTTGTAGATGACGTACAACACACAGGTTCTTGTCAGGCTCGTATGCCAAAAACTCAATTCGACCCAGATGCTTACCTGGCCGAGTGGTCTTCAGAGGGGTGTCAATCGTAAATACACATTTGTCTGCAGTTAAGGCCATTGAGGTTAGAGTGAGAGCCTTCAGTGTCTGTACTCTCTGGCCAGACAAGAGAGCAAGTAACATGGTTAGCTTCCAAGACATGTCTCTAAGACTCAATTCCACTCCAAGATTCCAGGTGGCAAGTACCTTTAGGACAGAGTTTACGTCCCATATTTCTTTGTATCGTGGAAGGGAAGGCCTAGTTTCAAAAGCGCCTTTAACAAACCTGGTAACAAGCGGATGGCTGCCAAAGTGAACACCCCCTGGAAGCACAATAAGTGATGACAGGGCACTACGTGCAGTGTTTATACAGCTGTACCCTACACCAGTAGTAAATAGTTCTCCAAGGAAATTTATACCATCCTGTAAAGTGGCCTGAAGGGGATTAATGTTCCGTCGACTGCAGAATGATTCCCACTTCTTGTGGTAAATTCGGTACTGAGTTGTGGTGCCTGATCTCCAGGACTGCAAGATGATCCTTGAAGCTTCTGTCGAAATTCCTTGGCTTTCAAGAGATCTCCAGACAAGTGACACATCAGCAGCTCCAGTTTTGGATACAGAGGGTGAATCATTTCTGGGCTGCTTGGGAGAAACAGCAACCTCTTTCTGCAGGGTAGTAGTACTGGATTGTCGATCAGCATTCTCATCAAGACAGGCCACCATGTTTGGGTTGGCCATTTTGGAACAATGATAATTCCTTGAACCCTCTCCCATTGAATCTTTTGCAATACTCTGCTGATAAGAGAAAATGGAGGGAACATATAAGGCACATATTGCTTCCATGATAAGTGAAATGCATCAACTGCCACAGCCCCTGGATCAGGGTGCCAGGAGACATAAGGCTGAAGCTGGTGGTTTAGTCTGGAAGCGAATAAGTCAATATTGGGCACAACCTTAACTACATTGAGGCAGTCCCTGAAAATAGTTCTGTCTAGTGTCCACTCAAGTTGTGAGTGAGACTGTCTGGATTGTTTATCAGCTTCCACATTCTCTATGCCTGGGATATGGACAGCTGTAAGCCAAATATTTCTTTCAGCACACCATAACCAAATTTCTTTGGCAAGGTCATTTCTTTTCTCAGAGCTACTAGTACCCATATGGTTTACATCAGACAGGGCAGTCATATTATCAACCATGACCTTCACATGCTGCCCATTAAGGATCGATGAAAAAGATTTCAGAGCCAAGTAAATGGCCAGGAGCTCCAAATAGTTTATGTGGTTTCTGGCCTCCTCTGGAGTCCAGTGGCCACCTGTACTGGTGTCATTTAGGGCACAGCCCCAGCCAGTGGATGAGGCATCAGTGGTCATGACAACAGAAGGCTCACCATGACTAATGACATTGTAGCTTGCTTCAAGGTGTGTGTTCCACCACATTAATTCTTTACAAGCTTTCTCTGATACTTTCATAAAAGCATCATAATCACCCTTGCTGTATCTTAGGGCCAGAGTTTTCTCCCTCTCTAATTGGCGGAAATAAAGTGGGCCAAACATGACACCTGGGAAACTAGATACCATATACCCAAGGGCCCTGGAAACCTCCCGTATAGTGGTTTTGGGGGCCTTGATAAGCTTGGTACAGACTGATTGTAGCTTGTCAATTTTTTCATTTGTCAAATAAATTTTCATCTGGACTGAGTCCAAGACAAACCCCAAAAATACTAACTTTTGTGTAGGGGTAAAAATTGACTTCTGAGGGTGAAGAATGAAACCCAATGAGAGGAACATTTTCACAGTGTCTAGGACATTAGCTAAGCATTCCTCATAACTTCCACCTTGTAGGTATGAGTCATCAATATAAGGTGAGTTTATATGTCCAAGTTGCCTCAAAACTGCGTAGGCTGGCTTCATAAGTTTGGTGAACTTTCTCGGACAGAAAGCTAAGCCATTAGGAAAACAGGTAAACTGATACAATTTACCAGCCCATTCAAACTTAAGGTACTTCTGGTGTGCAACCGCAATGGGGACAGAGTAATAGGCGTCCTTTAGATCCACAGATGCCATATAGCAGTTAGGTGTTATAAGGCTTATTACACTTTGAAGTGTATCCATTTTAAAGTGGTTGTATTGTACATGCTTATTCAGGTTTTTAAGATTTAGTATCATCCTGTGAGATCCATCTTTTTTGGGTCGCACAAAAACAGAAGAGATAAACTCCCCTGGCTCATGTCTGGTTTTAACAATAACTGCTTTCTTAAGCAGGCTTGTAACCTCTTTAGAAATGATAGCATTTTCTGCAGCACTAAAACATTTCATTGTAGGGGTGTGTGTTTGACAAGGCTTAGTGTCAAATTCAATGTATTGCCCTGACACCATTTGAAGAATCTCAGTGTCTGAGGTAATTTTTTTGCCAACAATGGACAAATTTTGCCAGCCTACCGCTTTTGAAGCAACTTATTTGTTCAACAAGGTAAGCTATTAGTGTAGGAATAAAGCCTTCAAACTGATTTACCTGTAGCAATTGAAGCTTTGGCATGATATCATCATCAGTGTTTATTTTTTGCTGGTTTCCTCCTTTTTCTTCCAGTTTCTCTGTGGTTTCCACTTGGACTGGAAGTGGCCCTTGCCTAAAAAAGGCTGGCTCCGTTTCTGTCGATATGGAGGTTTGGTGGAAGATTTGGAGCTATTGTGAACAGCCGTATGACTTATTCGATTTGATGCTCGAATCGCAGTAAGCTGCGACTGAAGCTCGTCGCCAAATAGCAAGGTTGTAACCGGTGTTTGAGAAGAACACAGTGACCCATACTCCTTGTTTAGGTTGGGTTTGATAGCTTCCCGTCTACGTAGCGAGAGCTCGTAATTCGTGTGGCCCAACAGGGCAATAGCATCGATTTGTGCTGTGAGTAATGCACTCGTGTCAAGCTTCCTACCTTGGCTTCTAAAATCCATGAGCGTCTGGGTTGATTGTGCAATAATGGCTCCAACCTTCACTATCATGTTCTGAATAGCGGACAATCTGAGGTCCTGCTTTTTCCCATAATGGGATAATTTTTCCCAAATCTCAGGGTTCACCTTGGGAGCAACAAGTTTCTCGCAGTTTTCAGGGCGATCGTATTTCTCGACCGTTTCTTTGACCTTGTTCTCGCCAAGTTTTGAAGCCCATCTCTTATTGATAATTTCAGCAAGTTGCTTAGAGATTGGGCTGCTCACTTTGTCATCTTTGGAGAAGTCTAGGGCCAGTTTCTTTAAAAGTTCGTCTTCGCCATCATTTTTGCAGGAGTCCTGCGAGCTGGCGGACGACTTTTTGGCGCCTTCAGCCTCGTTCTCCGCGTTGGTCGCAAGAAGCTCGTGAACGTCTGCATCATCGCTCTCACTGTCAGTTTCACCTTCTTCACTGACTTCAACTCGAGACTTCTTTGTTTTCCCATTTAAAGGGTTTAAATTCCCAGAGCGAGCGTCTCGCTTTGCTGGGCACTGCTTTGACAAAGTAGCGAACGCTTCACCCATGGCGGACATTGAACCCGCCATGTGATCCATGTTTTGGTTCAATTTTGCGAGTACACTCAATAGCGAGTCGCTATTTTCGAGTGCAGATTCTTCTAAAAGGTCGTCCTCAATTTCCTCTGTGGAAGGAGGCCCCGTTCCTTCGGGGTTATCTTCGGAATTTGTTGAGTTCGCCATAAGAAAAATTTAAAGTGCAACTACTACAAAGGTTCGCTTGCAAGTGACCGCTCTGGTTTCGCGCGCATATCTCACGTGACTCCTTAGCGACATTGACCAATGACGAAGTAGAATCGATATTAATCAGGACAATCCACTGGAACTGTGGAAGACAAGTTATTTATATCAGCGAAGAGGGCAGAATCCGTGATTCAGCACTTCCGATTATTTCAGCTCAATCTCCTATTTCGTTTGAGTCACGAGTGGACATGGCATTTTCCAAAGCTCCTTATTCGTTATTTATATTGTTAATGGATAGTAGATATCACGAAAACTCAGCTGCATTTGACAGATGAGTCCGTACATCATACATCACGCTTTCAACCCATACAAACGGGCAAAAAAATTTGCCAAATTACCCTTGAATCACAATCCGATTACTGTTACATTTTACCCATTCACAATCCCCTACAGCATGCTCGCAAATATTTCCTATGCGTTGCTTGTTGTCTGAAACAGATAATTGCAAGTTACATGCGATCCCAAAGGTCGTTTGCGTGGGAGGCTAGCTTGACTGCCCATGTGATCATATTTTTATATCTTTATTTACCTTTATCTCGTCTTTTCTTCGCAGCTGGAGATGAAGCAACCTAATAACAAGGGATTTCGATTAGTCACCGCTTTGCGAACCCTGCTTGGAGGCATAAATTTATAAACCAGCCCGATGTCTAGGGTCTTTTTAAAAGTAAACTGAGAAGAATCTAACCTCCAACGAAAAGTCTCAAGTTCTTCGTGAAAGTGCAAATACTGTAAGTAATTCCTCCAATCCACACCCTGGAGTTCAATTAACACGATTGTTTTACAGTATCAAAACAAAATAATTATTGATGAGATGAATTTCTACATTTCCTGACAAAGATGCTCCTAAGCAAAGAGAAAGAGAGGAAAGATGTTTCAAAGCCCTTGACTTACAATTGAGGGGAAGTGTCCAAACATGATTCTCGATGAGAGTAAAGTAGTATAGCAATAATCAACTTACAATCAATGCTTGCAACCAGACGAGGCACAGAATCCAGTGAAATGCAAAATGCTCCATTGACAAGGACTGGCTCTTCCACCGAACGAACTCCAGGGTAAGATAATATGCAGCCTTCGGTTAGAGGAGCCAAAGATATAGCGAGAGATGATTGAAATTGAGCCAAAATGACAAGAAAGCTCTGCTTGGCGAGCACAAGTAGGGTATGAATTTCCGACAGGATCACCGCGAATCTTTCATCGACTAAAAGATACTTAATCTCTTCCTTTCTGCGATGACTCCAATTAAGGCAATTGACATCCTGTTGAATTTTTTGTGTCTTTTCAGTTATCAATAAATATTTCACTCTGTCACGTTTTGAAACACACAAGTAAAGCCTTGGGCTACCAGCCATAACGAAAGAAGAAAGTTGGACAGCCAAGGAAAAAACTGGAAGCGGACCCTGCTGCAGGAGTTAGAAAGAGTGTGCTACTCCCAACCTCGTTCCCAGGGTCCTCTTCCTCCCGTCCCCTGGAGGGGGCAGTGAGAGAGAGACCCTGGGAACGAGGTTGTGCTACTCGTACTCCTGGGAAAGAGCCAAAGAACGTATTCGTAAAGACCCGTGTGCGTTAAAGGATACTGGAAAATCTTTCTTACGAACACTGTTTACGAGCGCAAATAAAAAAAGTTTCATTGTGTTCATATGAGAATATGAGTTACCTTGATTACCAAAGTATCGGTTTTTGGGCCCGATATCACATTAACTGGGGTGGAAATCTTTTCCATACTAACAAAATCTAGTCCGGTTTCCGTAACAAAATTAATACAGCCAATGGGACAGTTGTAACTCTAAACATTCTCTAAGACGGACGCCATCGGAACCGTTATCCCGAGTTCCGGTCGTAGAGGAGTGTGTGTACGTCTAGTAGAGGGTTTAGATACAGTAAAATGTCTGAAAAACGGCGTGAAGGGAACAACACCGTACCAGCCTTAAAGTAGCGAGCCTTGACTGAACTACGTTTCTGCAACAAGGCCGCGTGTCTGTTGCATTTTCTGCAAGCATAATAAAGTCTGAGGCGGTAACTAAAAACAGGGCTAGCAAAACAGCAGGACGCATATCCTATCAGTAATCCACACCTTGTTCGCTTTCCTATGAATTTGGCTCAGTTTCAATTTATCTCGATAGAAATGGTTGTCTAGTAAACTATTTGCTTGTATGCAAATAATTAGCTTAGAAGCACAAGTACTCCACTCCAATAATCATCATCATCATAATCATCATCTTTAACCAGGAAGGCTCAGCTCACGGATGTGGTTTTCAGGGAGGTCCTGAATAATTAAATGCATAAAAAATTATTACAGCACAGATTAAAAAAGAACGTCTAAAAGCTAGCAAGTACAGTTAAAAATACGTAAAAATAAAATCGTTAACACTACAAAAGGATGCACTCTAGTAAGGGTTGTATGTGAAGAAATGACAAAATACTACCATACGTTCTTCGCATTATAGACTGATCAGGCAAAAATCTGATCAGCACCCGTCTCTGCAGTCTCAGATAGCCTCTCCCAGATCGGGGAGTTCATGTGAGTGTCCCATTGGGATACCATTCCTCTCACCCTCTCCCCCCTCCCCACCCCCAAGTGCACTCTGTTTTCGATGAACAAAGCAAGTGCGACATTGTCCACTAGTGCTTTGCTCAAAAATGTATTATTTGCCAGGGCCTATTGAAAGCCATTAGGCTTTTTAAATATGGATAAACTAACAGAGTGCTTACGTCTACAGTACAAACAAGTTGGGACAAGAGCCGGCTGTCGTGTACTGATATGACGAGTTGGCTATAATCACCCTGACAAACAAGTGCAGTGAGAGTGAAGTGATTTTTTTTATCAACTCAACCGCCAACTTCTTCTCCCCCTAATCCCTCTCTGACACTTCAGACTATATTTTAGTTTGCATGAATACTTCTTGTCGGCCACGTGTCTGGGAGAGGTCCAATTGGTGATCTTCAGTGGTCATTTGGCCGCACAAAAGTTAAAAGATTGGATGCTATCATCGCTAAGTGCTTTCTTTTGTATTGTGTGGGGAGCAATATTTTACATTTGCTCTATTTGCTGGCCATTTTTTTTTAATTATTGGACCGGGTAGGTACTGTCCCGAACGTTCACCTCGACCCCGCTCGTACGACCTATTCTTGGCTTGCACTTGACGTCATGAAATTCTAAAATCCTAAATTAAAGAGCCACCAATGTTTTTATCCTCATCAGGCAGAAGAGGTGCCAATTTTATATATCTGTTTACAACTTTTCAGCTCAATAGCATGCTTCGTTTGGAAACCAGCGCGTTTTGAATTTCAGAGTTATGGCGGTACGTGATATAAACTTATGATCGTGTTTGTCAAAAAATATATAATTTTCTCGGGATTTTTAGCCACTCATTTGAGAATTAAAAGCGTTAGGAAAAGTGTATATGTAAATGTTTGTATGTTCAGTACAGATAATAAGTCGCTTAGATAACCAAAGTAAGTTCCAGATGTTTACACCATTTCCCAGCCGCCATATTGGTGTACCAAAGTACACCAACATGGCGGCTCCATACAGGGCTCTATAAATTTGTGCGCAACATTTCGACGAATATCTGAAGTTTGGAAAAACGCAAGTTCCTAATGTTTGGAGAGGTAACTTCTTTAATTATCTCCTATGATATCGCAATTTCTTAACTTTATCCACAGAATGGTTTTCGATTTAATTTTCTATTGCGTGACAGCTGCAATTGTAGTATAAAAAGTAATTCTGTAGCCGGGTTCACGATAGTGCCGATCACCATTTTCACCAGAATCCTTACAAATGCCAAATATTTACTATTAGTGAGAAGTACAAATAGCATGGCTATGCCGAAAAAACATTCAGTAAATGTCGTACCCTGGAGATGAGTCTACTGTGCATGGCGCATCAAGTGTCACAAAGGGCAAACAAAATACCGAATCAGCATTTAGTGACATTGGCCCTCTTTCATCGTCATTAATTTTTTGTGACTTTCTTTTTTTTCCTGATTTATATAACTGCAACGGTACTTCATCTTCTCTTGCGAACTACAAATGATCCTTGAAAGGAATTAAATTCACAAATTCAGCTGCCAAATTTGACTTTAAAATTCTTTCGTATTCATTCAAGTTAGCCGTCCCTAACCTTGTTTGAGAATAAAATGTCTTTTAAATTACCAAATCAAAAACGAGGTTAGTGAGGCTAATTTAAATGGATTCAAAGGAATATTAAATTGGAAACCATTGATGAAAAGCATCTATGGGTTTTGTTGATAGAAGGAAGACAAAATCTTTGTTTTGACTCGTCCGAAAGAGAGACAAAACTTTTGATATAAAACCTTTTACCAGTAAATAGTTTACTTTTCACATTTCGTCCCCTAGCAAGGCCACCTGCCTTTTCTCGATCTTTGGACAAATCGACTTCAACCGAAAAAACAGGTACTACATTAAACATTTATAGGTTCGTTGGACCTGGAGTTTATTTCCTCAAATCTCTGCTGACATCCAAGGCCAAAAGCCATTAGATCATCACATTTTCTACTTCAATTTTTTTCTTCAACCTCTACAGCGCTGGATTACAACACATGAAAATGCCGCTATACAAAGGAAAAGTTTACAAGAGGGTATCATCATTACTTTGATACATGGACACTTCGATATATGGGCCTCTTGTTTATTGTTTTTTTTCCAGTCACTTACACGACTGAGTGAAACCGTTTTACACTAACCTTAGTTCTTCAAAGCTGGGAACCGTTATCCGACGAAAGCCCGCAAAATGATCGCAAAAGTGAATTTCGCTCTTCTCGTTACTATCGCTGTTTTACTCTGTGTGATTTTGTCTGAAGCAATCGAAACTCCGACTACGCTTGAAGGCAAGAAAGAGGACGAAATGGAGAACACTCACAAAACCGACAGTTTAAGCATGTTGATACTTATCACTTTGTTGATTATCAACGTGCTAATGATCTGGCTATTCAAGATCCGCAGATTCGAATTTTTTCACGAGACTGGAGTTGCAATGATTCTGGGAGTCGTCGTCGGCGCCATCATCAAGTACTCCGAGAGCCGTGGACAGAAGAAACCGCTTGCTGTGAAATTGAAAAATTGCGGAAACATCACCATAGCGCCGAAGAACGTTTTTGTCAATATCAACGGAACGGAATATTCATACACCCTGACAGGAATTCGATTTCCGCCCAACACCTCTCCAACCGACGAAGGAAACGAAATTGAATCAAAATCGTCTTTTAATCCGGAGATATTCTTCTATGTCCTTCTTCCACCAATCATCTTCTATGCTGGTTACAGTTTCCAGAAGCGTTACTTCTTTCGGAATTTAGGCGCTATTATGACCTACGCTTTCTTTGGTACTACTATCTCCTGCCTTGTTACAGGTTCTTTAGTTTTCGGCTTTAACATCTGGACTGGAGTTACAGAGAATTTCGACTACGCTGAGTGTCTCCTTTTTGGTGCGCTGATCTCCGCCACCGACCCCGTTACAGTGCTGGCGATTTTTCATGATCTTCACGCAGATCTCGACATGTACGCTCTCGTGTTTGGAGAAAGCGTGCTTAACGACGCCGTTGCAATTGTTCTGTACAGAGCCATTGAAACCTATTTGGCATATAATCAGAGTGACTTGAGGGATTTCGATCTGTTCTCTTTCCTAAAAGCCATGGCGGATTTTGTTGCCATTTTTGTCGGGTCCTTCACCATAGGTTGCGGTATGTCGTGTGTGAATGCCCTGGTGACAAAGCTGACCAAAATAGGAAGCTTCCCTATCTTGGAGACCGCGTTATTTTTCCTTATGTCTTATTGCACCTTTTTAGCTGCTGAGCTCTCGAATTGGTCCGGAATTGTCGCTGTCCTTTTCTGCGGAATAACACAACAACATTACACGTACCGAAATCTCACCGAGGAATCAAGAACGCGCACCATGCAGACATTTGAACTTTTGAATTTCTTAGCAGAGACTTTCATTTTTTCCTACATCGGCTTATCTGTGTTTGCCTTTACGAATCATCAATGGAATGCGGGTTTCATCGGCTGGTCGTTCATGGCGATACAGGTTGGACGGGCACTGAACATTTACCCGTTATCGCTGATTTTGAACATCGGAAGAACACGAAAAATACCGCTAAACGTTCAACATATGATGTTCTTCTCCGGATTGCGCGGTGCGATCGCTTTTGCTTTAGCTGTTAGAAACACCGTCTCCATCCCACGCCAAATGATGTTAACGACAACCTTAATTATTGTCATTGTATCTGTGATCGTATTTGGAGGAGTATCCATGCCAGTACTTTCGTGTTTGAAAATTAAAACAGGTATCGATGAGCACGAGGAAGAAAAGAAAGCTCGCAGGTTGAGTTTAATTGACGTTAACGACCCTTCAGCCAGCACTCCGCAAGAAAGAATCGAGAAGAGACAATATGAAAAGTCCTGGTTGGTCAGAGTTTGGTCGCGTTTTGACGAGAAATACCTGACGCCTATTTTTGTCGAAGAAAGCCAGCTAGAATCTTCATCAAACATTGACTAAAATACGAGTATAGCCTTCTTCCAGCCGATTTCCGTCAGCGCAGTGTGTAGATTTGGGTTTCAAAACTTCAGTCGCACGTCGATCATTCGCCCAACTGCAGTCTGGTGATAAAAACAGACACAGAAGACTTTTAAAAAGTACTTTGTTTTTTTAAAAAGGTAAATTTGACCAAATTTGTGCAGGCATAAAACTTATTTGTCGCCACTTTTGTGATCACCTTGGGCGAATGGTTTCCTGGAAAAACAGGATCACCGGATCACCGGATCAAGGATCAGTTCAAAATAAATTAAATAAAGTAAATAAAGTAACATTATTGACTGCTCTCGTATGAAACGAAAATAAGAGAAAATAAGCCAAAATCGGCACATAGATAATAAATACAAATATACTGAATACTGTAAAAGCCATACCACTTTGTGGAGGTGCCAGTTTTCACCTACCGGCTAGCTCCGAACTACTTGAGATTGCGTATCTGACTTCCGGTGCAATTTCAAAATACGAAGCCGCTTTTGGCGAGTGAACAGCAAGTTTTCAGCTGCTTCAACTTGTTCTCTGCAAAGTTTTACTGACTTTATATCCTATGGAATGCATCTGAAGAATCACTTGCTTTGAAGAAGACATTTTTGTCGTTTTTCCGATGGGATCAGTGTCAAGAGAAGTTATTTGACAACTGATTCGGAAAGTTATAAAATTGCATCGCCCCACTGTTCACTCAGGCTGTCGCCAAAAACGGCTTCGTTGTTTTGAAATTGCACCGGAAGTCAGGTACGCAATTAGTTTGTTTTGCTAATGCTGGTTCCAGTCCCTTGTGGGGGCAAAATTTAATCTATTTGTTGAATTAATGAGCCCATTTTGGCCGAGTGCTCAATTCTTATCCCCACAAGGGACTATGGAATTAGGAAAAAAACTGCATTAGCAAAATGGCCTATTGTGTCACAATCTGTTGAATCGAGGATAGCATAGCAACTGTCTTGACCTCGGGTGGGTATGGTTAAAGATTTTTGAATAACTATTAAAAGTCGCCAGGTAGAGAACTGTCTTTGCGTCTCTTCAAAGACATCTTTGAGTGTCTCAACTGCTTCTGTCCATGATTGTCTGGATTATACTTTACACAGTGTGAAGCTTTCTCAGCATCATCACTGTTCCATCTGCTCAGTAATACTTAGCATCATTGTTTAGCAAACTATAAATCCTGTCGCGCAGGTTAATTACTGGGGGAATTATTTCACGAAATGGTTTTTTAGGAGCCATTGATGCAGAAGGGTGGAACTTTTTACCTGAAAGAATCGGCGTTTTGGCGACGTTTTCAAACGTACTCTCATGTTTTATATTGTTTTGGAGCATAATTTTGGACGGTTCACATGAGCAAGACAATACATTTCAATGGTTCACAACGGTTCACATCCCAAATTAAAGAACATAAAAGATACTCTTTATTTCAGTTATGTGAACCGTTGTGAATCGTTACAAAGCCACCTCAGGGCATATATTCTGCTAACAACATCAAGAAAAGAGGCAGAAAATCTGGTTTTTATTGGTGACAACTGTTCCCGAGAACTTTCGCATTATCAGCGTTAGCTTGTTTCATGCGAGACTTCTCCTGCCGAGTTCAATCACTGGGTTTGTTATCAGCAAAATCACTCAGACAAATTTCGCGAATCAAAATCTACACAACTCATCGTCAGGTGTCCACCGATGAACATCCCGGCTCATCGCCCGTGATATAGTCGCACCCAAAACTATTCTGCATTGCTCTTAAACCTCCGAATCCTGACCTAAACTACAACTAGACGGTTTCTATTGCAGTGTTTTTGATATTTTATTATTTTAAACACATATATAGTACAATTTCTATTTATTTTCGCTGAAAAACAATTTCGGACAATCATGGACGAAAGTGTTGACACATTTGAACAAAACAAACGCTTTCTATCGGCGTTCTTCCGTAATGGAAAAACTCAAGTTTCTGTCGATAGCAAAACCCCCCCTGTCCCTCTTCCAATGTTGAGATACGTTCCGTGAACACTGCCACGTGGTTATAACATTGAAAAGGGGAGAGGGGATCGAAATGTAAAAATTGGAGATGGAAAATCTCAAACGTTCAACGAAACAGGTATTTTTCGGGGAGTGTCTCAACTGCTTCTGTCCATGATTGTAGGTATGGTAAAGCCTCGTGTCGAGTGGCCCATACTGCTGGAGTCTATCCCGGTTTCTGTAGCATTAAGCAGCAAGGAATATTTCTACTCCTCCCATTTCTACTCCTCCCATCGCAGTGTTACCCCCCAGCATTATGTCGCCGGTACCCATTTATACACCTGGGTGGAGTGACAACAACAACAACTCTATTCACATTTCACTGTTTACAATTATATTATTGAAAGGCACCGGCTGTGAGAGTAAAGTGTCTTGCCCAAGAACACGACGCAGTGCTCCAGCTAGGGCTCCAACCCGGTTGTTCCAAGGGTGGGTAGCGCTATCCATAGGCCTTTTGCAACTAACGGTCACATTGTACAAAATCCGGCCATGCTGGAGGGCAAGCTTATTATTATTCCAGCACTGGGTCATCCAAAACAAAGAAAAGACAAGATTGACCGGCTGAGGTCGCTTTTATGGCTGTCCCAGTGCGGTAATAATAATAAGCTTGCCCTCCAGCATGGCTGATTTTGTACCATGTGACGGTTTGTTGCAAAAGGCCTATTGAGTGTTAACCACTATCCAGTGGATAGCGTGACACATTTTGTCGACAATTGGTCTTACCCATTTGATAGCGATTTATGCGGTAGATAGATTTATCATTCTTTTTTAAAACTCGGTCCCCAGGCTATTCCAAATGGCACGACTGTGTCATGACCTGTCATATACCTGGACTTATATATTGTACCACCAACATTAAACTTAGTGATGTATGCTATTATAGACTTTTGTTTTCAATATTCAAAATTTTCATCTGTACAAGTACGTTGAACCTTACTTTTAATATAACGTTAGAAAAACTATAATTTTACATTACAATCTGCCATTTTGAATGACATTATTGACACACTTGTGTGATATCATTTAATCATGTGATTCTCTTTACCCATCGACCCATTCTTATAGTGGCCGTCATACTTTCTTCTGTTGCATGGTCGAGATTCTAAAAACAAATATAAAATGATGCTGGCACTTTATAGGCCGTGCTGGCATCAAAATTGTGACTAAATTGAAGACAGTGCTCCTTTAAGGTAGACGAAAGTGAAACAGTGTCATTTTTACTATGGGTCTATACGGAACAGTAGTCATACCTTATAGGGCATATAGAGATTATGCCATGGAAAGTGCTTGAACGATTTTTATTAACGAGCTGCTATGCATAAAAAAAAACCAACGAGTGAGCGCAGCAAGTGGATGAGTTTTTTGATGCATAGCAACTCGTGAATAATGTTTTTATTTCATACGTAATGAGATTTTTTCTTACTGAAAGCCGTGCATTTGTTGCCCTCCACTGTGTACTACTATCCTTCGTGTCTCTGATTGGACAAACGATGTATTTTCACAGTCATTCACTCAGTATATATGAAATGAGAAGCAATTCCGCCTGTCTTCCTCTCTCCTTATAAGGAGGTGGAGTTTCCGTTAGGGTGTGGGTCCGAAGGTTAGACTTCGCTCGTCAAAAGCTCCTTGTTTACGTGTAATCACACGCTGGAACATGATTAGTATTGTATAAGAAAGACAACTACTATCAATGGAAATTATAACACGTCTGCTTTTTCAATACCATCAGATGGCTTCTACAGAAAAGCAATGGGGAAAATTCTTCAGTGTCACGTGCTATCACGTGAATACTCTGATTTCGGGTGCGATAGTTCATGAAACGGTGACCATTTGATCTACAAATGTAACACGACCCCATTGACATTATCAAACTACCTTGCTTTGGGAAGAATAGTTAAACCGCAGCGGCGTTTTGATGGGTTTCACACTCTTTCTTGGAATTAATAGTTCTCAGTTTACATCCATTTGGTTTTCCTGTACCAGCCGGCAGTTTTCTCCTCAACCGTATCCAGACGCGTAAAAAGAGAATTAGGAGTAGCATGGCGATGAAAAAGCATATCGCACACATTACTATTAAAACAGTCTCAGTGGAGTCGTTGGATGTGCTGGCTTCAGTTACCGAAGGTTTTGCGTCACAAGCCTGCTTGCGTTTGTCCAATTCTCGCTGAAGACTCTGCACTATTCGCTGCATACTTTCGCAACGTCCGCTTGGGGTGTTGTTGTGCGGTAAGCATTGAAATTCCTCCACTCCTGAGCAATACTGAGTGGAGAAAAACACGTTATCTGGCGCGCTTTTGAACCCAGTGTTCAGGCGGATGATTTTGCCGAGCGTGAAAGAGTGGACCTTGTCGATTTCCTGCAAAGGTAAAGCAAAAACTTTAGGTCAATGTAAATGTTACACATTTTCTGTGCACATGTTCTC
Organism: Blastomussa wellsi; assembly: GCA_947652115.1. NCBI lineage: Eukaryota > Metazoa > Cnidaria > Anthozoa > Scleractinia > Plerogyridae > Blastomussa > Blastomussa wellsi. The sequence continues at coordinate 20,103,653 of OX393565.1, forward strand.
TTGAAATTTTATTTTTTTAGCGTACTAAGCACTCATATATGCGTAGTTTATGGTCACGCTCCTCGAACCGCTTGTGACGTCATCAGTTTGCATGCCAGCGGACTTTTGTGATAAGAATCTGATGCAGCTGGGACAGCTCTTTCCACACGACTGTCCATTAGTAGTATTGAAATCATTCTGACGTAGCTAATAAGGAAATACCCTGATCGGTTTTGGTTCAAAATTGGTGCATAAAATGAACAATACACCTATAGTAGATATGGGCCTCCTTTCCAGGGTTAACGATGTCCTAGACTGAAACTTTTCCAGCAGCTAGAAAGGCTGTGGTGAGTTAGAAGGCAGCGAGAAAAGAAAGGCCGAGAAAAACTTAAGGAGAACGGGCAAGAAAAAGGATTCTGCAAAATAATCGATTTGTGTGCATGCTGAGTTCAGGCCGATTTAGCGCCATGGCACACCGCATTCAACGTGAAGCAGAGATATCCCTTGTTTCCTCAAAGTAATATCTATGATCAGTTTTCGTCTTCCCACCTTAATGGGATCGTTAATGCTAAGCAAACATGTAACTGAGAAAAGAGGTAAAACAGGGAGCTCTGTTACTAGAAACAGACCTTCAAATACGCAAGGCCACACAAAAACCATGTTGTAACATACAGATATACAGAGCATGATCTACTTTATCCATAATAATTCGTTCGTGTTTTCTGAACTGTTAATATGTAATTCAGATTTCATCAAAACCTGGTACTCTTACTCAGTTTTTCTTGGGCGAGTCCGTCCAAGGGGGAAAGGTGCACTGGGTCGGTTGTCAGTTTCATAAGTATCTTTTAGTCAAACTGACAGGATATCGTTTATACCACTAAGCCTTATGTGTCTTATGTTATTCCTCATGTTTATCTGCTTCAACCCTCATCAGATAAAAGTAGATCTCGTTTTAAAACCAACAAGCCACTGGTGAGTTATTCAGAATTATCAGTTCGCAACACCTTAACATACAAAAGGACTACAGCGTTCATTGTATTTACCTCTTTGGACAAGAAACGTTCATACCAGAATCTGTCCCCGTCTCTGATTCTCAAAAAATTACACATCACGATTCTGCAAAAACAATGTTACACTGATTAATTTACCGCCCCCAAAAGGCAAAAAAATTTTATGACTGGACGCACAGAAAAATCTTGTTTGCCAGTTACTCACGTTCTGAAGGTCGGTCCCAGTTCACTTCCATACTCGTGATCCTCAGCCAAGCCTCCTACCCATAAATCTACATTGTTTTTGTTTTGATAAAGTTCCGCCATCTTTAGGGCAACCTTGGAGTCGTTGGTAATGTCATCGAAACTAGTAATCTCTACAAGGAATTCAAAATAGTCACCGTAAACGACTCCTATACATAAAAAGACTGACCAACCGACCGACCGCCTAACCAACAAACTAAATAAATGTTCGAAGGTGGCGAGTGGCCGGCTGGCAAACCGGACAGCGGACGGAGAACGAAATGATACAGTCTTCATAGCGGAGCTCCGGCGACCCGAAGGCCGCCGCCAAGCGGAGCCCCATACTCATATGGAAAAGAAAAGGAAACCCACGAGTTGATTTTCTCATGGTTATCATGGCTAGCGGTATTGCTTGTAGGCGCGTACTCACGACGACGGCGACGACGACGAAGGAGTCGCGATACATGCCATTCCTTGTCAACACCTTGTCAGCCTTATCAGCTTACATCCTTGTTCTGATCAATTGACAGCTGTCAAATCGAGGTATCCGCTGACCAGTATCACATGACCAGATCGCGGTCTCATGTTAGAACTCATCGAGGTAACGTGTTATCTCGTGTTGACCAGGCATTGGTTTTCTTCATTGATCGCGGGCTCAGGTCCGATTTTTTTTCTTCTGGCAACATTTTTTAACTTTTTATGGTCATTCTTAGCGGAAATTTTGCAATTGGAGTTGGCGTTTTTAATTATTATTTATTTCAGAGAAATTATTAAGAGCCAGCAAAAATACGGAGCTCCGCTTTTAGGCTTGGCTAAATCCATATATTATATTAGTCACCAACCTCGTAAACCAAGCTTGTTTCTTACAGAGTTGTAGTCTGGCAAGCCATGGTCTCTTCCACGCTGTATGTTCATTGCCGCCAGGTCCAAACCAGCATGGTGACCGGACGGGAACAAAACGTTTCGCATGTCATCTACCATCTGTAAGGTAAGGTAAGTCTGCTGTCGGGCCTAGTGGCCCATCAGGCCGGAGCTTATCCCCGGTTTCCGAAGCATGAAGCGACAGAGAGTATTTCTACTCCCCCCTGGATGGGATGCTAGTCCATCGCAGGGTACCCCCCAGCAGTAAATTCGCCGGTACCCATTTGTACACCTGGGTGAAGAGAGGCACTGTGAGAGTAAAGTGTCTTGCCCAAGAACACAACGCAGTGGCCCGGCCAGGACTCGAACCCGGACCGTCCGATCCAGAGTCCAGCGCACTAACCATTAGGCCACTAGCGCACTAACCATCTGTAGGCCAAAATTAAAGAATTTTCATACGGTGCATTCCGATTGTCGACCGTGTTTTAATTAAGCCTTATTATCAGAAGAGAAGAACGTGGCAGGCATAAAATGGAGAGGAAAAGATAGAGAAACAACGCGAAAATAAGAAGGGAAGAATCTCTCCCCCCCCCCTTTCCCTTTCGACGCCTGACAGGCAGTCCAGCACATTTAATAGAGAAAGTAAGGCTAAAGGATAAATATAAACGTTTATAAGAAAATATGAAAAAAAGGATGTGTCATGAATCTCTGTTAGAGTGTTGTCTTCAAAAACGAGCCCATGAGAAAGTTATGTTCACTTGAAGTTATTCACATCCAGATGATGAAGCCGAAGGGGAAACAGCTAAGAAATTATTAATAGTCACCAAAAAACTCCCTCATGCAAAAAGGACGAACGCACAGTTAATTCAGTTAATACCGCATACTGATAGCCAAAAGGACTAACATTTTTATAGCCCGCGGAGCTTTGTTTAAGCTTCTGAAGGAACTGCCGTGTTTAGTCGACACAGAGTGAAGCGCCTAGCCCATTGAAAGGGAGAGTTGTGTGACCTAACCTTTAAATCGATCTCCTGTGCGGCTTGTCTGACCGCTCCTCTAAAGAGAGGGTCTATTCCTCCCTCCCTGGACACTCGTTCAGGAGAGAAATAAGCGTCTCTAAGAGCCAGTTGTCCGTAATGAGACATCGTACGGGCAAGAAGGGAATAATTACATATGAATGCTTGTTACATTCCTAACCTTTAAATCGATCTCCTGTGCGGCTTGTCTGACCGCTCCTCTAAAGAGAGGGTCTATTCCTCCCTCTCTCGACACTCGTTCAGGTGAAAAGTAAGCGTCTCTTAAAGGAAGGTGACCGTATTTAGATATCGCACCATCCTCTTCAAACCGCCACAAGTGAGTGTTGACTTGACTATGACCGAATCTAAGGGAAAAATAAAATATAATAGCAATTCCACGAAATGTGAGTGCAAATTAAGACTTAAACTACGGGTGCTATTTAACAATTTTCAAAAAAAATCACAAGCCTTAAAGCAGGTGTAACCCATTAAAGGATAGCAAAGTATAGTAATCAGTATACCAAGCTTGTTGGCTGACATTGCTAATAAAGAGCGTCTATACTCGTATTATCTGAGTATGGAAGGGATTTAACAACAACTTGTCTCCGTTTGCCACATTTTCGACATCGACGTATTATAATATAAGGAAAGACATCACTTATCCGTTCTTAGGAAGCTATGTGACTACCCTGCTATCAGAGTCTTTTCGACTATTCCAGAAGGGTACGTAATATCTGGCTATACTTGCAAAACAGAAATACCCTCGATTGCAGGAAACCTCAAAGGCCCAGAATAGTTTACCCTTTTTTAACAAGAACAGGTTATTTAGGTTAAGGATCATCAGCGAAGTGATAATAAGCCTGAAAGGAAAAGATCATGGACGTCAAACACAGCCACCTCTGACATAAATCAAGATTTCAGACCGTTCTGGTCCTTATTGTTTTCACTGCCACGCAAAAAGTATTCGAAAACCAGCCAGTAAATGAGGTCAAAATAAAGCTATATTATAACAATAGAGTTGATGTTCGCGGGCGTAAATGTGTTTTTGGCTATAAGTTATAGCGCTCAAGAACAGCACATGGAAAATCCTCAACTGAGTCAAACGGAGCTTGAAGAGTTGCTAGCGAGCAAGAAAATGGCGCAAACAGTTGCATGGTTTTCAATTCTGATTGGCTGGCGTCTTCATTTTCTTGTTTCTGATTGGTCCATTTTACCCGCAAAATACGCCACAATGCCCGATGAAATGATTATAATATACGAGATAACTAAAGAAGCCATTCCCTAAAGTATTAGGACTGTGCGTTGTCCCAAACCGCAGATAGTCATCGAAATGTTTGGCATAAATTTACAGAGCCTTGTATGGAGCCGTCATATTGGCTCCGTGGTGCACCAATAAGGCAGCTGCAAAATAGTGTAAACACTGGAACTTACTTTGGTTATCTAGGCCACTGACTATATGTACTGGACAAACAAAATTTATAAACGGATATAAATTTAGTATATCTAGATCTTATGCCTGATGAGGAAAAAAATTGATGTCTCTTTAGTTTCGGATTTTAGTACCAAATCCAGTAACATGAATATTATCAAAAAACTCAACCTGAAAGCTGCTGTAGCCATGATGTTGCTCATGCCAACGTTCACGCTCTCATTGTATCCCTCATACGGCGGAATATGTTCAGGCCCACCCAATAGTGCTGGCAAGTACTCGCGGAACGAGATGGCCTGGAGCTCAGCTGCTACCAGGCGCCGCGCGGCTTGGAATAACTGCTCATCTGTAGCCTGGGAAACAGATTTAGCAACTTCAGTGCGACAACCTTACTTTAAATGTTTATCTGGTCGTTGAAGGGTAAAAAGGCCACGGTACATGTTGTACTTTAAACTTAGAAAACAAAATTAAATTAATAAAACAAATTAAAATGGTTTAAAGCGAAAATCTATTGTTTTTGCAAGATACGATTCGGTTGTATGACCAGTTTTGAAATATACGGGGCATTATTCCGAGCCATGTTAAACGTTAAACAATGTTAGGTGGCTCTGGAAACGTAATGTTTTTAACTGGTTATACTGTTGCCTTGGTAATAATGGTAATGGATAATAACCACAGAAAATAACCACAACTTGTTCACCTAATAATTGGGTATTTTTTTGATACGATTATTAAAGCAGCAGCTGATAAAGATTTGATGTGCTAGCCCATCAAAGTTTAAGAACTGCAAAGTGCTGGAAACCGCTACCCAGTCACCTTTTTAATGAACTTCAAATTTGAACAACTTGTAATGTAATCAATTAAATTTTCAATTACAATACGTGACCATTGAGTTGTGAACATAAATGACTTTAATACTCATAAACATACTTCTTACCTGCGGATATTTAATTTTGTACTCGTCGCAGAGCCGGTTGTGTTCTAGAACAAAGAGAGTGTGAAATGCAATCAGCATTGGTTGAACATTAGCTCGTGAATCTCCAGCGGCTAATAGACTGTCTGCATCACGGCCCAACGGATTGTCATTTGCTACCGCCATGGTGTTTTTCTGCTCGAGAAAAAGAAAACATAAAAAAATCAATCTATTATTTAATAACAAGGTCCCTGTAGGCCTAACCTCGCGACCCCCTTCGCATAGGCGTACGGGCCGGGGAAGCAGGGGGGGCGGAGATTTTTTGGGGCAGAATGAGAAAATTTGGGCAAGGCAACTTGGGAGAATTATTTGGGCAAATGGTTCCCTCCCCCCTTTGCTACCTGGTACCCATTTATGAGGTAAAGAGGGAATTTTAGAGAATGGCGTTTCTTATCCAGCGGGAGCTTGAATAGCCTCCCACTATTGCGTTGTTTTCGTTGTTGATTATTCTATTTTTTCTCTCTTCGTGTGAGGTCGCGGTTACAGTCCCTTTTTATATTTGCAAGTAAAGAAGAAAATATGGGAACTGATAAATAAACAAGACCTTTCATAGTTGCTAAATTTAATTTGTGTTGAATGGTCTAGCTCGCAAAGAGTCTACGTAGCTCAGTTGCCTAGAGCGCCTGAGGCCTCAGTTATATTATACCGAGCGTTTATATGACAAAAATTGTCCCTGTGAACTGAGTTAAAGTTGACCCTGTTTGATTATTCATAAAGTATTTTAATATTCAGATCACCAGTTATCTTTCTTCCTTTAAATTTCTTTCGTTTATACGATCACTGGACGCCTTGCTGGGTTAAATTCTATTTCTTAAGCGCAATTTTTGCTTGAAAACCTGAAATCCGGAAGATACCTGACACTCAGCACGTTAAGAGCTGTCCCGGGTAGGCGGGCCAAAGTGTTTATATTTGAAAATGTTGTCCCGCCTGCCAGGGTTACCCTACCTGCCGAGACGAGACAACTCGCCTACCCGAGCTGTCTCGCCCGCCGATACAACTCGGTAGGATCATATTAACGGTTGGCGGAATTTTTCAACATTTTAGTGAAAAGTTAGCTCGACCAGGGTAGCTTCGGGGGAGGGTTAAAACAAAAACCCGGGGGGACCATATATATAAATGGGGCCTGACTGTTATCTGAGAGGTAATGGGTTAGAATCCTGTCTTTCTGAAGCTCGTGTCATAATTAAACATTCCATCGTTATCGTGAATATTGCAAGGAGAAAATTAGCCTCCAACTGCAACTCACCGGTATGAGGCCATCAGGTCCAAGTTTCAGCTTGCCATCTTTGAATTCTCGTAACGCCTTATTTCTTGTTTCTGATTCGCCGTACACCACAGATCCGTCAATATATGACGTCAGCCTATTAACCTGTTGTCTTGGAGTGTCGGTAAAGCGGCCGGTGCACCTAAGAAAGCAAAATATTTACACTAGGATTTTTTTGGAGTTCGTGGGGAAGAAAGTGTTCCGCTTTCTGGTAACTCCAAAAGTAGATCGAATCCTCGGAGACCCACGAAGGGGCAGTTAGTCGGGGCGAGAAATTCAAAAACGCCCATGAGTGATTTTAAAAGACCTGGTTTCAACCTCGCCCTAGGATGGGATCATATACAAAGTCCGATTTTAAGCTGCTTAACAATTTTAATTTAAAAACGTCCAGTCTTCCGTGACTTGTTAACAAAATAATATTGAACGACAGCAAATCAAACCTGTTATAAGTCGAACGCACAAAAGGAAGATAAATATCGCCTTTGTTTAAAGGGTCGAAGTGAACATCTCCCTGATTAAGGTAACAGATCAAACAAGGGTTATAAAACCGAAATGAAAATGCAGCTTGAATAGCAAATCATTGCTGTTAGTTGTTGAAACTGACCTTCGGTACTTTTATAGGAAGCCATACGTCACTCACGACACCTTGAAACTCATACCGAGGCAATGGGCTAGAGAAATCTGTGTCATGCGCCAAAAACTGCAAGAAAAGAAAAGGCAATGCAGCTTTATTAAAATTTAATGATACTGTGTGATTTTTAAAATGTACTAATGGCATTGACGTCTGACTGACTGACTGACTGACTGACTGATTGAATAGAGGGGGTAAGTTTCTAAAGAAACTGTGGTACTGCGTCGGTGGGAAGTATAACAATATAATTTGGTTTTATCAACTGGGTTGAGTCTGACTGGCTGACTGACTGACTGACTGACTGACTGACTGACTGATTGACGGACTGACTGACTGACAGACTGATTGACTGACTGACTGACTGACTGATTGACTGACTGACTGACTGATTGACTGACTGACTGACTGACTGATTGACTGACTGACTGACTGACTGATCGACTGACTGACTGACTGACTGACTGACTGACTGATTGACGGACTGACTGACTGACTGACTGATTGATTGACTGACTGACTGACTGACTGACGGACTGGCTGGCTGGCTGGCTGGCTGACTGACTGACTAACCGATTGAATGAGTGCAGACTGACTGACTGACTGACTGCGTGACTAACGGACTGACAGACTGACTGAATGAATGAATGTGAGCAGACTGACTGACTGACTGACTTACTGTCTGGCTGGCCGGTCGATTGACTGGCTGACTGACTGACTGACTGCCGGCTGACTGGCTGGTTGGTAGACTGACTGACTGACTGACTGACTGACTGACTGACTGACTGAGTCACTGCCCGCCTGCCTGCCTGCCTGGCTGACTGTTTGACTGGCTGGCTGGCTGGCTGACCGACTGGTTGGCTGGTTGGTTGGCTCGGACGGATACGTGAATAAAAGATATGTTACCTGACCGAAGTGCGAATGTAAATCGCTAAGTCGGCGGGCGCTAATCTTGGATTCAATCTGGAATCCAACACGAAGAATATCTTTTAGTGATTACCTGTATACATTTCACTTGCGATGCAAACTGCTAGAAATAAACTACATGTAGCAAACAATCGAGTGACTTTGCCTGGATAACAAGTTTTAAACAGCATTTTACGAAGCCATAAAATATGCCAAGCAGTACTCCAGCCGTCTTTGAAATAATGGCACAGTTCAGCGGTCAGATATGTCCAGGATTGACCGCTAATGAGATGCAAAGTTCTTATGACAAGCGTCACAAAGTGTCCTCATTGATAAAAGTTCACTAAAACATACATAATGCTGTCAAATATGAATTACTGAAAGTGGAAAATAACCCAGTCAAAGATGAAGTAGTAATTGAACAATACCTGCGTCCAATCCTGGACGTGAGTGTCAGTGGTCAGTGTATAGATAGATCTTACGATAACGTAAAGAATATCGATCTTGATAAGATTTTGAAAACTCGTCCAAACTCGTGCTTGGCCTGTTCCCTTTCTTAACGCCTGTGGTGATGACTATTGAAATTATACTCTTGCTACCCTTTCAGTCCCCCTCCTACTTAGCCCAGCGTCTCTCGTTCACAAACCTTCAATATTAGGGACCTTTAGATTGGAGTTCGAGTGCGAGATTCAATACAAGTACGACTTTTGAAAGCTGGTGCTCGTGCTTATCGCGTTTCACACCAATCTCATACCGATAGTCTCCTTTTCAACTGCACAGCAAAAGGGAGGGGTGAGGGCTCCGGGAACCTACCTGGATTGAAATTCGAAAGTCGTACTGGTATTCCGTTCTGAAGGTTTACGACTACGACTTTTCGTACCTGTTTGAAGAGGTTATTGCTGACTGTTCTCGGCGGAGGCCTGTGAGAACCAAATCCGTTCACTTCATCAGTATATCTGCAGTTTCCTGTTTGCTTCTCCTTCGGGGTACATGTGCCGGAGGGTAGGGCGATGCCGTCAGGGTACATCGCAGGTACATCACGTGTCACGTCCTCCATCGCGGCACCCCAAAACACATGACCTTTGTTGTAGGAGGTACCATCCAGTCGCCTGTAAGATAAAAGGCATTTTGCTCATTGAGGCTAGTCACACAATCTTCTTCTGAAGTCGTGGCGTGACGAGCCTAGAGAGTGCGTGCGTATTAAAGAGGCAAACAAAATGGAGAGAGCCCTATTTATTGACACGATAATCTAGAGGGTCCCCTATACTTTTACGTGAAGCGTGATTGGAACTGTTTATTTTTCCGTGAGACGTGACTTAAGCATTTATTTTTTCGTGATACGTGATTGCAAATTTTAAGAACTTTTCAAGTGCACGTGAACGCAAGTTTCAAATTAAACGTGATCCGTGAACGAATAGTTGAATAAGGCGTGATTCGTGAATCATCTTTGAGCATTTAGTAAAATTACGTCTTTGTTTCCAGCTTTGAGGTTGGGTTTTGAACAGATGAAGCTTCTGTCAGTTATTTTGTTGCGTTAACATGCATGATATGCCACGCTAAAATCAAATTTCAGCGATTTTACGCCTTTCGAGTGTAACAGTCTTAACAGATATCGCCTTGATTTTTGCGTGAACGTGAAAACAGTTTGGTTATTATTCGTGAAGCGTCAAAAGGCAAATATTTTTACGTGATTCGATTTTGCAAGGGGGTATTACCTAACAACAAACCAACACACATTCAAAATCTATGCAATTTACCATACATGTATGTTATATCACCACTTTGCCTTTGAAATCGATCAACAAAGAATTATTTTTGTAAACAGTTCACGCATCATGACCATTTACCTTGAGACCCCGGTTGTTTACCATTTACGCGGGGAAACCGGTTGGTCGACAGTTTGTGCAAATGGAAAGCAAAAGTCCCCAATGGAAATTTCCGTTTGGGAATGGCGTGTTCCATTTACAAAACAGACCCAGCTTACCGAGAAAGCTTGTGACGAATGGCAAATGGTAAGCACATTTTCCGTTCGGAAATTCCGTTTGGGAATTTTGGACTACCTTTCAAGAAATCCCGTTTACCCGAACAAATTTCCGTTCGGGGAGACAAAATTAGTCTTTCCATTCCATCCGAGATTTCCGGATTTTTTGGTGAATGGTTAACAGCCGAGGAGCTTCCAGTTGGACGTCAAAGGTAATTCGTGTCTCCTTTACATCACTACGCATTTTGATCGGTTTATAAAACTCGCGCAATGTTTTCATTGGTTTGTTGATTTTTCTGTGTCCTTTGTTATTTACAGAATGACTGGGTTGTGGTGAAGACTTTACTTGACTTATTTCTACAACACTAGGGAGGGGTTGGGGACGGCTACTACACCCAATCCAAAATTCCTCATCCTGTTTTGTATGTTCTAACCACAGCATTCCTACCTTCCATTCGTCACACTTGGCACCGGTCCAATTCTTCTACCACCCTGGCATTCACTATTTGTGTAGTTGTGTTGGTATGAAAACATTACGAAACCAGTGCTATTGGAGGTCAACGGCTTTTGATCCGGACTAGGAACCAGACTCACTGAGTAGACGAATGTCTCAGTACTTAGATCCGCGGGGTTGATTCCTGGTCTTAATTGAAAATTGGCTGTTTTCCCGTCTGGATTGACCGTTACTGTTGCATGAGCGGGCTGAAATGAAATATAAGGTTTCAAAAGTTATTTCAATAAAAACAATAACGGCACTTATATAGCGTATTTCCGTACGCTCATTGTGCTTTACAACAGTTTGCGGTGGATTTGACCAGATCGAACTAAGCAGTTTTCAAAGAATTAGGAAAGCTAGCAAAGCTAGACCACAACATCGGGAACTCCATACCCTACGCTCTTTGCGACAAATGTGTGGGTTCTTTAACAACACTCAACTTCTGACTCAACTCAACTTTCCCCTGCTGACCTTAACTATGAAGATGCCGGAGGAGACGGGCCCTACGGTTGATCGTCTTTATTCATAAAGTAGAAAAAAGTTATCCCTCCTAAAGGATAAATCAGGTGACCGTACCTGTTTGTTAATCTCGGTAAGTTTTAAGGTAAAACACTTGTCAAGAGAAGAATATGGCCGCGTCTTGCCTGAATCAGCAAACCTGAAAGAAACGTTCAATAAAACTCAATCAGTAATGGGGCAACAAACCAATAACACTGTTATGGAAAAAAAGAAAAATGAAGGCATTAATAAGCACTTTTTGAAAAGAAAAAAGTGAAGAAATAGGAGTACTGCATGACAATCTGCGGGGCACAAATATCGGGTGTTATTATTCAACAAATTGTTACGTTGAACATATATGGTAATTATGATCTTAATATCTATCAACTGCAGCTGACAGATATTCTGCGGTATGCGTTAAGTAAGGGCAATTTCTCCGAAGTCTCGCAAAGCGCCGCAAAACGGCAACTTTTTTAGTTGTAAAATGCTCTTCGCTGACAATTTGTTGAATAATAAAACAATTATCCTGCTCAATCTTGCGGAATATCGTCCGATTTTAGCCAACTCGGCCTACGGCTTCGTCGGCTAAGTATCACGCGATATTCCGCGTGATCTCGCAGGATAATTGTTAAATATTTGTAGTCATTTCGCGCATCATTTGTACTCCACGAAGCAAAGTTGAATAAGAAAACAATAGAATACCTTTCTGGTCGTATGATTCGTATTCTTGTATTAGGAATCACATTCGTGTACGTCACGTCCATGACACTAGCTGGCCACGTGACTTTAACGGTGACATTTCCGCCGTCTCGTCCCAGTCCAAAGTGAGCAGCAAGAGAGCTCTGGCCCAAATAATGTGTACTGGAACCGATTTCTTGTGTCTGAGAAAAACAGAACGTCATCAAATGGAAATAACAAGCTGTCGAGAGCTGCTGCACTACTCTCATAAATAACAGAAAGGTGGGTGCTCAGATTATGGGAGCCTGGATCAGAAACTGGGATAAGCTCATGCTTGATGGGCCACTGGGCTTGTATACAGCAGACTTTACCATTTTACTTGCTTAGATGCTTACGACAATATTAGCTTACCTGAGTGTGGTTGTTTTGCATGATGACCTTCACACGGGCGCCGAGACTGTCGCACAACTTATCCATATTTGATAGACAACTAAACGCAACATGAATGCAGGTTAGTTAAAAATTGCTAAAAGGTGAATTTGAAAGCTAAGATTTTTAACGTGCGTCACATAGGAGTACTTTCAACGCAATATTGCTCAGCAGCAACGTTAAGCATTATTTCAGTATCAGGTTTTGAAAGCGGGCCAGAAATCATGTTGCCTGATATCGAGTTTTTACGCCGGATTATGTCACTTTAAAAATCGCAACTAGAATTATATTTCGAATAACAAGGAGAACAGTCCATGTCAATTCATCCTGTGTTCTGAAGGCAACATAACTCCATTCAGCACTCCTTCAATTTTGAAGCGTTGTCTTTGAAATGATGTTATAGTCCACAGGAAGTTCCAAATTATTGAGGAAAAAAGAAAGTTAATAGGTATCAAAAGAAAATCGATGAAGGCAAACATGTGTAACTTCGACCATGAGTTGACTTACCGATCAAAAACTCGAATTCTTATCCAGTTGTTTGGTTCTTTTTGATGATTTTGATAAAAGAATGGCGCTCCAACATTGTTGCACACTACGATGTCTTCGTCGCCATCATCTGAACAGGAAAACGGAAAATGAACATGTTTGAATTTTGGTATTCTTACACACATTTGGAAGCATTAACTACAGGTTTAATGTTTAAGTTACTTCGCTGTCTCAATTTGACTGAATAGAAATACACCATAACCCGGGTTAATTTATAACATGATCGCTTGTCAAAATAAAAACGTTTAAAATCCACACCCTTTAAGGAGACATACACATTCTTAACATTTTTAAAGGAGTGATTTCTCTGTCTATATCATTCATCTTTCTCACCATCATAGTCCCACTTAAGGAGACCGCGCCCTTGTCCCGTGCCATTCAGACCATACAAAGCAGACACCTGGAAAAAGGCGATTGAAAAAAGAACAAAAAATTTGTGATCGATGGATATAGAATAAGGCAGATCAGGAGCATTAAAATTTCATTTTTTCACTGTTATTATTCAACGAATTCGTCATTATTCGTGTTATGCCCAAACATAGTCTTGATAATATTATCGATCTTTCATTAGAACATAAGAGACATCCCGTGATACAGATAAATTGATCCGAAGTCTTTTCTATCTGTAAAATGCGTTTCATTGAAAGTGTGTTGAGTAATGAACGATGGCCAAAACATTTTCTTAAAAACTTGCGTTATTTCCGATTGCCGCCAAATTTAATATTACAACAGTTTTATGCAACGCCACCCCCAAAAGTTTTCTGAAAATATTATTTATATATCCTTCCTGGATTCAATAAGAGGAGATATTAATAAAAATGTAAACGTCGTTGATTTTGCCTGTTTTTTGGCCTGTAAAAGAATTAATAAGCTCTAACTAAATGGTTAAAAGCAATTTGTTGAAGAAAGGCCACACTGCAGCAATATTTTTGCAAAATTTTAACGATTTTCGAGCCAAACTTGAACCTAACATCCTGACGCTTTTTCAAAAATCCATATCACAATCCGTTTCCATCCTCGCCATCGTTAGCCATCCTCACTTCCTAATGGGTTCTAATCATTTGTCGAGCACTGCTCTAAAAAATAAAACCATTATTGTTCAGCTTCCAAAGATCGATGTATATTTTTGAGATTTCCAAAATCAGTGTCCCTTAAAGACACTTTTGAAAGTAATCGGTTACCTCTCGTGTTGCGCCATTGTGACCAACTCCGAGATTTTGCCACAAGTGCATCGTGTTCGCTCGAAAATGATCATCCGTAGTTGTCGTCGGGAAATCAATACCTAATAAGGGAATATCAATATTGATATTAAAGGAGAGGTAAGAATTCTGGAGTCAGCTTCTTTAAGTATTGCGCATGTCAATATGAAGGCATACCGCTGGTCATTGTGAAATCCAGGAATCCATCGTTATCAAAGTCCACGAACGCAGCACCCCAGCCCCACCCGCCGTTTGTTACACCGGCCTAAAAGCAAACAAACAACAGTCATTAGAAGAACTATGGTACATGGCAGACAAAATTAAGGAACAGATCTATAACGGAAGCAAGTTCACAATTAGCTAGCAGACTAAAGTTTGAATTGAGAAAATAGAATAACTTGAATTGAATGGCCACATTTGAGTGTCAAGAGAATTCCAAATGCCCCCTTCTTCAGCAATATTTATTTTGCGTGCTCTGCTAAATGTACTATTTTCATCTTTATTTCTCTTATACCTCATCGCATAGGATTAAGTTGTGGGGAGAGTTCGCGACTGCTGAGGCAATAGGCATGCAACGAGGAGAAAACGTAGAATGCTGTCAACCGCCATCAGAGGAGGTGGGTGGGTCGCGAGAGTTGGCCGTCTTTAAAATGACCACAATTCAAGTGGAGCGACGACATTTATACTCCTAGACCACAAAGCATCAACACCGCAACAAGCATTCGCGAAAAAGGGGAATTTGAACACATTAGGAAAACGTCTGCCATGGGCTAATTAATTATGCAGTGAGAATAGTTTTTATACCGATCCCCTTTCCGTTTTGGGTGGGTGCTTGACTGCCTTACTGTATCAAATTTGTTTAATAAGGGATAAAATCTTTCTTAGCGATCGCTTGATTGAAGGAAATAAGTCAACATTGCCTGTTCTGTGGCTTCTTCAAACTGCCGATTTCCCAGATTACGGAATAGCACGTTTCCACTGTTATCGAACTTGCAGCCGGACACAGAACATTCCGTCCTGTTGTGCCATATGGCGCTAGAAAACCAGTCAAGGTAGCCATCGTTGTCCCAGTCCCCTATCGCGTGCCCCATAGCGTCCTGGAATGAAAGGTAAGAATTTATTAGTTGAAAACAGTCTGGTCTTGGGCACAACCTAGAGTTCATTCTCGTCCCCATACCCCTTTTGGTTTCTCTTAGCCGGCAGGGCATTGGCACGAGAAACGAAGGACTCTGGGGATAGGATTTCCAGTCCGAGATTCTAGAACTTTCGGATGCATGTAGTATTGATGATTCTACATGTGTGCTGCAATATGGCGACCGCCGAACATTTAAGATTTCTTTGTTCTCAAACAGCCAATAAAAAAAATGATTTTTTTTTTAAATCCTATGTCCCCAGAGCCCTTCGTTTCTCGTGCCAAGGCCCAGCCGGCCAAGAGAAACGAAAAGGGCTATGGGGAACGAGAATGCCTAAAGTGACACTGCGGGAAAACGACAGAGTGTGAACATCATAATATAGCCCCTGAATATTTAAGGTTTAGACTTATAGAAGAGGTAGATTGTGTTATGTTTATTTACCTCTCAATTTCGACTGTCATAATTTTGTTTTCAATTTTTCCTATAAGCTCATAAGTTCGCTCGTTTGGACTAAAATTATGCCATCGATGTATCACGGCCTCCATTGCTGACGATAATCACCTCGAGAAAACCTAGGTAAATCGTGACGTCATGCGCGTGCGCGGTGCATTTTTCCGCGGTGTACCTGGAGTTAACTAAAAGGTTCGCTATAGGTGTTACCTCGTAGCCTGCGATCAGGCGTTCGTATTTTTAGCGGAGAGAAAAAAATAATTACAGAAATATTTATAGACACAAAAAATATAGGACACAAATGTAGACACAAAAATATATAGAACGCCTGATCGCAGACTAGTTACTTCGCTAAGAGAGTTTCTTGAAAAATATTTTCTTAATGAAGCTGAAGAATTAGAAGGCTATGGAGGCCAAGGTGGATCTTCCAAAGCTTATCATCTAAAATGTGTAAAATGAATTTTATATTTCGAAGAATTATATTAAAAACATATTTTTGTAGCTTTAGAAGTTTTTTTTATTCAGTTGGATACACCAAAGGTCTCTATATTTGGATTTCCCGTATTCAGTTGAAAGACTTTCTTCACTACAGCTTTAAACTTTATCGTGTTTGGTACTGTTACATAGGTTGATATTTTAACAGTTAATTTACTTCTGGGTTGACAAAGGTAACGAATTCCTTCTTTGTAAAAAAGATGGTGTAAAATTGTCGAAGGCGAAGGTTTTGCCAAGGTATGGTTTTGTTAATATTCCTTTGCAAAACTGATTCTCTGAAGTTTTTACCGTGCATAAATAAAGTTATGTATGTATGTTGTATGCAATGGGTTGATCTAGGGGAGGGTACATGGGGTGCGCATCGTCCGCCCCCCCCCCCCCTCCACCCACCCCGAAATGACCTTTGGCTTTTGCACACCTTCTAAACTCCTCTCCTAAGAAAAATCCTGGATACGCTCGATAATGAAGACCAAGGTAAAGAATTTTACCTGATTTGCCTGGATACCGCAAAGTGTTGTACACTCCGTGAAGTTGTATTCCTGCGTGTTCCAAAACATTTTGCTTGTTCCATAATCAGCAGTCACTAACAGTTCTTGCCAACCGTCATTATCAAAGTCCTGCAAATAAAGACTCGTTTATTTGACTTAAATCGCGCCATTTAATATGGAATGTTGTCGGAACAGATTTTTCAGGCTTACGCACACTCAACTTCCGCTAAAAGAAGCGAAGCAACTGTTTTGAGCTGACAGAACTGGTTGGACCTAAGCTATCAAACTTTAGACTTCTTGGGCTTTGCTAGCTGCCAAAAAGTGCCCTGGACATTTTTAATCCTCTCTCGGAATGCAGCTGGCACAAAAAAAAGTAGAACGCATGAATTGGCATAAAAAGGAAATTGTGCACCATCTAGTAACCATTTCTTTTCCCAACTAAGGAGAACAATTTTACGTTGAAACGTTTTTTTGCCAATGCCGGGCTGCGAAACACACTATTTGTTCTACAATTTCCCTTATCTGGTATTTACGGTATCCCTGGCAACAGGGATTCCTCTGAAATTTAACCTTTTTAAAGAGACCTAACCCAAAATATTTTTTCGCTAAAATAAACCTTTGAACCAGTTCAAAACGCATTGCAACTTTCGTTTCTCCTTCTTACCAAATTCTTACCATTTATAGCATTCAAAAGTTACGAAAAAACGGCTAAGTCAGAAGAGGCGTGGGTCTATTCCTGATTTGACGACACAAACTGATTTTCATGCATGTTTACAAAGACGACTTGATGCGATGCAAATCAGTTTGTGATGTCAAATCGGGAATAGGCCCACACCCCTTCTGACTCGGTCGTGGAACAAACTGTGCCCAGTTTTTCGTAACTTTTGAATGCTATAAATAGTCAGAAATTGGGAAAAAGGAGAAACAAAAGGTGCAACGCGTTTCGAACTGGTGCAAAGGTTGTTTTAGCGAAAAAATATTCTGGGGTTAGCTATAGTTAGTGCAACTTACTGTAAATGAAGAACCGAACGTAAACGTTCCGCGATTGAGCAAAGATTCCTGGTAAGAATTATCCATATCCACCCCTGTGTTCATAGTTACATCTTCAAAATACCTAGAGAATAAGATAACTATTTTAATTTTGCGCAGTTGACTCGCTACGGGAGAAGGGGTGCGGGTCTCCCCCGCAGCGCGTGTCGTCTTCTCATTCATAAATTCGCTCGACGGAACAAGGAAAAAAGGGGAACGGGACTGTTCGTAGTCTTAAGATGAGACGCGTGGTCAGTCAGGGATGTACGAAGGCACGAACAAGACAAATTTCTATAGTGGCTAATTAAATTACGCATTCAGAGCGGGCTGGGTGAGGAGGGATGAGAGGAGGTGGGGGTCGGGGGTCGAAGGGGGAGAGGGATTTGCGCCACCTTAGAAAAGGACGCGCATTTTGCTTCGCCCATTACTCAAAACCTTCGTGTGGGAAGATGGAAACAGACCACCCGATGAGAAAAAAAAGATAACCCTCACTCCAGAGATTATACATAGCTAGTATTATCGGTATTAAATCCACAAGGAAGCCTGACATTAACGCCACAACTGTCACTGCCTTCACTTACTAAGTACATCATGATTGATAACGTACCCACGTGCTTCAAAACCTCTATTCCTTAGAAGCCTTGAAGTTGACGGCTGAAATGAAAGTTTCATTGCAATTAAAAGTCGTATATGAATAATTTCTAGACAGGCCCTTTTTGTAAGATCTAACTGGCATTTGGAACAGACGCCAATCACAGCACGTACAGATGCATCCAAAAATCGTGCTGGTGTTTCTTCCAAAAACGTGTATACTACATAAAATTACGTAAAAAGGTAGAAATTTAAGCACCGTAGTATGGTTGATTCGGTGGAGGGCGTTATTTGGGGCAATTTTTCAACTCCTACGCCATTATATCGGTAGTCCAGCACCTCATATAAACGTATTTTTCATTCGTTTTCCTTGACAATAGACTTCATTGTTATCAGGGCTAGAGGCTTTGTTTAGGATTCTTATCCATAGTTTCCACGCCCAATGGTATTGCTACTTCAACGAGATGCTGCTGGACCCCATTATATAGTCAATTCTGTGGCTAATTATAGATCCGATTGCTAAATATTAAAACAACAGCACTAAATATAGTAACAACGTTTTTAACGCGCATCTTCTCTACAATAAACCCACTTGCCATAATTTTCTACCTCAAAAATCCCGAATATGAGCCACTCAATTCCAGTAACTGCATTGAAAATTGTTGAAAATGCAACCCCATTACAATCAGTCCAGTCGTGAAAATGAAGCCCCATCTGGCAGAACATGTACAACTCATTAGCTTATTGCAAGGAAGTACCCCTCCGCGGATAGTTATTAAGTCAGTCGTTATTGGCCTTGAGGTTACTGTTATCTCCCTCCCATCCCGACCAATAGCACTATTTGTCAGTGATTATATAACGATTGAAATTTCTCAAAACTTTCGTGATTACTTGACGGTTGGCAAAATGTGGTTGATCAGTTCTTATTTTAAAATCGTAAAAACGTGTACCTTCCCTAAAGAGTGCGGAAGCCATTCTGTCACGTAAATGTCGGCAAATCCGTCTTGATCAAAATCACCAACGTTTGGCGTCATTCCAGAAAGCTTTCGTTTGTCACTTGTTTGCATTGAACAGTTCCTCTGCATAGCTTCCTCCTTAAAGTGGCCTTCATAATTGATATAAAGGTAATGTCTGATGTCGCCGACCGTTGTCACATAGAGGTCCAAATCTCCATCTTGGTCAACGTCTACCCAGACTGCACCGTTGGCACGAGAACTGGGTCCTATATCTGTGTCTTCGGTTACGTCAGTGAAAGTCCCATCACCTGAAACAAAGCAAAGACTAGCATCTATTTCATCACTGGATCATAACACAGGCAAAATCAAAGATTTTGCAAATGTTGTATTTTGAGGGCCAAATGCTCAATACAGAGGTAATAGCGCCACTCTGGTGGCAGGAAGGGCCCATAGCGGAGCCTAATAACAACACAAATAGGAGAACCAAGTATAGAAATGGTAGAGTAATGAAATGATTTCACGATGTACCACGTGACTGATCAAAGACCAAAATTATCCAAGGGCGTAGCAGAAAAGCCAAAAGTCAGTATAAATCCCTGCCCTCACCGTTATTCCTGTACAAGACACTTCTTTCATGAAACACTGTGAAATAAATGTCCTCCATTCCATCTCCATCGTAATCACCAACGGCTGCTCCACCAGTCACGTGTTCGGGAGTACAATATTCGCCAGGTATCCGCGCCTGCTTGGAAGAGTTTTGAAACGGTACCACCACATCAAACACGCAATGAGGTCTTACAGCCATTTTTGTTCGGTGGACATGACGGAATCCAACTTGCTGTGAAAAATCAAAGTGCAAAATAGTCACACGGTGATGACGACGTGATGGTTTGATAACCGTGCCTCTATCGCTCTTCTGTGGCCGTTGTTTAGTTTGGGAAATCACTTCTCTTTAGGGCGGAGATTCCCCGTGTAATGCTAGTCCTCTATAGGGAGTTCCCCAGGAGGGCAATCTCGTTCCAAAGGCCCGCGTTCCCTTAGACCGGCGTCTTAAAACGCGAGACGCTGGGAGCAACGATTTTGAAATAACCGAACTCTGTCCATCCTGGGCGCTTTCCATTCTACCAAAAATTCCGGAAATTCCGGGTGGGAGAGCGAATGGAACAGAAATTTTCCGGAATTTCATTCCGAAATTTTGGCTACCTCGCGAGGTTGGCCTAAAATTCCGGAAAATTGGAATAACCGGAAAATCCGTTCCATCGACCATTCTTGCTCGGGCCCAGTTTCTCCGAAAGCAAAAGTCCCCAATGAAAATTTCCGTTTGGGAATGGCGTGTTCCATTTACAAAACAGACCCAACTTACCGAGAAAGCCAAGGGCGAGTTTGACATATTGGCATAGGGCCTGGAACTTGCGCCGAATGGCAAATGGTAAGCACATTTTTCATTCGGAAATTCAGTTTGGGAATTTTGGACTACCTTTCAAGAAATTCCGTTTTCCCGAGAAAATTTCCGTTCGGGGAGACAAAATTAGTCTTCCATTTAATTACATTCCATCCGAAATTTCCGGATATGTTTTTTTTTGGTAAATGGTAAACAACCACGGAATATCCGGATTTTGAAACCGGAATTTTTGATCGAATGGAAAGCGCCCCCGGGAGCTGCGCACTGCATGAAACACCGTCCGAGGCTCGTCTGCGCACTCGTGGCCTACCGCCCGAGCCTCTTTGACCAGCGGGTTTTTGAGACTGACGTAAAAAATGGCGTTTATTTCACGAAGCAATCAAGTTTTCGATGGAAAAAGTCGATTACCTGAATCGGCAATTAGGGAAAGAGCTATTGTTTTGGACAGGGAAGTTGTGCTTGTGTTTCTGCCTACAGGACTTTGTGAATAACAATGGAATCACAATTGCTTATGAAAATTCTTCATTCAGCTGACTTCCTTCAATTTGTGATTTTGTTCAAAATCGAAGCGGATCAGAGGTGAAGCCAGGAATCGTCGCTTCGCTGTTGAACGCGTGAGTGCAGTGCCAATTTCACAAGTTAAAGCAAATTATTTAAATGTTTGCGAGTTGCAAAGTGTAGATAAGGATGACCCTGACGGTAAAATAAGGCGGTTGTCAAATACGTTGGTCATCCAAAAGGCTTACTGCTTTTAGAATAGTCGGAATTCCCGTCTCCCTTTGCATAAAGACTAGTCGCTTTTCCTGTTAAATAAATTGTCGTCTATTTGCCATTGATATTTGTTTCGTTGTTTTATAAGTATAAAATATGACCTTTGGGCCAAGAAGTGACCGGAAGGGATCTGTATCAGTGGGGTATGTTCTAAGCACCATCTAAAATAATTACCAGTCAATTTCAGCCTCAACGTTCCTATAAAAAGAATGTTCTGACGAAACCAACGAATATAACACGCCAAACAAAATCGCTTAACTTATGTGGGACAAGAAGTACATCCTCAATTTCTCAAGTCTGGGTTGAAAAGAGAATCGGATTAATTCACAAAATATTTCCTCCATTCATTGAAAAGCTACAGCTTCCGGTCGCTTTCGAAACCAGGAAGCAACATGAAGTGTTAATATAAAAATTCCCTGGAACAGAAAGTAAAATTAAAGACATAGCCCTTTTATGTGATTTTGAGATACTGTTTAGGCTTAAGTATTCATCAACAGAGTCTATAAAAGTACATAGGCGTACGGCCCGGGGGGGCGGGAGGGAGGGTTCGTCCCCCCCCTCCACTTTTGGGCAACTCAGATTTTTTGGGCAGCAAAAGAAATTTGGGCAAGGACTCTTGGGATAATTTTTGGGCAAATGGTTCACAGCCCCCTATTGCCCTTACGCTTATGTAAAAGTATGGTATGTCAGTCCTGGGTACGGCGCTCGCATTACCTGGTGTATTTCTTCAAACTTTGAGTTTTTCTCAACGCGAGCTGCATATTTATTTTGTCCCGTTAATTTGTCCTCGAGGCAGCTTTCAAAAGGTAGACTTAGAGCCACGTCATTCGTCAGAACATCAAGCTTTTCCAAATTTACTCGCCTCTTCCACTGAACACCGCCACTAACGTGATGTTCTACGGCGGTGCCGTCATAGCCAACTTCGTACAAATCAGGGATGGCGTTTAACGTCGGCGTCGCAGCTGACGATACACAGTTGAGGAACAAAATTGTCAATATAAGAAAGCTGGTGTATTTTGCTCCCATTAGGATGACTCTTCGCGATGGCTGCGTTCAGAGCGTCTGTGCTGTAGATATGATAACAAAGCAAACTGAAAGTAAAACGTGACTGTGAAATAATACGCTATTTGATACATAATTTGCATTGTGAACGGTGACGAACGCATGGCTTACCTTGATCTGTGTTATTGCACGCGACATCAAGTTCTGGAAGCCATTTTCTGTGCGCCAAACGATTTATGGCTGAACGGACGACTGAAGTGAGATTTCCGTGTCACAGCTCTGAAACTATTATTCTACCGCACTGCCGACTATTTCATGCTACGTAAGCAGCAATTCTAGAAGTGCGTTCGAGTGCCGAGCAATATGAGTGACGTTACAAGCCTTTCTATAAACAGAAAGCAGAAGTCGAATTATTCGTAGAATGCGTCTTTGGTACTTGCCAATTCAACGATAGCTTCAGTCACGACGAATATTTAAAGTTTCCTTCACCTGAGAGACAACTATAAATTACTGATAGACGAATAAAATCGAGAAAATTGAACCAACAGGCGTACTTCCTCTATACCTAGAGCATAATATTTGATCATAGCAACAATATATCGGGCGTTGTAATGAGATGTTAACATTAAAACGCTCCCAACCGTAAAGTATTTATAAGGATATTTTTATCGTGGTTTTGTGTTATCTCGAGCCATCGCCGGCACTCGACTCGTTTAGACGGATCGATATCAGTCAAACGCACCTGTTTATTGTCTGTTTTGTTTTTGTTTTCTTTTCTTTTTTTGTTGTTGTTGTTTCTGTTTCTTTGGTTTTTTCCTTTTTCTGTTTCATTCTCGTTCCCAGAGGCCGCGATCCTTTTGGTCAGCACCAAGAATCGCGACTTCCAACACCGGAAGTCTGCGAATCACAGACTTCTCGTTACTCTGCGCAAGCACAAAGTCAAATCTGACAAATCTGATTGGCTGAAAGCTACAAAATGTGTTTTCTATGCATGCTCACAATTTGGTTACGGCCGAAGTCAAAAAATCTGATTGACGGAAAGCTACGAAACGTGTTTTCTACGCATGCTCACAATTTGGTTACGGCCAGAGGTCTCGTTTCCTTGGTGCTGACCAAACGAATCGCGGCCTCTGGGGACGAGAATGTTTCTGTTGACGTTTTACGAGGATTTCTGGCATTGCGCCCCAGTATGAAGGGCAGCGTTGTTGCGCACGGCATATTGTCCGTTTTCTGCTCTGCGATCGACGCGCTCAGAGCAGCTGAGAGGAAGGAAGTGTCGAACAAACAATCGATAAGTTAATATTTTTCTTTCCTGATCGGTAATTGCAAGCAAATATTATTATATTACCGTATTCTCTCAATTAGAAGCCCCCCGCGTTTTTTTTTTCCCAAGCCTTTTTGTTTGAATCCAGTGTTTATTAAACCAGAGTATTTTTTCATGATTTTTGAAAGCCTCGATTATATTTTTGCTGATTTAATTTGATGAACTTAGCAAGGCAAAAAAGCCAAAATACCACCAACATTGTAGTTTGTTGGATGTGCGGGGTTAAAACTGATAACTTAGCGTTGTCAGCCTATTTCTAAATACCGGACCTCTAATAAACGCCGCCCCCTCGATTTAACGCTGGAACGTTTATTAACGGATCCGATCGAGAAAATACGGTACTTTTTTTTGTCTCTAGTATTTCAGTTCAAAATTGTCGTGTTCGTTTAGATTTTGTAGTTACGTTCGAAATATGACTCTCTCTTTTTATGGATAAATTACAACAAAATTCATATTTCAACTGAGGCGAGATATTTTCAAGGGCAATACTGTTTATTGTTATATGGCCGTGTCTCACTACCGAATTCACGATTTTGATTGGCCAGGTAAAATTGATATTGACAGAGGTTCCCATCTGTGCCGGTTACGTTCGGTGCTACGAAAGTTGAAAACGAAATTGAAAATACAAAAACATCGACCTTTATTTCTTAAAAATACTAAATAGAAGAACAAAGTAACTTAACGAGAAAAGAGAGACAGCAAATTTACTATAAGTTCAGCTCGTTGCCATTTGCAAGCAAAATTTCAACGATTACGAATACATAATTAAGCAAATTCAACATCTTATCAACCGAACTTAGTTGGTCTTCATGCACTCAGCAGAGCTCTCATTCAGTAAGGTCAGTATGAGCTAAATATCTAAAACAAATATTTTTTTGTTGTCTCGTGCATTGACTCAAATGCCTAGACGAGAATTCGAGAATAGCATGTGCATTCACAAGTTTTCTCGCCATACCCTCTAATGCCAGCGAACATTCTGTGGGTAGCCTCTTTATTGCGTTCGAAGAACGCCTACTAATCGTGTAAGTCTCGCGGGATGTCTCGCGGGTGTGATCATGACGCCAAGGCGATTTCAGGGTTTCGACGCCATCTTGGACTGGCTGGCTGGCACAAATAGCCTCGACCTCATGTTCGTGCTTTGTCGAACTGCTTTCGCACTTGTTTTGATTTATTTGGGCTATCAATGGCAAAGATGATTGAAGCTACTCATCAGAACATCAGAAGCCTGCCTAATGCTGGTGTCTTTTCTAGGAAACTGATGCTGCAATTCGCCCAAGCAACACATCACATTATAAAACTCAGATGCTTTTCATTGGAGATCCACAATGAACTTCTGTCCGCATACGCTATACGCGTACAGAGTTGTGACGCTCTACCGTTCAAATCAGCCTTATTGATATCCAAGAAGAACCTTGTAGCGAAGATTGTACAACTCCTGGTGCGTGAATTTTAATCGTGAATTTTATGGTTGCATTTTAGCCTGCATTTGTTCCCTTGGCTGCGTTGATTTGTTTACATTTGGCGTCTTGAGGTTAATGATTATTTGGCTACTGTTACCACTTGCCGATTTTTTAATGTTTTGGCTGACAATTAATCAGTGCAGTCCACAGTCTACGGTTTTATGTACATGGTCTGCAACTTTGTATCGGAGTGTATCGAAGGCGTCGAACGCACTTCTAATCTTTGATTATTACTAGTTTTTAGAGTAATTTTTCTTTTAATTTACTCTATAATTGTGTACTCTAGTGTACTCTATAATTTTGTTCCTACTAGATGGGATTACAGAAAGCTTGAAAGATTACAGGATAGGGCTCTGAGGGTCTATAGGTCCCAGTATAGGTCATACGAAGAATTATTAGAACGTGCTAAAATTGCTCATACTGGAGTTCTCTGCGGTTTGACATACAAACAAGGCTAACGGGTCATTGTGAATTGTGTTGTCCGATATTTTGACCCTTTCGCCTCGTTCGCATGCTGTCTTTAAAAAAAGAATATATTATCGCAGGCTCAACTTCAATAACAGCTATTGTCAGCGCTATACAACAGGCGCCTCCGTGATACTGTAGTGCTGATGTACAAGGTTAAGCACGGGTTGACACCAACTTGTATTTCTGATCTCAGTTTGCACGGAAACATTCCACTCATGCGCTTAGGAATTGTGATTTTGTTGTAACTCGCTTTAACACTAAACGCAATGGCAAACATTCCATTGGATACATGGGTCCTTTTTTATGGTCAAAGCTTCCAAAGGACTTGAAAGAATCGCCAAATGAAGCAACGTTTAGAAATAAAATAAGAAAATTGGACCTTTCGGGTTATCTAAGTAACAACAGTAATTGAACATAGAATAGAATAATATTTGTATCCCATTTTTTATAATACTTTCAATGACAATTTGCAGGTAGATTCCAGTCCGTATTGCGCAATATCCGCCTGTGATGTTTATCAAGCCTCACACGATGAAATGTAAACAAGCCAAAATGAAAATTACGGGTAAAAACTTACCTTTTTCTTCATCTGATATCCTTGCAAAACAATAACAAAGAGTAGACGAACCTCGACGATATTCCAAACCGACGTTTCAGCTCATCGAGAACTCCCAAACGAAACCACCCGTAATGGCGGACTCAAAAACTTCATGCACAAAGTTACCTAACCTTTAATACAGTGTCCCCAATCAGCTTACATGGGCTAAATACATAGACACAGAAATAAAGTTCTTATTTACTTACTTATCTTCAAAACACCATTCGTCTAAAGGACATGGTCTTGAATATTGACCTCTCGATCATGAAGATGGTGAAAACAATATTGGCACCCTCTACACATAGTTAATTTCAGTATATGTTATGTCTTTTATTTATGTTTAGACACCCCTCGTCCGCTGTCGAATTAATGCGATTTTACCTATTAACACATGGGTTTACAGGTTTATTATTTTTTGCACTATTTACAAATAATTATTTCAACATTAAAGTACATTACAAGAAAGAGACATAAGCAAACTAAATTACACAAGTAGTGATATGCATGTACACTTTGAGTAAGGAAATGACAAACACTTTTCGAAC
The DNA here is from genome assembly GCA_947652115.1 of Blastomussa wellsi. Classification (NCBI taxonomy): domain Eukaryota; kingdom Metazoa; phylum Cnidaria; class Anthozoa; order Scleractinia; family Plerogyridae; genus Blastomussa; species Blastomussa wellsi. The sequence goes on from OX393565.1 coordinate 20,130,477, forward strand.
CTGAAAATATGTTGAATGTGCTGAATATTAATTGAAATACCACATTAAACAGTCAATATAAAAATGAAAAGTATGCTTACAACAGGAAACCTCAAAATGTATGAAAAGAATGTTTTAGCCGGCAAAACAACTTTCGGCACTGAAATGTTTGCAACATTAAAAGCTAAGTTGCAATATAAACATTGACAGTCTCTTCCGCTATATTTGGCATAGCATAAAAATGATACATGTTGCAATATTCAAGAGAACCTTATATACGCTAAATTCCACTAAGTATCACAAAAACAAAACAAATTTTCGTGTCTCTTTTTCTGTATATTATCGTGGATAATCTCGACCAAACTGCCCAACAGACTTAACAATCTAACCAGTAGCGGATCTAGGGGAGGTCCCCCCCCCCCCCTTAGAAAGAAGTCTGAATCCGCCACTGCTAACCGTCTATAAAATTAAAAAGAACAAATTATTATCTGTCCAAAGTTTATCTACTCGCATATTTAAAACAGTTTATAATTAACAAATGTGCGAATGTAAAAACTGACTCTGGCTATTCATTTGAGAGATACTATCCTCCAGCTTCCCACAAAAGCTTCTATTATGAGTGCCTAGCAATTTAAAACTATTGCTTAATCCCCTGGCGAGAAATCGTACTGGCGCTAAACATCAAAGAGAACATTAATGCACGTGAGAATGCGTCACTCCTTTTATTTCTATCTGTTCGTTGAATCTTTGTACAAAGATAACTACATAGCAACAATCTAAGATACGCGTTGCACATCTCAAACTCAACCTGTGCACTCCATTGATTATCTCGAGTTAAATACATTGAATGTGCAATAAATATTTCACCTTTTCGTGGTGATTTCATTGTTAGGATTTTTGCAATCCCTTCTTAAAACTTCTTAATATTTCATTCAAACTCACGTGTACCGTCGCCTTAAGTGATATTAAAGTTTAAAAAGATGTAATATTTTTACAGTAGGTACCTGAAAGGATTCCGTTTAGTAGATAAAAAGAGTGGGATTGTCCCCTCAGAGAAGTACTTCTAATCACTAACAACTTCTCAAACCATTGTGTGCATTAAGCCCTTGCTTGTGTACAATTAAAGTAACATTAATTGTTTTAGAATCAAATTTCTCCCCTAAAAATCACATATAGTGTGTACATGTTGTGCACACTTTGTACCCCGATTCGGCCCTCATTTTTTTTTGCAATTGTTACCTTTATTTTGCTTTTTTCTTTTGTTTTATTTATCGTGTATGGTGTGTCTCTATTTCGTCCAAAAATGTGTACTGAGCCAAGAGGACATCAAATCTCTTTACAGAGCTTAAATAGGAATAAACAACAAACTTTCGATAAACACATGGACTGGAAACGAATGAATAGCCCACTTTCGAAATCAGGTGACATTTTTGGTTGCCGCTGACTAAAAGAAGTGAAGGCTCGCATTGGAAGGACAATTCAAAATAACGACTTTCGTGGTGAATGAATTTTACCTTGCGTAGTAGGTATGCCTTCTCGTTATAACTGCTGTGTTCCGCTGCGCAATAGCTATTCCAGGAAAAATTCGAACCTATCGTTTTATCGCATTCCTAAAGATAAATCTCTTCAAAAGGGAAAAATAAAATTAATCCGCTACAAAACATTGAAACTGCAATCGTCTCATACACGAATTTAAAGGAGGAAAGAAAAAGCATCTCAGGGAATTGCCGACAATATTTCCGTGGATTAAACCAGATTATAAAGCTAGAAATCTGCCTACAAGGAAAGAATTGTCCTTCCAATATGGGCCCGCGATACAATTGGACGTGATAAAATAAAAAAACCGCGTGATTTTGAAAGTGAGCTATTAGGAACTTCAATATGGCCCTATTTAATTGTTTGAATTTGCTTCCCTAACTGGAATGACCTTCGTCTTTGTTGACCGGGAACGGAACCAAAAATAAACCAAAATGACTCCAAGAATAATAATCACCACGGACATTGTGACACTCAATGCTATTAAAGCATTCCTCGTTTTGTTGCTCGTGTTAGCTTCGGTTACAGAAGGGTCCGTGATCGGCACACACTGAAAATCTTTCACGCTTGCGCAGTAATCCGTGGAGAAAAACACGTTATCTGGCGCGCTCTTGAACCCAGTGTTCAGGCGGATGATCTTGCCGAGCGTGAGGGAATGGACCTTGTCGATTTCCTGTGAAAATCAACAAACAGTTGTGTGATTATGGTTAAAAAGCCTATATGAGCGACTAGGGCGTCTATATTTACTCTCTTAGAATATTTTTCTCTCCAAATATTTTTCCCTGAAAACTTCATTCACTCATTTCAATCGACATTTCGCTCAATCATCTATATTATATCATTGCAGGTAATTATACTGGAACCCAGGCTTTCGCTCTTTTGTGTTTCGATGAATGTTTATACCGCGAACGTTAACCAATGAGCGCGCGAGAATTTCAGCAGTTATGGTAAAAAAAAGTTAATAAACAATCAGTAGCTTCGTGGTTACCTCTTTGGACAGATAACGTTCATACCAGAACCTGTCGCCATCTCTGATTCTCAAGAAGTTACGCATCACGATGCTGAAAACAAAATAGCATTTTTTCTGTATTGCGTATCGTCTGCGCGTAAAACAGGTTTTGTAATTCCCAGGCTTAGAAACGTTAAGAATGTCCTAGAGTAAACTATACTTAAACCTCAGGCGTCTAAATTTAAAGCAAACAGTAAAACGTATTATGTACTGTATAATGTTATATAAAGTAGTGTAAGTGTGCCGGAGGCAATATAATAAAGGTAAAAAATGAAAACGTGCTTGGAAACGAGACAATAAGATGAGATAAGATAAGATAAGATAAGAACTTTATTCAAAGCTCGCTTGCATCAGATGTGTTTGTGGACGGTGAAACGGTAAATGTCCGTCTGCTATTTTGCTATTCACTTCCCAAGATACCTTTGCAAGAATTTTGGTACAGGACTAATAAAATAAACTTGATTCGTCAGCGATTTAAAACCTGAGGTCTGCCGCCAAGTAGCACAACCACCAATACATTACTTTCTTAGCACTGTCGCTTACGTACTTGTCTTTAGCTCTAAATTCCGATATACACTTACGTTCTGAAAGTCGGCCCCAGTTCACTGCCACTTTCGTGATCCTCAGCCAAGCCGCCTACCCATAAGTCAACATTGTTTATGTCTTGGTAAAGATCTTCCATTTTCATAGCAGTCTTGCTATCTTTGGTGATCTCTGAAAAACTGCTGAGCCCTGAAGGTATCAAAAAATGGGTGTTACTTAACATGAAGAATGCTAAAGCTAATTAACAATTAGATTATTCGCTCTCGATTTCTATGAGGTGAAATCGAACTTATTTTCCTTCAAATAAAATGATTTTAAATCATATCTATATATATGAATTAGTATTGTACTTCAAGCTTTAGCAAAATCACTCGCGGAACTGAATTACCATTCAAAACTTTAAGTTCTGTACGTACGCTCATTTTTTAATTCAACATTTTAACGTTTTGAACTCGCGTATTGCATAAATATTGTATCAGTATACTAACAGAATTATACTAAAACAAGTCAGTTCTCATAATTTGCAAACAATGCCGACTGAACGAGAGAAGGAGAATGGTGAACGAGCGAAAGAAGGAAGGAAAAAGTGCAGATGCGAACTGACGGGCCAAACAACTTGTCACTTGGCAAAACTTCCATTGCGTCTCAGTCACCAACCTTTCAATCCAAGCGCATTTCTCGCAGTGTTGTAGTCTGGTAAGCCATGGTCTCTTCCACGCTGTATGTTCTTGGACGCTAAATCTGAACCAAGTTTAAGCCCAGATGGAAATAAGGCGTTTCGCATGTCATCCACCATCTGCATCAAACCAACGAATCAATCAATCAATTTAACAATATTTTAATAAGATTCCGAAAATAGCCGAGCAAAAATTTATTTATAACTTGATGATGATAACCAAGTGGACTTTAGGCTATCTTGTGTAGCCGTGATAGTTAATTATCAGCAATTAAGGTTCCGTTCCTGCTTTATTGCCTCAACTTCGGGGCTAAGTTAGAGTTTCAAATTAAAATTTGACCAAATTGGCCTATTGAAGGGATATTGATCAAATTTGCTTGAGTTGAAAATGAATTAAATGCTAAAATGTTTTGAATAAGAACGGTTATAATAAATGTGTGTGTGGACTCATTAAATAACGAAACTAGAAACTGAGAAAGAGAACTAAAAAAGGCATTAACCATGAATGCACTTTCAATTCAAACCTTTAAATCGACTTCCTGTGCGGCTTGTCTGACCGCTCCTCTAAAGAGAGGGTCTATTCCTCCCTCCCTCGACACTCGTTCAGGAGAAAAATAAACGTCTCTAAGGGGGAGGTGACCGTATTTAGACATCGCACCATCCTCTTCAAACCGCCACAAGTGAGTGTTGACTTGACTATGACCGAATCTAAGAGAAAAATGAAAGAGAAATGTACCACTCCGTCTGCATTAATTTTGATGGCAGTGCAAATTAAACGTTAAGTTTAAACTTGCCTGCTCTCAGCCAGTCACAATTAAGTAATTTTCTCAGTCATATGATAATTCATTAATCTAACAAAAGGTATTATCTGATTACTAATCCCAAATCTTTCATGGTATGCATTAGTAGGACTACTTGCTAGTATAGAGCTTAATCTGGCTTAAACGGGCATGTATATTCGCTGTTGGCACGGGTAAGCGGGTCAATAGGCGTATATATGCGTGTTAAAGGTTGCATTTTACCATGACTTTTCATTACCTGAAAGCTGCTGTTGACATCATGTTGCTCATCCCAGCGTTTATGCTCTTATTGTAGCCCTTATAAGGAGGTACGTGTTGAGTGCCCCCAAAAGTCGCTGGCAAGTATTCACGGAATGTGATGGCCTGGATCTCAGCCGCTACCAGTCGACGCGCCGCTTGGAATATTTGCTCATCTGTCGCCTAGAGAATGGGGCGGGAAGATTAGCGTAGTACTTTTCTTCATTTAGTAACAGTAGTTTTAGATTGTCGCCCTTTTTTATAGGTTACTAGAAATTTTCAATTATGAGGACGTGATTTGACTCCAAGTTTCCATCTCGTTAGCTAATAAAAATGCCTGTAAAAGATTAACTTTTAATTAATTTCCTTTCAGCTGTAAAGTTAACACTGTCATTTTTAAAGCAGAACGATTACTCTTTTACCATTTTGATAACTTTTCTTCGCCACTACGCCCTTCTCGCTTAAACTCTTAGTAGAATGAGGGCGGCTATCGCCTTTTTCCCGCCAAAATGACGCTGGTTCGCGCGCGCACTATTTCAGTATTGAAAAATCTTCTTTGTCGTCCTCATCTTAGAATCAAACAATTTCTGACGTCGGTTATGAATATAGAGCGATTTTTGATTAATAGGCCATTTTACAGTTCAGCGCTGAGTTAACAAACCTTTGAGAGGAAGTGAGGCCGAAGGTAACCTTGTTGTGAAACAAACCCTCTTGCCTTTGAGATGTAGATCCTTGTGTTCTTATGCTAACTAATTTCTGGTCTTTATCATGACAAGGTCACTCCAAACCTCGCTTTCATACAGAGGCCTGGCTACATTTCACAGAGCTGCAAAATGGTCTATTCTCGTAAAACAACAAACAAAGTTATTGCTTTGGCCAATCACAAATGACATAGTCAATCCAATAACCAACCAAAATTCAAAGGAAATATATGTAGCCGGTACGAAAACGTGCGCGAGCGAGTTACGACTGGTTTTGCATGGTTTGTACTTCTGATTGGATGAAAGAAGGCGCAAATAGAACCCAAATGGAAGCGAAATAGAGGCCAAAACAATTGCGAATTACGTTCGACATTCAAGTGAAAACCGCTACAACGTCCACTTATCCAAACCTCGTTACACGGAAGTAAACTCTGTATCTAAAATTTTGCTTTATTGATGTAAGTTCTAATTAATAAATAATTGTAACAAACTATCTTATAAGAAGGGATGTTTTCTTATACCCTAGCCTAGCGCTGTTCCAAACCATTTTTGAACCCCACACACTCTACCACGAGATCATTAACGAGCTGATAAAAGCTTGGATAAAAGCGAGGTTTGGTTGGAAAGGTTGATAAAGTCGGCATACGACCCAAGTGGCTTGTCAGGCCGGACCTCATTTCGGTTTCGTTGGCATGAAGTGACTTTGAATATTTCGACTCCTCCCTGCAGGGTTGATCCCCCAAGCATTAAACTTACTGGTACCCATTTATGCACCTGGGCGAAGAGGCACTATGAGAGAAAAGTGTCTTGACCTAGAACACAACGCAGTACCCGACAGAGGTTCGAACTCGAGCCATTCGATGCAGAATCCAGTACACTAAGCATGCATTAGGATTGTCTTGTAGAGTTCAGCAATCCGTCGCAAAAAAATTAGAGGGTGACTCAGGACACTACTTAATAGCTGAGCTCGGGCGGCCCGAAGGGTCGCAGAGCGGAGCCCGATACCTATAGAAATAGAAGAACTAAGCGCGCATACAAACTACGAACAGGAGAACCATGCCTTTCATTTCTCATGGTCAAAATGGCAAGCGGCATGCTCGCGGGCGCGTGCGAAATACGTACGTACGACGTCGCCCCAAATATCAATATGGCTGCTATAGTTCAGAGTTCGACTTCGTTGATATTTTTACCATAAGCTTATAAGGTTACCGTAAGCTTATATCTTTGCCATGTTATGGTCAATTGACAGCTGTCAAAAGAAGGCATCCGCTGACCAGTATCACATCGAGGTAACGTGTTTTTTTTAAGTTGACCGCTGATCAGGTATTGTTTTCATTGATCGCGGGCTCAGGTCCGATTTTTTTGCTTCTGGCAGCATTTTTTAATTTTTTGTGGTCATGCTCAGCGGAAATTCTGCAATTGGAGTTGACGTTTTTAAATATTCTTATTTATTTCAGGTGTGGAATTTTGCTTGAGTAGTTGCCCCTTTTAATGAGCGCAATTTCGGAAATCATTAAGAACCAGAAAAAACACGGAGCTCCGCTTTTAGGCTTGGCTAAATCTATATATTACACACCTGTGGATTTTCGCTTTTGTATTCGTCGCAGAGCCGGTTGTGTTCCCGCACAAAGAGAGTATGAAGTGCAATAAGTCCTGGCTGTTCATTGGCTCTCGAGTCTCCTGCAGCCACCAGACGGGTTGCATCGCGACCAACAGGGTTATCATTTGATATCGCCACTGTGTTCTCCTGTTTACCATGTACCAAACGTTAATTTACCATATAGACAACTACATACACCTTATTCCAAAATGGCCGCTGATTTATTCACTTACAAATTGGCCCTTGTTGCCTCGTTCAAGATAAAATATTCTTTTGATTTTTGAGCTCAAAAACGAGGCATTAAGGGCTAATTTGAATACCAACAAAAGATGGTAGCCATTTTGGAATAAGGTGTATTGTACACGTGTTTGCTGTTAGTTTCTTGATATTAATTATGTAATAAAGTTCTTTAAAGGTCTGGCTAAACAGAAGCAGAAGTAATCGAAAGTTGAACAGACTTTCCCTGCGTGGCTAAACGTACGAACTCGCAAGTGGATGCATGCAGTTGCAAGTTGAACTTGTGTCTACATCCCTTGGGAGGCCAAACGCGTGCGGACTCGCAACGAAGTGTGCGTATGCTAAAAAACATTTCAGTTTCATTTCAATGACGTGCCATCAAATTGAATGTACTTGCGTGCAAATTTGATCTCGACTCGGTGAACAGAAGTCAATGCAAGTCCTGCTAAAACGGAGGAGAAAGTTGACACAAGTTAAAAACTTGTATCTACTATTGTCTCCGTTTATTAGCCAGGGCTAGCCAGGCCGTAAAGTTTTGAAATGAAATAAAGCGACAAAAACAAATTACTGTTTTGTCACTCCATGTTCGGAGTATGGATATTTGATGACAATGAAATATAGAAAGGCAAACGAATCAAAAGGGTAAATAAAATTGTAGGGAGCTCATTGTGGTTTCATTTTTGCATCTATCAAATGTTACGAAACAAATATTTCACTAATACAAATTCACGAACGGCGAGTACACCTGTAATCGTGATCGATAAGTAACGAAAATTAACTTACCGGCAACAGATCACCAAGTCCGACTTTCATTTTTCCATCTTTGAACTCTCGCAAGGCCTTGTTTCTTTCTTGTGTTTCGCCATACACGACAGAACCGTCGATAAACGACGTCAGTTTATTAACTTGTTGTCTCGGAGTGTTAGTTCGGCGACCCGTGCATCTGATACAGAGATACAGATAGAGCTTGACCTACTGATCTACTTGATTCATGTTTTGGTTAAGAAAGGAGCTTGAACGAACAAAATATCAAAAGCAAGATGAAAGAACTAACGAACCAATACCGGTCCTGAATTGAGGTCAACTATGAAAACTAAACATTGTAGTACAATAAATCACTAAATAATAAGCGCAATAAGAATGATCCACTGTTAATTTGAAGATTAAAGAGATTATCGCGCACCCGGTACAATCACTTGTCCAAGCAAGAGTTGACTGAAGGGAACGAGTGGGAGAGACGGGTCAACTGGCACATTCAGTGTCACCATCTCGGTAGTTTAAAAGGGAAGTATCACAGAATTAGAGGGGGTAAGTTTCTAAAGAAACTGTGGTGCTGCGTCGGTGGGAAGTATAACAATATAATTTGGTTTTATCAACTGGGTTGATAATGTGAATTGGCCACCGTAAAGAGATTCAAGAGCTGACGTTTCGAGCGTTAGCCCTTCGTCGGAGCGAATTAAACCAAATTATATCACAGAATCAGCTAAATTTAAACTTCTTACGCCTCGTCAATACTTAAATCGTTTCTAACGCACTAATTTTATGACATCAAGTGAATTAAAGATATAAGTGAATTAGAGATACAATAGGAAAACTTTAAAACGTCGGCCCGACTTTTTCAAGTTGGCATCAATCTCGATTTTGGCCATCCGCTCGCAGAAACATCTATCATCTATAAAAAGTTTCTATACATTACGATAGTCTTTCAAATGATTTTCTTATCATTATCATGCAGCTTCTATTAACCGAAAAGCGTCCCTTAGATTTTCGATATGTTACTACAAATAGCGTGATAATGCCCCTGCCCCCTGCTATCTTAACCTTGTAATTCTACGGGTCTTCTTGTGGGGGCTAGGGATCTTGTTCCCGTTGTTTGTTCTATTGTTCTCTCGAAGGGTAACGAGTTGTTCACGTGACACCTTGCGAGAGCGGCTATATACCTGGCCCCAGCAACTAATTTCCCAAGTGAGCATTCACTGTTTGTTTATATGTAAAGAAAAACGGACAAAGTGCAAGTCGCTGGCTACAAAGGACTGAAAAAAAGAACAGTTAACAAACCTGTTGAAGTTCGTACGTACGAAAGGAAGGTAAATATTGCCTTTATTCTGTCTGTCAAAGTAAATATCACCCTGCACCGAGACAAGATAAGAAAGAAATGATAATGATAACGGAAGCTTCAACATAACAATGATCAGGAAATAAGATCAGTAAATCCTAATACAACGCCAAACCGGAGCAGAAAAGATGTGTTTTTCATTTAAATTATTTGTGGGCTGGGTTTCATGTCGTTGTTGTTTTCTGCGAAAATTGGAGATAATCAATAAGTGTCATAACTGGCGCGCACTATCGGTGTATGACGTTTTTACAGCATGTGCATTCGCAGTAAGAATGTATGCAACAAAAGCCATTTCGATGCTTCTCAAAACTGACCTTTGGAACTGGAATAGGCAGCAATACGTCACTCATGACATCGAAATCACGACTTGACAGGGTAGGTGATGAATCTGTATCATGCGCCAAAAACTGCAAGGCATAATGAAAACAGAGTGTATCTGCTAGTGGTTATCATATTGTTAAATTGTTCCACGAGTCTTGAATAGAGTATGTAGTATGCTGCTAAGCGATTGCAATAGATTGTATTGTAAGATTTAATCTCGTTGTCATGTTGTGAATTTAAAACAGTCAGTAAACTTTAGCCCGACATTCGTACCTCTTAAATCCAGTGTGACAGAAGTCAAGTTAATAATGCCTCAAAACCATGTAAGGTTTATTACCTGTCCAAAATTTGGATGAAAATCACTGAGTCGGCGAGCGCTAATCTTGGATTCAATCTGTAATAAAATATAAACCGTTTCTGTTAGCGTCTAAACGTTAAATTTCTTTAATTATCCCCTTCCGTTAACACCTGCTGCTGTTCAAACGACTGAAAAGCTGGCTATATGGTACAAAATGTGAGTCAAGTCCTCACGAATGAATTTTCTGTGAACCAGCTGTTTTCCAGTTGGCAGGCAAACCTGCGCTTAGCGATCGCACGTTTGACGGATTAAAAGATGAAAGATGGTGACTGTTTTTCCATCCGTACCTGTTGAAAGAGCTCGTTGCTAATTTTTCGCGGAGAGGGCCTGCTAGCGCCCGCGGGCAGAGCGATGCTGTCAGCGTACATGGCAGGTGCATCACGTGTCACGTCCTCCAGTGCTGCACCCCAAAACACGTGATCTTCATTGTTCGAGGTGCCATCCAGACGCCTACATAACAAAATACATAGGTCAGCAAAACGTACGTATTTGGGCCGTTTTTCTACATTGAAACTGATTACTGATCAGGTTTACACGTTCATCCATTTCTTACCTTGCATCTGTTACGCTAGGAGCAGGTCCTATTTTTCTTCCCGCTTGACATTCGCTTGCAGTGGTTTTCGAAAACAAAACGTAAGATATGGCACTGGAGGTCAGCGGTTGTCCACCTGGATTAGGTACTACATCCACGGTGTAGATAAAGGTTTCGTTGCTGAGGTCCGTGTGCTTCACGCCAAGATTTACCTTCAAATCCAACGTTTTCCCATCTGAATTTATGGTCACTTTTGATTTTGAGGGCTAAAGAGAAAAATAGTTTTAAACTGATGTCATTGAGTGTTTTGCCGTGGATTGTGAGAAAGATTTTGCCATCGAGTGCCAAAAAATAATTTACACCTCAGTCAGTGGCATTCCGATTTTGTGGCCCCTCAGCGATAAATAGAACCAAAGTTGTTTCCCTTCCTACAGACTTTGGAGGTTTATTTTTCTTTGTTAATATTAGTGACAAATGCGAGAATAAGTCCGGATAATTAATGAGCACCTTAAGGAGTACCCTTATCCTTTCCGAACATCACTTGAAATACTTTGCAAGATTTCTATGAAGTACACTCCTAATCTAGAGGATTAACGTTTTCTAGTGAATCCGACAGTGTAGCAAGATGCCAGCTTCAGCGTAACGCATGCAACAAGTCAAGAAAACGTCTAGAGAAAACAAAATAATTGGGTGACAGAAATGCTCACGGTTTAAGTCCTAACATTCCTTAACGATTTGTTTAACTATTGGCCTACCTGTTGGTCAATCTGTGTAATGTATAAAGAGAAGCACTTATCAAGTGATGAATATGGAAACGTTTTCCCTGAATCAGAACTGAAAGAAAAAATATCGTTGTTATCTACTTACATCCAATAACTTCTAATAATATAGAGCGATTTTCGAGTTTGCTTTGCTCTTTGCTTTAATACGCGCAACGATTAGTTTAAGATCCCGCGCCATTTTTTCAACTAATCAGAAGTAAAACCAAGACCAATCGCTACTCTCGCTTGCACTTTTTCCCGCGCTTCGTTTCGCCCATTTGTAACTTATTTAGCAAGTCAGTCAGTCACAACAGTTTCAACGACACAGTGAATATCATTACCTGTTGGGCTGTACGACTTTCAGCCTTGTATCAGGAGGCACGTCGGAGTACGTTGTCATGACACCAGATGGCCACGTGACGTTAACAGTCACGAGGCCACTGTTTCGCCCCAGTCCGAAGTGAGCGACACGAGAGCTCTGACCCAAGAAGTGCGTACTGGAACCAATTTCTTGTATCTAAAAAGAAAAATCCTGTCAGAAGGGAATATATAATTCTAAAAACATCTTTTTAACGAGCTTTCAAACGGACTCTTTAAAGATTTTGCCTTTAACAATACATTCCAAACATCAAAAGTTGACAATTACTTGTGATAATCATTGTTCGTGGCTAGTCTGACGCAGCGCATGTCGTTTCGTCCCTGCCAAGGGACTCTTCAGAGACCTTTCTGCTATGCAAACTCGTTGAGCATCGCGCTCAAAGTCCCGTTCGCTAACAAACTGATGACAGCAATCTCGCCTTATATCGCATAAGGATTCCCGACCGCACAAATTCACGAGATAATTAACAATAAAAGTTGACAATTACTTGTGATAATCATTGTTCGTGGCTAGTCGAGTCCAAACATCGTAGCATTTATTTGCTATTGTTGTTGGTGGTGGTGGTGGAGGTGTTGTTGTTGCTTACGTTGATGTTTGTTGTTTTTGCTGTTTACATTGCTTTTGTTGGTCTTACCATTGTTGATTTTGTTGTTGTCTTTAATCTCTAATTTACTTATTCTTATTATCCTCAGATTTATTGATTTTAACTGGAAGTTAAAAAAACTGTGCCTCAATCAAAGGAACAAAACACTTGTACTCAAAAATGTCCTGAAATATTAGGAATTCATTACTGATGGATATAAGGAACTTAAAGCAAGAACACGAATTGCAAGCAAATGCTCAGTATGATAGCAACCTGAAGTTCGAACTCTCAAGAAAGTTTATAGTTAAGCTCCACTTCCTTTGAAAGTTAGACTGTTCACAGTCTCCTATTTTTACCTGTAATTGCCGAGGTCCAACGCATCGTTCGACGGTCCGCCATTTTCCGCTTCCGCACCCCAGTGCCTCTACTCAAGGGAGTTTTTTTTCTCTCTCCAGGTTTCGCTCTTTTCGAGAAACAAACACAGCGGACCGTCGAACGATGCTATTACACGTAAAAATAGGACACTGCGAAGAGTCTATTTGAAAGTTCGCAAACGTCTTTATACAAAAGATATGCATCAAGAAATAGGCAGTTTTTAATGAACTAGATTTTCGTTTTGCGACGTGTTCTTTTAACACTTTCAATTTTAAGTGCTGATGTAAGTCAGGAAACTTTGATGCGCTATGTACTTGAGCGTGAGGATGGTATTGTGAATCAATACTTGTTTTCATGCCACACGGATGATAGACGATAAGAATAAGCAAATAAACCTGTTTGTGGTTATTTCCCATGGTAACTTGCACACGCGCACCAAGGCTGTCACATAATTTATGCTGATTCTTGAGACATCTAAAGAATAAGTGGGTATAATAGACATTCAGTTGGCAGTTTTGGAGCTGTTCTGAATGCTTCAAAACAAATCAATCTCGAGGTCAATAACGTACCGATGTACAACTCGTATTCTTATCCAATTGTTTGGTTCCTTTTGTTGAAACTGGTAGAAAAACGGAGCTCCAACATTATTACACACAATGATGTCTTCGTCGCCATCATCTGAAAGCAAATAAAAATTAATAAACGTGCTAAGAACTTAGGAGATATTCCATCCTTATAGTGACGTATTTTAACTGAAATATAAAGAGCTGGTACCATCAAAAGTTAATCACTTTAAAGTGTAAACGCTAAAACTTGCAATTAATACAAACCACTTCTTGATTGCTAATGATTGTCACTTAACTGTATAAAGTTGACATGAATATTTGGTGATGCATCAACATTATGAGCCAGGTGATGATCCTATCAACGTTCTATTTGACTGTTGACTGTCAGGCTTATTTGTGGCTACACAATAACATTGACGCGTTGAAACAGTATGTGTTGTGTCATTCATCTAACCGTGGCGGGAAAAGTGTTCTGCAAGCTGGACAAATTTATCATCTTTTAGATACAGAAACAGCCAAATGCTTTGATAGCTCTATAGTACCGTGACCTCGAGTACAGTTTTCCTCTTTCCTTCTCGTGGTTTTGAAAATACTGAATGATGCAATATTTTAGTTTACCGTCATAGTCCCACTTTAGCAGACCCCGTCCTTTCCCTGTGCCACTTAATCCATACAAAGAAGAAACCTGGAATAGAAATATGGGATCATTAGTCGGAAACAATAAAATGAAAAAAATTCACTGGCCATGGTATATCAAATAATTCCTCAATGCCAATTAATTACCTAATTGTTATATACATCCCAAGTTTAGGAATTTTCCTGTACTAAGAATTATCAGTCAAACCGTTTTGTCACACATACCTCCTGAGTTTTACCGTTCTGGCCTGCCCCAAGGTTTTGCCACAAATGCATCTTGTTGAAGTTATTTCCTTAAAACGAAACAGGCAGATCTTAAATGTTGGAGATTTTTATTGAGATTTTTATAGACCGGTCGCAGGCCGCAAGAACTTATAACTCTTGTAAATCGAATCCCAGCATCTGGATTATCTGTGTTATGCAGGCTTGTTTGGTTTGTTTGTTTAGCTCTCTAATATGTTCAATAAATACTTGCAAATTGCTCTTAGCTAATCAAATGTACCATTGTATGTAGCTCAAATGTATCATTGACTTTTGGGCTTTTCTTGTGATTCTACAGAGTGAGTTGATTCTGGCTTCATTATATGTCCAGATATAAAAGGTCTGTCCAAGTTTCTCGCTACAAATATTTTCCCTTTAATTAAGAGGCTTTTAAGCTTTAAAAAGCTTCTCAATAGAGCTATGTCATCGTTCGTGCACTTTGAAAAGTTAGCCTAGATTTTTCAAAATCGTCATTTCCAATCCATTTCAATCTACCCCATCCTCAGCCATCCTTGTTCCTTTCTGGTTTAGTATTTGGTGTTTTTCTTCCTTAGCAAACTATTATGTTTTGGTTTCCTAAATTTTAAGGGCAATTTAGATTGTCGAAGAAATAATTCACAATATCATGACCGTTAACAAACAACAAAATATGGCGCTTTTTGATACAAACATACCACTGCTCGATATGAAATCCACAAATCCATTGTTATCAAAGTCCATTAACGCTGCTCCCCAAGCCAAACCTCCATTTTCCACACCGGCCTAGAAAACAATAAAAGCAAGTTCAGTGCTTTCTAACACAGTCCAAGCCTCTTTTCTACCAACTGATGCGCTGAATGCGAATAGTATAATCAATATATGTATGAAAAACAAAAAGATTCTTTAAGTTTAATGAGAATCCAGTGTTAAAACACTAACAAATTGCTTGTATTAATCCTAATACTTACAAAAATGACTTAGATGACTGCGAGCAGTCTCTATTTTGCTCCAAACCCTCGAGGCTCGCGGATTTGCCGCTTGCCCCTCGAAAACAGCACTCGCAAATTTTCGCTTTCGTTACGGATTTGAAGCAAAATAGAGACTGCTCGCAATATAGATAGACTCAGTGCAAAGGGCAAATATAATTTATATCACGCTGCACCTGTTCTGAAGCTTCATCAAACTGTTTTCCTCCTCGATTTCGGTAAAGAACGTTTCCACTGTCAATATACATGCACCCCGACACTGAACATTCACTACGGTTCCGCCACATGGCGGTGGAAAACCAGTCAAGGTAGCCATCATTGTCCCAGTCTCCAATCGCATGGCCCTTGGCATTCTGAAACAAAAAGTAAGGTCATTCCCTCGAAATAGAACTGACAATAGATTTCCGTTCAAGCTTTCTCTATTGGTTGTTCATATTAAGGTAATTTAAATTTGAAATAAAAAAGAGGAGTCACCATATTCGTTCAGGAGCAGGAGCACCTTGAAAATACCCCATAATTCGTTAAAGGCCATGTCCAGTCCGTACTGCGCAGTCTCGGGATTTGTTTACATTTCTGTTTTGAATTCGTTGAGACGTTACACTTCGGTAACTGTGTACATGAAGTTTTTGAGTCCACCATTATGGGTCGTTTCGTTTGGGAGTTCTCGATAAGCTGAAACGTCAGTTTTGAATATCGTCGAGGTTCATCTACTCTTTATTATTGTTTTGCAAGGATATTGGATGTTAATAATGAAGAAAAAGGTAAGTTTTCACCCATAATTTTCATTTTGGTTTGTTTACATTTGATCGTGTGAGGCTTGATAAACATTGCAGGCGGAGATTGCGCAGTACGGACTGGAAATGGCCTTTAAAATATCAGCCTCAGAAACGTTATTATTTGAATTGTTCACGCCACGTCTTGTGGGTGGAGAAAAAATAGGGAGAAAGCAAAACAAGAAATATAACTATTGCCATACTGTATCGACTTCAAGGAACAATTTAAGATATGTTTCATCATAAAAGCACACATTTCCAGTCGACCCTGATTCAACTTGTTACTAGCATGCAGTGATCTCGAGGCCGCAATATCTGTTTGATAACTTCACGTTTCCGTCGATTTTTTTTTTTTGTTTTTTTTTTTTTTGCTGCAATGGAAATTTGTTTATATTCCTGTTATAGGAAGAAGTTGATTGCTGCTCTCAGAAAAGAGAAAAAATTATAGGTCACCATACTCCTTTACGAGAAAACAACGATTTATCTCTCACACGAGCGAAGACGTATAGAAAACGCCGCCATTATGTGGAGGCGCTAATCACGCAATGAATCGTGTGATGTAAGGATGCGCAATGCAATTGATTTTTTAAGAATTAATCTATTTGATAATTCAATATGTAGTGGTTTATTATCTGGCATTAGTGAGTTCCAGCATTTAAGAAACTGTAAATATAATGAATGAAGAGCGGAGGATTTGAATTCGGGACTGCCGAGGACATAAATTCATCTATATATCTAAAGTATGGCAATGCCATGGAGTAGGATTTGAACATCAGTGTATTTCGTAAACACTAGCTCATGTTCTCTATTCGGCGCAGCCGTGCATTTAGCGCATTCCTCAGTTTGCCTTCTAGCAAAATGTTAAGATTAATGTCATATAAATTAGCCAGCTTTATATATTTCACAAGTTACAATCATATTTCTGCGAATATCTTAGATTGCTTTGTAGTTTTTCATTGATCCTAATACAATTGAGACTGCATAGACCTATTCGGCTAACGTGTTTACCTCCTTGTTGCTACCCAATTCAGATCATGTGATGATTCATTTGGGAGGTTAAAATTGCTTTGTTTGTACATACTTGCATGCAATCAGTTGTGTATGACAAATTGCACAATTGTAACATCCCAAATCATGGAATCCTAACATGACCTGAATTGGGTGGCAACAAGGATGTAAACACGTTAGCCGAATTGGTCTATTAATCATTTTTACGAGGATAAAGTCGAAACAAACAGCTCCTACCTGTGGTGCGCTTAGGCCACAAGACTGCGTACACTCCGTGAATTTGCTGTTTTGATTGTTCCAAAACAGTTTACTCGCGCCGTAATCTGCAGTCAATAGCAATTCCGGCCAGCCGTCATTGTCAAAATCCTGTAATTCAGATCCACTTCAGTGTTACATACAATTACCACATCCCAAGGGCGTAGCTAGGGCGGAGGGGTCCTGGGGTGCCCGTGGACCCACCCTTTTTGAGACTTTTTCAAGAAAACAACATACAGCGAAGACGTGCGAATTCGAAGAATCAACATGGTGACATACAGTGTGTACCCACCCCCCCAACCCCACCCCCCCCCCCCCCCCCTTTGCAAAATCCTGCACCCCTACTTCAATGCTTTAAAATCGTTAAGTTATCCTTATGCAATAATAATTCAGTGTTATCAATGGCGCAGAAAAATGTGCATAAAAACTGAGATAACTAAAGGCTACAGGAACTGCATATACACTTGTGGACATAAAAAAATTAAATTAACTATCTCGCGCTGCTGAATTTTGTTTTACAAATGACTAACTAACTGACAGTGAATGAAGATCCAAATGTGTAAGTTCCTTGACCGAGAGCTGATCCGTTATAGTAACCATCCATATCCACCCCTGCATCTAACGTGACGTCTTCAAAATACCTGGAACATAAATCAGCGATCTAAGACAGACCTTAATCTAACCCTAGGTGCGAAAATTGAAGAGTATAGCTGCCCTTACGTGCCGCACAGAGTTAACAAGGACGAGTAAAGCCAATATGAGCTTCCTTTTTTATTTTCTCTTCAATTTTCAAGCGCATTATTTTCAGAGAGAATCCGAATTCGAATTTGAAATATCTATGTCCTAATTGGCTATTTTATTGTCAGTTAACACCGTGCGTCGTACAGAGTAAAATCCATGAAGTGAGAACGCCTAGTTGAAAGATATTTCCGACTTTCTTTACAAATATCCGCCCACATTAAATATTCTTGCAAAGTCAACGACTGATAAGTAAATATTAGAAAATATATGACTCGTCAGCACACGACCGTAAACTTTCGTAAGAATTTTCCGGCATTCTTGAAATTGTCCACTTACGGCGGTAAAAGCAAGCGTCAAAATCCCACCACAATGCAAGCGAACTACTCTAGCTTCTTCAAAAACTTACCCAGGTGCTCCGTGACCTTTGTTTCTAAGAAGCCTCGAAGTTGACGGCTGAAAATACAAAAGTATCATTACTTTACTGATCTCTCGCGAAGCTCATACGTGCAGCCGACACGAAGCGTCTGTGAGCGAGTCAAGATAAGTTTTGCTTTTACTTCTGATTGGTTGAAAAAGTGGCGCGAGATTTTTAAACCAATAGTAATGCAGTAATGCAAAAATCAAAGCAGAGGCGAATTATTTTCAACACTCCAATGAAAACCGCTTCAAGAAATTAACCAAATTAAAATTTATTAATGATGGTGCTATTTTGTAAATCGTTTAGAAATACCTTTCCCAAAGAGTGCGGAAGCCATTCTGTCACGTAAATGTCAGCAAATCCGTCTTGATCAAAATCACCAACGCTTGGCGTCATACCAGAAAGCTTTCGTTTGTCCCTTGTTTGCAATGAGCAGTTCCTCTGCATAGCTTCTTCTTTAAAGTGGCCTCCATAATTAATATAAAGATAATGCCTGGTGTCACCGACTGTTGTGACAAACAGGTCCAAATCTCCATCTTGATCAACGTCTGCCCAGACAGCGCCGTTGGCAAAGGAACTGGGTCCAATACCAGAATCCTCTGTGACGTCAGTGAAAGTTCCATCACCTGAGACAGAAAATGAGAGAAAGTATTAAGGGGGAAGGCGTCGGAGTGCTCTAAACATCGCAGCCCTTGAGAAAGAAAATAGACACCGCATCATGAATCATCGAGCAAGGTACTGTTATGGCGAGGTCATTGGCCCAAATCCCGTTGGAGAATTAGATTTTTCGGACTGAAAAAGCCATTGTTATTGTTTAAATTGCTTGCCTTCTGTAAAAATAATTACGTTAATTTTAAGAGATTAAAATTGAGTACGAGAACCATTGTTTCACATTCACCGCGTGGCAGTGATGATGATATCAAACAAAAAAGGCCATCGCAAAATCTATTCTCAACTCACCGTTGTTTTTGTACAGCACGCTGCTGTCGTGAAATACAGTAAAGAAAACATCTTCCATTCCGTCCCCATCGTAATCTGCAACCGCCGCTCCGCCAGTCACGTGTTCAGGAGTGCAGTATTGTCCCACAATCCTCTCTTGACGGGAGACGTTTTGAAATGGTATCACCACATCGAACACACAGTGAGGACTGAGAGCGCTGCTGGTACGGTGAACGTGGTGGAAACCAGCTTGCTGTGAGGACAAAATTTTAAACTCAGAGTAGTTTTCAGTTGAGTGTCTCAAAACCAAAACCAAACTAATAATTTTGGCTACTTACAAACAACACAGACAATCCAGTGGACCAATTAAAACCCGAAGTAAATATATGTAGCGGGAACGACTGGTTTTGGTTTTACTTCTGATTGGTCAAGCAGGAATTTTTAAACTGATTCCTAAGCATAGAAATGCTTAGGAATCAACCAAGATACTTTCGACACTCACGAAGGAAAGAAAGGGCTAATTTGAATACCAACAAAATAATATTAAAACAGTAGCCATTCTGGGATAAGGTGTTTGCGTGAAAGTTTTTTTCCTCTGTCTAAACGTTTTGTAAGCTTAGGTAAACACGTTCTCCCTTATTTACGCAGTTGTAATAGATTCTCACCACTTTCAATTTTTGCCTTGATATTTTTCGAAATGTTTCTTACCGAATTACCTGTTCTTAAGACAGAGCCGATCGTTTCCTTTGTTTAAAAAAACCGAAAAAGTGTCAATACTGAACAAGTCGACCTCATGAGTTTCACAGCGTAGCTAAGCGAGCGAAGCGAGCGTTTTAGACCGCGTCGAAAAGCGGCCGATCGAAGGTCGCGAATGAAAGTGTAAGAAAACAGTTATATGCTTCTTTTCCGTAGGACTTTACACTTTTTCCCCCTGCCGTATATGTTTTTTAATCCCCGCCCCCTTATATCCCTTCCCTTATTTTTCCCACCCGGTAGGGAGATGTCGTTTGTTATCGGTAAATAACAACTGAATTAAAGTACCTGGTGTACTTCCTCAAACTTTGAGTTCTGTCCAAGGTGATCTGTATATTTATTTTGCCTCGTCAATTTCTTTTCTGTGCAGCTTTCAAAGGGTAGATTTAAAGCCTTGTCATTCGCCAAAACCTCGAGCCTTTCCAAGCTAACTTTTTGGGTCCACTTTGCCCCGCTATCGTCCTCGCGATATGTTTTGATGTAACTTCCATCTCGAACTTCGTACGAATCGGGATTGGAAATTATCGTTGGTGAGGAGGAAGAAGAAATGACTACAAGGAATGAGAACATAAGGACATTGAAGGTAAATTGCGTGTCCATTTTTAAAGCCACGTTCTTTCTCAGATTGCTTCAATCTGTAGAAACAAAAATAGAGCAGATGTGGTCATATGTAGCTCAAGCATTTTACGTGAAGAGCCAAAACAAGACTTAACTCACGAGTTTTTTTAAATGTTTTCACGAGTGTTTAACATGTCAACACGAGCACTCGTACAGATACAATCAGAAGAAGGAAGAGGGAGTGTCCGAATTCAATAGTTGACACTATGACGCATGCAGCCAATTTAATATTGGCCGCGTTCCACCCCACTGTTCTGCTAACGTTCAGTGGGTTTTAATAACAGAACTAAACGTTCTCGCCGCCTGCAGAGAGCGGGGAAGATGAATTATTGCCCCAATTGTATCTCTAAGATTTACTTAAGGCATATTGACAACAAGTGACAGTTTGCACACGGGCTTATTTGGCAAGTCACCCATAAAGAGCTGTGAAGATACCGAGAGTTGCGAAATGGAACATGTCTAAGATGCAAATAAAATGCAGTCGGTTGATGTTGTGTGTCACGTCTCAATGTTTCGGCAAGGTTTGCCCTTTTTCAGGTCTATGCCCCGAAGGCAAGGGGGCTATTTAGTCAACAGAGGAAGTTGCACAGTATCATCAAATTTCCATCCACTGATTGTTTCATGGTTAAAAGCGATCGTCTGAAGATAGAAGTCCGATTATGCTACAGCAGATGAAATTATATTGGCACTGAAATTATTGGATGAAGTTTTTAAACCGATCTCTGACTGTCTAATGAAAAATCAGAACTGTTGATTTTGGACAATAGAACGTCGAGGCCCACTTGACTTAAAAATGATTGCGGTTTCAGCTCTCCTAATTTTTTTTCTAGATGTGAAAACCTTTTTATGCCGAGTTAAAACCACAACCTTTCTGCTTAAGCGCACATAAAGTGTTCACTGAGTTAGTTTCTTTGAGACTTAAAAAATCTTTATTAAAACTGGAGCATCGAATAATTTTTGAAGTTTTGAACATCATAACATGACCGACAAACAATGTCAAAAAGTCGTGTTCTGAAGTTTGTTTCTTTTGCACAAAATGGCATTTGCAAGATTCACCGATATTTCAGGGTTGTTTTTTAACAAAAGAAATATTTTGGCCCGCACTCGTAGAACAATTGTAAAATATTTTAGTTATTTAACGCAGGAAGCTATATTGAGTTGGCAAA
The DNA here is from genome assembly GCA_947652115.1 of Blastomussa wellsi. NCBI lineage: Eukaryota > Metazoa > Cnidaria > Anthozoa > Scleractinia > Plerogyridae > Blastomussa > Blastomussa wellsi. The sequence continues at coordinate 20,152,319 of OX393565.1, forward strand.
CTATATTGATCGCATTATCTATGACTAAAGTGTGTGCAGCTTGAATTAAATAAAATCGACATTTACCGTTGGACGTTTGATCATTCCTTTTTCAATAACTTGGACTTGAGTAGAGTTACGCCTATTTAATTTCCAAGTCAATATCGTTATGTTGTGTACGACAAAAATGTGAAAATGAAAACTCCAGAGAAATGATTTAACATTTTTTCACTTGTGACAGTCCGTAACAATCTAATAAACTGTAATATGACTGACTGTGTAGTGTAAACGTTACCAGCACTTAACTATTCATCAACCACTTGAACAGATAAGAGTATTCCTCTACAACAATGCCAGTACTTCTTGACACCTTTTTCAGATGCATTAAAAAACTTGCAAAATTAACATGATCTAATATAATATCAGTGGTAAAGCTGTCGTGGAATTGGAACCTGTTTGTTTGTTTGTTTTGTTTTGTTGTTTGTTACATTTGAAATCCTGCGAACCTGCCCGTGCAAGTTAAAGGAGAATAAAATGCAATAGTGCATGCGAAACTATTCCTATGAAAATGTGTTTTACCTGCATCTTCATTCTCATGCAATACAAGCTCATCACCATATGAATAGTTTTGCACTTAGACTCGTTGTGAAACTGAGGGAAAAGGGAACACGGAAATGGCCTATTTTGACAACTCTAACAAAATTGACGCATCGCACAGAACTGCGAAGCAAGCACGGAGCATTTATCTGAATAATCACATTTGTAGATCTCGTTCACAGACTTAGATTTACATTAATTGTAAGAATTTCATAAGTTAGCACTTCACCAGGAGGTGATCGGAAGACTAGCAGATTCATTCCACGAACAGCAAGACTTGCATTTGTACAAATGAACTCTTTCATTGGCATTGCAATTGAAAATATGAGCGTTATATACTGTATAATTAATTTTACATAAAAGAACGGCTTGGCGTCTAAACGCAGTTGTGGCAAATCCGATATTGCCGCCCTAAGAAAAGACTGTAGACTTTAAAACCTCACTGCTCGCCTAGCTTTCATACTTGTTAATGTTTCCCCTTGGATCATGCCCTTGATTTTGACCCACCAATAAACTAAGTCTTGGAAGACTAAAGACAGACGCCTATTCAACAAAATGGGACAAGGGCTAACCATACAAATCTTCTTATCGTGCTTTCATTTCACACACAAGAACCATCTGACCATTCAACCATATACAAAAGTTAATTACTGTCTATCTTGGTTGAATTGTGCATCCTGACGGAATAAAAAACTTTCACAAAAAATGAAGGCGTTAAATATAATTTCTAGAATGATTTAAGGAAGCAACAACACGCCTGTATGTCGCAGGAAACCCCCATTGAACAACAAGTCGACGCCAACCTAGCAAAAGATGCCGATGATGGAAGTGGGTTATCATGAGCAAATTTAACTGTATTCAGCTCACGTTCGTTTGCTCGGGGGCCTTGGAGATGAAATTGTTAAACCTTTCCTTTTGCCACCATTGACAAATTTTAACCACGATGCTGAGACATTTAGAAAAATTATAAGCTCTGTTTTGTTAAAAAGAAGTGCAAATTAGCATTGCCACAATCTTAGTTCACGTGTTGAATTTATTTTCACGTTTTCAGTTTGATTTCGTGTTTTAAATTTTCAAGACACAAAACAGAATTGACGTGCATGAACTTTACGGGTGAAAGAGTAAAAATCAAATGCGACTTTAAATCATTCAGTGACACAACATGACAAAACAACTTGTTGTTAATACAAAAACACTCTTGTAATCTTGACTGTGTCGGCTCGTCCATGCACAGCGCCGGCTCGTTATTAAGGTTATAAATAAACGGTATTGTCGCATCAAAAACAAATTAATTAGAACATTCTGCAATATTCCGTGTTTATGACAATAATCACCGATTTTCTTTTTTCTTTGTCCTCTCGTAATTTGTAAGAGACTCTTGTAGGAGTAAGGATACGCTTCAAGGTGGGTTATACAAATTATTCTTATTCAACCAAAGCATAACTCGAAAATTCTTTTGTTTTACAATTTATTTGCTTGTTTTCTTGCCGTAGAAGCACTTCTTTTAAGTTGAAAAAAAAGAGAGTCCGGTCGGCAATGGTTTTCAAAAATGTGGCAAGCGTTTGGTTCTCCATGCTTCAGATTTCATTCTCTGTCGATACTGTGGCTGGCCTGTGCCAGGGCAGCAGAAGTGTAGGACCTATTCCTAGTGTAACAGAGGAAAGGTAAGAAATTAAATGAGAATCTTTGGTATATTACGAGTTAATTTACTTGTTTTAATAGTACATTCTATGCGAGTAGTACACGGAACTAAAATCGATCAGGTTTTCGACGAGGCTGCTGAAGCGAGCTGAAAATTTTAACGAGATGTCGCAAGCATTCCGTATATATTCCGACCATGTGATAAATGTTTCGAAGATTTTTTTGTTTATTTCCAATTCATTCGAAACTATTAGCTAAAAATGCAATTCACTATAAACTTTAATACAAAACACATCGAAACGCTATAATACTGGGTTAGTTTAGGATTGGGATCAGACCGGAGGTGAGTTGTTGGTGTGTAATAGTAACGTTTTGCGGTTTGTGTGGGTTAGTTTTTAGTAAATGGCAGTCATCTCAATTTAAAGAGAATTCCGGGGTGTTTTAGCGAGTAGCAGCGTTCCTCGTTTCAGTACAAGCTGCAAACAATAGATCGAAATCAGAATAAGGTTTTTAAAATCTAAAGCCTGATTGTTGTACCTCAAAGTCTTTTCGAAGTCCGATTTGCTTCTAAGGCCACCGGGCTGTGTTTTTGTATTTATAATTACAGGCCCCTCAAAAAAAATAGAAAGAAAAAAAAACAGAGGCCATACAAATGAATCACTTTTATTACCGTCTTCTGTTTACTTGACCTCTGTTAGGGTTTGCAGCGTACATTCAGGATGCAACGTCTCGTTGTAGCAAATATTTTTGACTTTTCACATGCTTAATTGCATGATTCAACCAATTCAGTTGCCTGCTCGGTATCAGTCCTGCTTCCATCAGTTCTGCTTCCAAAACAGGTATGGAATCTTTTCATTAAAAATGCTTTTGAATTCGTTAAGACCTTTAGTCATCATATGCCTGCATTTCGGTATGAACTGCAACAGAAACTATCAAAACAAGCCGGCAGTAATGTAATGCTGATTGTAAAATTCGTGAAATACCGCAAACTCCAAACAAAGGAAGCCGAAGGAACAGACCGCCCTCCAAGCATACGAGTACCCGCATAACAGACACCCAAAATCCCTCCGATAATAATGTCCCCCTGCCCCTTGAAATCATTTCCCTGTGATATAAGCAAACCGGAACACTTGGTTATTTGGCATGTATTCTTAATGGCTCTTTGACTGTTCTTTACGACTTGATTACATTACGGTATGTTTAACTGAAGTGCTTCGAACTTTGTCTGTAAGCCACTGAGGCTGTCTACAGTGGGTATTGTTGATTATTATGGGTTGATTTTACCTCAGAGACTTACTATTTCCACCTTAAAAAAGATTCACCTAAATACAAGAGTATCCTTTACATAATCAACACGGACTTCCTAGTCGACGTGCAGCCATTTAAGAGTACGCGTGTTACATGGCATGAATAAAGCATTCTGGGTACATTTTGAACTTAGAAAAACTGCACAAAACTTAAAAGATACAGTCAAGTTTGGGTGCGTGCTATTTATGTATAAGTAAACATACGGTTTCGAGTTCAATTTGGAATTAATTTGCATGAGTGAGTTTTTCAAAAAGCTGAAATTGCACGAGCCGCTTACAGTATTGCAGACAGGAAGCGAGCATTTGATGCGAATTTGACACTTTATTTACGGATTGGCTGATGAAGATCGGCTAATAATGCTACGAACTGAAGCGGTCCGTTTAAAACATTTTCAACCGTAATCCCGAATTTCGATGTGTAATTTGCACTGGTGTTACACTTTTGCACTGTGTTACACTTTTTTCACTGGTGTTACACTTGAACTGCACTGCTCTTAGCCAATCAGAATCGAATGATATTTTCATGTATATTATTAATTTGGTAATCCTCCAACAAACAGACCATTGCGAGCATTATTACAAAGTGTTTTCTTGCGTGCAACGAGCAGTTTACAATTACCTACCTCTACTGAAAACCCAGCATGCGAGCAGTTGCAAAAAAAAACCTGGAAAACGTACAAGCAAACGTACGAGCTTAGACTAAAATTTTGCGAGCATTTCGACCAGAAGTTAATTTCAAGAGAAATGGGAAATTTTTTTGGGGACCATTCATGACCCCAAGAATGAAAAGCACCACGCGGAACTATCGGCCGATAGTTGCGTTCATCTAAGCCTGTGCACAACAGCCCAAATCATTACCCGAAGATGCGAGGCGTTGAGGGCTAATATGCTAGTTTTAAGAACATAAAGTTTCCAAGGGGCAAAAACGAGACCGATAGATCCGAGACAGAAATAGTCTACTGTCTTTATTGTTCGCCATTGAATTTTCTTCCCTGTGGCCATTCCAAAACGACATCTTGAATTATTTTTTTTAACTTTCTTAAGATGGAAGACTTGAAAGCCAAAATGAAACAAAATAAAGAAACAGACAAGTAACCCAGCAAATGAAAAAACCGACTAAATGCAGAAGTATATTTTCTGTAAGCCCGCTTGTTTACAAAAATACTGATGGGATGAATTTTTTAGCTTCACCTAATTTTCTGAGTTTCGAGTTTTCTTAATATTATGGGGAAAACGTGTTTGTTCAATTATTGTGACAGGTAACACGGCCTTGTAGGAAGCCAACCGATTCACACAGCACGATTGCTAGTAATTGCAGTATTTAGGGTTGAAACGCTTAGCGCATGCACCTATGTTTTCCTTCGCAGGCGCCTCG